>CM038224.1:140904564-141334309 GCA_021442155.1 Cymbidium sinense | reverse complement strand
TAAATATAAATGCCTTTGAAGGTTTCTTAAGCCCCTAAGAATAATCTAAGTTATGATAGGTGGGCTTGGTTACCCATGTGTAGAGTGCTAAGTCTAAATTATTAATATCACTGCTTGGATTGTATGTGTGTTTAGCTAACACTTGTCTTACAGGTGTAGTTAGATTTACTTTTTCTTATTTTTAATGTAATTTTGCATTAGAAATTAGGATTACTGCTATGGGGAGATATAGATGAGCATTGGCTAGAAGGCTTTATCTTGGGAGGCCATGTGATGCCTTTGAAGTGGAGCAAACCAAATCAAAGAAGGAGGAAGATACATGAAGACATGAAGATGTGAAGACCCCCAGAGCATTTATCATTTGAAAATTCCAAATTATTCTTTTATGTACCGAGTTGTATAAGGGTAGAGCTCGGCTACACATTTTTCTTTTTAGGTTGTACAGAGGCACCCGACCGCACTAGCATGTTATTCTTTTGTGTTAGCTATAAAAATTATTTGATGTTATGTTTAATGTGCGCCATTTCGATCGCATGTTTTTCTTAGTTTCTTTATATGTTTGATGTTTTAATGTGTGGCCTGGAATGAGATTAGGCTCTTAAAAAAATTAACCTTTCTACCCAACTATAACTCATAACTAAAGTCTTAAATAATTCATAACCTCACATAAAGCTTAGGATATAAATCAAGATAATTAAAAGATTTATCAACCCCTTAGTTGAATGTTGAATGGACAACAACATGTACATCATATTATTTTTCTCTTAAAAATAGAGGATTTCCATCCTTGCACGATAGGGGAATGCTTGATCTATGAGGGCATCCTTTGTGTTGGAAAACACCACTTTCTTGCTAATTTAGCCAACAACCTTATTTCATCAATGCATGAGTGAAGTGTCCAAATAAAAAAAAAATTTAAAAGATTTTGCACTAGACTAAGTCATATGCTCATGCTTTAGTCTCTTAGGAAGTGGGTTTAAGGACTTTAGTTTCTTTCTAATTAAACAACATCCTAACTAATCTTGCAAATCATATGACCAAACTTCATGGATTTAAAGTGTAGGAAGTGTTAGCTGGCTTCCACTCCAAGCTATTGTAAGTCCAACAGTCAGGCAGTTTATCCTCTCTTATGGATTAAACCATATGCCCATTTTCATTTAGATTTAGATTGCTCTTTGGCTAATGGTAAAGCTCCCTAAATTTAGGATCTAAGGTGGCTATTTATTTCAAGCTACAGGCATAAATCCCCATCTCTTATGCATCTCCACAATCTTATGTTGTTGGATTACAAGTCCTAGCTTTCTAATGAAATGTCAACTTTAATAATATTGTTCCTCTCTTCAATTTCAAAATTATGAAGCCCAGTTATAGAATAGGTTGAAATGCTCACTAGGTTTCTTAGTATCAAGAGCATTCCCTATTTGTTTCCTTTGGCTTCGATAATAAGTCTTCTCCTTGAGTTTTCCCACTTGAGTTTCCAATACAACTAATCCTTGATAGTCTAGCCTTCAAATCTTTGGAGACTTTAATTTCAACTTTAATTGAGAGTATTCTTATGGGATTCACATCCCTTAGGATGTAATTAACTATGAAGGCTTGCTTCCATAGGGAATTTAATGAACTTAGCTTAATATAAACCCTACTTTAGTTTTTGATGTAAAGTAGGGGAAAGATTTATGGTACATTCGAAGGCCCATCATGCCTTAGGAGTCTTTATTAGGTGATTAGGTCCATTATAGAGTGATGATTTCTATCTTTCAAGTAAGTGCATCTTTTCTTAATATCATACTCGATCATTTCTGTAAGTAACCCCTAAGATCTGCATGGTGTTTAGAGATTTGGGTTTAGGGTTTATGGTTTTAAGTTTTATGCTTTTAGGGTTTAAAGTTATGTTATGAGTTTAGGGTTTAGGGTTTAGTGTTTAGGCTTTAGGGATTAGGGATTAGGGTTTAGTGTTTTAGGGTTTATGGTTAGGGTTTAGGGTTTAGGGTTTACGGTTTAGGGTTTAGGGTTAGGGTTTAGGTTTAGGATTTAGGTTTAAGGGTTTAGGGTTGTTTAGGGTTTAAGGTATAGAGTTTAGGGTTTTGGGGAAAGTTAGAATTTCATTAACATAAAAGGAAAAGATACAATGTCCTCAAAAGGAGTAAAGCTCTAAAATTCTACTATTCTCAGAGCTACAAGAAACCTAAAGAGCTAAACCCTCATCTAAGTACATTAGAAAAAGAAAAGAAAATAAAAGAGCAAATACAATAGCTAAAAAGCATAAGAGAAAAAGACATAGAGTAAGATTAAAACAAATCAAAAAATAGTAAAAGGATGAGGCAACAGTAGTTCATTATTCCTTTGAGAAAGCAAGATAAGCAAGATCCATAGCAGCAACACTTGGGTTTACTGAGTAATGACCATTCCCTCTGTAAAGTTCCAACCTATAAAAGAAGTCTGCAAAACACTACAAAGGCAAAAGTCATAGTTAAAAAGGATAAGGACAAAGAGAAGAAAAGGAGAGAGCTAAGAAAGAGAAGGCTCAGGCTCAATTAGGATCATCTCAAGGGGCAATAATACATATGAGCATCCAAACTTCATAAAGAAGGGTTACAATCATATGTAATGCTACCAACCAGAGAGAAGAGGTGAGTAACATCAAAGCCATCATAGCTAGCATATCTGATACAAGCAAACATCTAAGGCCAACAGGCCATTAAATAAAGAGCAACCGACTAACAACTAGCTAGTAGCCAAACAACCAAACAAAAACCATAATAGACTAATCACAATAATCAGAGAGAGGCTAGAACAAAGTCAGAACACCAACAATAGCCATTATCCAAATACCCATCAAAGCTCCAAACCATGAAAAATTAGAACCAGCCATCAGCAAGCACCAGAACCAGCCATGAGCAAGCATGAGTACCATGCCAATTAATAGAGAAACAACCAACCAAACCAAGATTGGAGCCCTCAAGACAAAGTGCCAACAAGTAGCAATCACTAAGCCGAATCAGGTGAGCAACCATAAATGACTAAACATCTTAGAAATGAAACCAACAATTGAAGGAAACATAAGCTGCAGCCAGTGCAAATCACTAGAAGACAAAATAACCACACAAAAGGGAGCCAAAGGTAGCCACCAACCACCTGAAACAAAAAAGTCCAATCTTAAAGGATCAACAAAGGTTTGTCTAGCATAACAAAATGCTCTAGCAAATTTTCCAAGAAGAAGGAAAGGACCAACAAGGAAAAAAAATCAACCAACCAAAATTCCAAGGATATTTAAAAGTCCTCCAACCAAACCAACTAAGTAAAATAGCCATAAGGCAACCACCAGCGAACAGTCCATCATAAGTAACCATCAAAGGAAGCATCCCAGTAGCCAAGGAAAAGTAAAAAACCAAAAAAGCACCACATAATAGAGGTCTAAAAGTAGAACATCCACCATAGAAAGGTAATAGAAGTACCTAGCCAAGACCAGCTGAAAAACCAAACTTCCCTAGCAGCAAAGAGTAACCTGACATGAAACATAATAACAACATAAAACCTGATTCAAATAATGCACCCAACAAAGGCTAATCCCATGAGAAAAACAAAACACAAAACTAAGGAAAAAGAAGGATCCAACAACAAAGAAAAAGGAATTTGGAGGCAACCCCCAGAAAAGCAGCCATGAAACTCTCCAAAAGAAGGCCAAGAAAGGCAACAACCAACAGCGATTCCCACTAGGAAGGCCACCCATCCAACCATGAAAAACCAGCAAAAAAGTAATTCAAGCTCAAGAGGAGAGCCAACAAACCAACCAATACAAATATTTATAATAAAGCTAGAGAAAAACCATCTGATCCACCAGTAACCAGAGTAATAAAGAAGAGAGGACAATAACCACTCAAATGAAAAAAATAAGCTAACCTAGGCTGGAAAGATAGGAACCACCAGGTAGCAACCCTTAGGCCAACCTAAAAGGAAGAGATCAAAAATATTTCCCAGCTTAGGCCAAAAAGTGAAAATAAGTTAAAGGTTTATTATTTTGGGTTTAGGGTTTAGGGTTAGGGTTTAGGGTTTAGGGTTTAGGCTTTAGTGTTTAGGCTTTATGGTTTAGGGTTTTGAGGGCAAGAAGATTTAGGGTTTAAGGTTTAGTTTAAGTTTGGGGTTTGGGGTTTATGGCTTATAATTTTTTTCAAATTTAGGGTTTAGCGTGTAGGATTTAGGGTTTAAGGTTTAGGGTTTTAGGGTTTAACCAGGTCAGGGTTTAGGGTTTGGGTAGAGTTTAGGGTATTTTAGGTTTTAAAAAAAAGTTTTAGGTTTATTTAGTTTATTTATTTATTTAAGTTTAGTTTATTTTATTTTATTTAGGTTTATTTTTTATTTTTATTTAGTTTAGTTTATTTTTTAGTTTATCTAGGTTTTAGGTTTAGTTTTTATGGAGTTATTTTATTAGTTTTATTTTATTTTTTTAGCTTAGGTTTTAGTTTTATATTTTATTATTAGGTTTAGGTTATGTTTATTTTAGTTTATTTTATTATATTTAGTTTAGGGTTTATGTTTAGTTTATTTAGGTTTAAGTTTAGGTTTAATTTATTTTAGTTTAGGTTTAGGTTTATTTTATTTTATTTATTTTAAGTTTAGTTCTTTTTAGTTAGGGTTTAGGTTTTATCTTTATTTTAGGTTTTATTTTAGATTAATTCTTTAGGTTTAGGTTTTTTGTTTTTTATTTTATTTTGTTTAGGTTTATTTTATTTTATATTTCTTAGTTTTATTTTATTATTTTTTAGGTTTATTTTATTTTTTAGTTTAGTTTAGGTTTTTATCTATTTTATTTTATTGTAGTTTTTATTTTTATTTTATTTTATTTCTAAGTTTAGGTTTTAGGTTAAGTTTTTATTTTATTTATTTATTTTATTTAGTTGTTATTTATTTTATTTTAAGTTTTATTTAGTTTAGGTTTTATAGGGTTTTAAGGCTTTTTAGGGTTTAGGGTTTAGGGTAGGTTTAGGGTTTAGGATTTAGGGTGGGTTTAGTGGTTTATGGTTTATTATTTAGGGTTTAGGTTTAAGGTTTAGTTTTTTAGGGTTTAGGGAGGGTTTAGTTTAAGATTTAGGGTTTTTTGTTTTTTTTTTAACAGAGAACAAATTCAGATTCAACATTTCTTCTTCTTGATTTCATCAACCAAGTAACACACCAAGTTTTCTGAGACACAAATGACAACATAGATAAAAAATGAGCATGCATAAAGCAAATCAAAATCCATACAGAATGAGAATCATCTTTACTACATTAGAATGACCCCAGTCTCTTGAGTAGTAAGATCCACCATCATATCCCTAGTCTCTCCCTCCACCACAACCACAATTGTAACCTCCATCGCTCCTCTTACTTTAATAACCACCACTGCTGTGACTACCACCTCCATATCCACCACACCAGCCCCCCCACCACACGATAACCATTGCATTTTCCTACACCTCCAGCTAGATCTAGGCCGAGATGGTTATGATGTAGGTTATTTAGGTTTAGATTAGGTTTATAGTTTAGGATTATTTTTTAATTTATTTGGTTATTTAAGTTTAGGTTTTAGGGTATTATGGTTTTAGGAGGATTAGGTTGGTAGAAGAGTTTTATTTAGGTGGTGGGAGAGGTTAGGTTAGGGAGGAGGTGGGTTTAGGTTTAGGGAGGTTTAGGTTTTTAGGTTTAGTTTAGGGTTTAGGGTTTAGGTTTAGATTTAGGTTTAGGGAGTGGGGTTTAGGTGGGTGGGTAGTGGTGGGTTTAGGGTTTTAGGGTTTAGGTATTTATTAGGGTTTAGGGTTGGATTTTCTTTGGGAATGTTAGAATTTTATTACCATAAAAGGATAAGATACAATTTCCTTAAAGATTTTATTGTTCTACTGCTCTCAGAGTTATAAGAAACCAAAAGAGCTAAACCCCCATCTAAGCACCTTACAATAAGAAAAGAAGAAAAAGAGCAAATACAATAGCTGAAAAGCATAAGAGAAAAAGACACAGTGTAAGAATAAAATAAATCGTGAAAATTGTAAAAGGATGAGTTAACACGAGTTCATGATTCCTTTGAGAATGTAAGATAATCAAGATCCATATATAGCACTTGGGTTAAGTAATAACCATTCTCTTTTTAGAGTTCCAATTAAAAGAAATTTACAAAACACTACAAAGGAAATAGTCATAGCTAAAAAAGGATAAGGATAAAAAGAGGAAAAGGAGAGTGCTAAGAAAGAGAAGGCTCGAACTCAGTTAGGATCTTCTCAAGGGGCAATAATACATATGAGAATCCAAACTTCATAAGAAGGGTTACAATCATATGTAATGCTACCAACCAGAGAGAGAAGAGGTGAGTAACATCAAAGCCATCATAGCCATACGACACAAGAAAACATCTAAAGAATCCAGTAGAGTTCCGGATCGCACCATTAAACAAAGAGCAAACGACCAGCAACCAGCTAGCATCCAAACCACCAAAAAAAACCACAACAGACTAATCACAATAACCTAGAGAGAGGCTAGAATAAAGTTAAAACACCAACAACATCCATTAACCAAATACCCATCCAAGTTTTGAACTAGGAAAAATTAGAACCATGCATCAATAAGCAGTAGACCCATGCTAATTAACATAGAAATAGCCAACAAATCAAAGATAGGAGCCCTCAAGCCAAAGTCACAACAAGTACCAGTCACCAAGACAAACCAGGTTGAGCAACCATAAATGACTAAACAGGTTAGAAATAAAACCAACAACTGAAGGAAACATAAGTTACAATAAGTGCAAATCACCAGAAGACAAAACAACCACAAAAAAGGGGGCGAAAGGTAGCCACAAACCAATAGAAGCGAAAAAGTCCAATGCAATTGAATCAGTAAAGGTTTAGCCAGCACAACTAAAGGCTCGAGCAAATTGTCCAAGAAGATGGAAAAGAAAAACAAGGAAAAAAAAATCAACCAACAAAAATTCCAAGGATAACTAAAAGTCCTCCAACCAAACCAGTTAAGTGAAATAGCCATAAGGCAACCACCAAAGAATAGCCCATCATAAGTAACCAATAAAGAAAGCATCCCCAGCAGCCAAGGAAATGTAGAAAACTAATAAAGCACCACATAATAAAGGTCCAAAAGAAGCACAACCACCATAGAAAGGCAATACAGCAGCTAGCCAAGACTAGCCAAAAAACTAAACTTCCCTAGCAATAAAAGACTAACTTGATAAGATGCATAATAATAACATAAAACCTATTACAAATAATTCACCCAATGGGCTAATCCAAGAGGATAAAACAAAACCAAAAAGAAGGATCCAACAATAAACAATAATGGGAAGCAACCCCAAAGGCCAAGAAATTCTCAAAAGAAGGGGAAACCATAACTATTCTATAGGAAAGCCACCCATTCAATCGTGAAAAACCAACAAAAAGTAATTCAAGTTCAAGTGGAGAGCCAATAAACAGACTAGTATAAAAAATAGAATAAAGCTAGAGTAGAAACCATCTCATCCACCAGCAACCAGAATAATAAGGCAAAGAAGACAACAGCCACCAAGCCGAAAAGCACAAGCTAACCCAGGGTGGAAAGAGAGGAACCACCAGGCCAACCCAAAACTAAGAGGTCAAACATTATTAGGCCAAAAGTGAAAATTAGTTTACAGTGGTTTATTTTATGGTTAGGGTTTAGGGTTTTAGTGTTTAGGGTTTAGGGTTTAGGATTTAGGGTTTAGTTTATGGTTGTCGATTTTAGTTTTAGGCTTTAGGGTTGTGGGGTTTAAGGTTTAGGGTTTAGGGTGTGGTAGAGCCAGGTTTAGTTATAGTGGTTTAGGAGTTTAGGTTTAGGGTTTATGGTAGATTTAGGGGGGATTTAGGAGTGGGAAGGAAAGTTTAAGGTTTATGTAGGTTTAGGGTTTAGGTATTTAGGTTTTAGGTTTAGGGTTTATTTTATTTTATATATTTAGGTTTATTTTTTTATTTAGTTTAGTTTATTTATTTTAGGTTTATTTATTTTAGTTTAGGTTTTATTTTAGTTTATTTTGGGTTTAGATTTATGTTTATATTTATTTAGTTTAGTTTTATTTTATTTTATTTTTAGGTTTAGGTTTATTTTAATTTTTATTTTTAGTTTAGGATTAGGTTTATTTTATTTTATTTAGTTTACATTTTAGGTTTAGTTTATTTTAAGTTTAAGTTTAGGTTTTATTTATCTTTATTTAGTTTATTTTAGTTTTGGTTTAGGTTTATTGTATTTTGTTTATTTTAGGTTCAAGTTTTTTTTAGTTTAGGTTTTAGGTTTTATTTACTTTTTATTTTATTTTATTTTAAGTTTAGTTTTGATTTTATTTAGGTTTTTTAAGTTTATTTTATTTTAATTTAGTTTAGGTTTTATTTGTTTATTTTTAGATTTGTTTTATTTTAATTTATTTTATTTTAGGTTTAGGTTTTGTTTAGGTTTTATTTTATTTATTTTACTTTATATAGTGAGTTTATTTATTTATTTTACTTTAGGATTTATTAAGTTTACATTTAGTTTAGGGAGGATTTATGGTTTAGGTTTAGGAGGTTTAAGTTTAGGAAGGTTGCAGGGTTTAGTGTTGGAGGGTCAGTTAGGTAGGTTATTTAGGTTTATTGGGTTAACAATTTAGTGTTTGGGGCTTTAGGGAGGTTTAGTTTATGGTATAGTTAGGTTTAGGTTTTTTTAGGAGGTTTAGGTAGAGGTTTAGGGTTTAGTTTAGTGTTTAGGTTTAGGGTTTAGGGAGGATTTGGTAAGGGAGGGTTTAGTCAGGTTTAACATTGGGGTTTGTGTTTAGGTTTTAGGTTTGATTTTGGGTTTAGGTTAGTTTAGGTTTTAGGTTTAGGTTTTAGGGTTTAGGTTTTGGGTTTAGGGTTTAGGTTCAATTTTAGAGTTTAGGGTTTAGTATTTTCTTTTAGGGAAACCCCATGTAGGTATTTTATTGCCACAAAAGAGGGTTACAAGGTCCTTAAAGGGGATAAACTCTAACTACTACTCAAAGAGCAACAACCTAAGGAGTAAATCCTATCTAAGTACATCCAAAAGCAAAAGAAGACATTAAAGCAATCAAAAGATACAAGTTGATTAACATAATAAGCAGATTAGGGCCAATGCTCTGGAGGACGTGAGAATGCATGACAATATGGAGCAAACCTACAAGAGGATAAGAGAGAATCACCTGCAAAATTGTTATAAGAAAGAGATTAGAACAATTAAGGTAATACAGACAAAAAGATAAATGAAAACAACATAATCTGAGAATGATAGTAAGGAATTATGATAGAGAAGGCTCAGGCTTAGCCACACCAAGTTGGCACAGATGCAAATATGAGCATCCAAACTTCAGCAGAAGGGTTACATCACAAGAGCTACTACCAAACCAAAAGGGAGTGAGATCATCAAAGCCATCATAGCCAACAAACCTGTGAGGAGACAACAGCCAGTTGTTGATAGTCTTGTGAGCTTTATTATCAGCAAACCTAAACAAAACCATTTCTAATATAGAGAGGAAATTACAAAGAGCTAAAGGATAAGGTGTCCAATTCAAGAAAAGTATCATCAATATAGTCACCCTGACATGATAATACATAAACATATGAGAATGAGCCATCTTTGCTAGAACCTCATGAGAAGTCATATCCAAGAAGAGAAAAGCCACATATAATCCCTCCACAAGAAAATAGCGAGGAGACAACTTGTCAAATCCTTAATCATGAATGAGCTATATAATTATATCCCAAACATATGATATATATATATATATATATATATATATATATATATATATATGAATCTTTCGTGTGAAAAAACCCCTTATTAATATCCATATCGAATTGGAAAATGCAATTATAAGGAAGGCAAATAACATAGGAAATAGACTGCAACCTACCAAAAATAGAACCAAGTAGAGAAAGTCAGAGCTACAACTCCAGTAGCAACATTCAGGACCAAAAATCGGATAATCCAGATCAACAAACAATCAAGAGAGCAAGACAAAGAAAAAAAGGCAAATCGTCCATAATACATTTAGAATAGACAACACATACAATCGCACTAAAACATGGATCACAAGCAATCAGAGAAATGCATACATAAATATCATGGGCATTGAAAGCCAACCTCAACAAAAAAAATAGTTAATGCAACATTGGAACCCACCAAAAAAAAAAAAAGAGGATTCAAATGAGTATCAACATTAGAAGACAAGAATTACCAAGGCAAAACCAAAGATAAGAACAAGTTAAGACAACAACATCCAACAGAAGGAATAGCAAGTTAGCCATAAAACCTCTCAAGAGTAGACATTGCAATAGTTAATAACCAAATAGATAGAGCATAAAATATATTGGAAGGCAAGAACTGCATAACAATCACCAAAACCATCGAATAAAGAATAAAATGAATGTTGAACATAGACCAAGTCCTACAACCAACAAAGATGGAGCCAACATAGAGTCAAAAAACCAAGAAGAAATATCCAAGACAAGAAACATCCAAGATAATAAAACTAGTTAGCTTGCCATAAAGCCACCCATCCGATAAACAAAGGCAATAGATACAAGTTTAATTGAAAGAAGATGGAGAAAAGAGATAAAGTAGACCAATGAATTCGATGATATGCATATAATAAACCAATAAGGGTTCAAAGCAAAATCCACCAAGCAATCAACAACTTCAATAGAGACTTGAACAAAACAAACCAAAACCCGAGACAACATGTAGAGTATTAATCCACAACAACCAAGGCAAGAATACCAACAAGTCGGCCAAGAGTCCACCCAAAAGCATATGTAAAGATCCAAATAATTAGATGGATAATCACAGGGATCTGCAAAATGTTAACATAACCAAGTGGGATAAAATAGAAGTAGGAGAAAACAACAATAACCCAATTGTTAATAGTAAAAATAGTTAAAAAAGAAAAAAAATAGGGAACAGATAATAACCACAAAGACCACCAGCTGGATAAAGGACCCTAAAATCCAAAAGCCAACAATGGTAGCAAAAGTGTTCAAAAGATAATGAACAGAAAAAATCTTCCAGGTAAAGTTGATCAGGCTAGCAGTTAAACCCACAACCACAGTAAAAACTAATAGAGAAGCCATTAAGGAAATGTAAACCGCAAGGAAATAATAAAATGAATAGAAATTACAAAATCTAAAGGTTGGAAATAAGAGGTTGTTAAAGACAATCGCAAAATAACAAAATCACAGAACTGATAAACAACCCTAGCAATAGCTTGGATATAACACGATCAAACCATCCAACAAACAAGAAAGAAAATAAGTTTGGCCATAAAACCAACCATTCAAATTATACAAATTCCTATAGTTAATGAAGTGGTCGCCAAGACTAGTCAACTGTGAAGTAAAAAATAGCAAATAGGTGAAAATAGCATCATCCCAAATGTAGATAAACATTAAATCCTGAGATGGAATCCAGAATCCAACAAATAGCTTAAAATAACACTACAATGATTGCAACCATAAAGAAAAAGCAACAGAGCTAGAGGGTTCAAAAGAGTCTCATCAATGAGATCCTTTTGGACAAAAAGGAGTAGGTTAATAGCAGAAAAATCATCCTCAGAGAAATCATACTGAATGGAAGTTATTAAACAATTCCAAACCTGCAAAGAACCATGAATAATAATAAGGGTATTGTAGATTCTTCCTTACATGTATGCAAACAAGTTAGTAATGGCATGCAAAATACATTAAACCAACTCCAATTGCATCTGGACAAAAGGACCAAAAGTCCAACAGCCAGCAATTAAGCCTTCAACATAGATGTTGTATCCTACATAGGGTAAACCATTAAAGAGCAAAGGAACACAAAGAAATAGACCAGTAGCTAGATCCAAATCATCAGGAATATTGGAAGTCAGGAAATAATTCCAAATCTGTAGAGAAAGAGTTATAACCAAGATGTTGCATTTATTATTTTTATAGGTTATGAAGGTAAGGTTATGGAGCATAGGAGAGGCAAAAATAGTAAGACCACAAACAAGGTTGGGATAATTAAACCAACAACAGATGGCACTAAGCTCAACAAAAGACCAACAAGAAATAATATAATGATGCATCAGAAAATTACAAAGGAACAGAGATCGACAACACATGTCATAGAGATTGACCAAACCCCAATCTCAGAAACATCCTGCACAAAAAGGATCTGCTGAACAAAACATCTCGAATCAATCTAAAGAAACTCCATCCAGTTTAAAAAAATAAAGTAAAAGAAACAACAATGCCGAGATTCCACCCAGCAAAGTAAAAGAAGCATGAAAAGATATCCAAGTAATATCAAATTTTGCACAATAATAAGTCTAGGGTTAAAGAGTACTGAAAAAAAACCCGCAAAAATAACCATACTGGAAGAAAAGAAGAAAGCCTCCCACAACAAGATCCCACCAAAGGGGCCCTGCTGAATCAAAAAATGGTCTCCAAAGAGAGCAGGCTGAATGGGGTCCAAATTCCAGTACAGACAACAACCAAGAAGATAAATATCTGCAAAAAGGCCAAAAAACCTTTTCATGAAAAAAAATAAAATAAAAGATAACTCCCAGAAATAAAAGGAAAACATCAGCTCAAAGCTAGAGTCAAAGAGAATATCAGCAACAGCCCAAGATCTAATAGGGTAGACAAGCAGCATGTCAAAAGCCAACCACCAATCATTATTAAGTAAAATCCAACAACCTAATAGTAAATCATCAAAATAAATATTGCAACCAACATAATGAACACTAATACAATGCATAGAAACAACATAGGTAACTAAGATGCTCCAAGCAGTAATATCTTTAAGAAATAGCGGTTGTAGAAATTAATGGCGATAAACCCATCAAAATAAATATCTCCATCCAAAGAATGATTAAGCCCCTAGGATTAGGAATGAAGGCAAAGATTGATATTAAAATCTCAAATAGAGTGGTGTTATAAAACCAATAGCAGCTGACACATAGCTCAACAAAATTCCAATGCAAGGTATTAGTATGCACATAGCTCAACAGCAGCCCTTTATAATGTAAATGCCAGAAGCAGAGAGCCTCCAAATAAAGGAGAAGCTATTAAAAGACCCAATCATGGCACAGAGATCAAGATAGCAAGTAATATTAGTGTGAAACATCCACAAAAGACATAAAAAGGAACAGAAAGCCATAAAATAAAGAGGTATACAGTTAAAAGATGAATGAACATTATACATCAAAAGGTTAGATTAAGTTATGAGATAAGGAAAACCATAATTGTCCAAGTTAACCAGCCCACGCAAGTGTTTGGGTAAGGTGAGTTGATCAAAGAAGATGATACCATCTGATTGGCAAGGTAGTCAGCACAAGCATTTCCTTCACGCCAAACATGAGTGATGTTAAAATTTAGTTGGGAAAGAAGAGCTCTAGTTTACTTGAGGAGGTAGTACAATTCAATGCTGCCCATTTTGGTGGAAGTCAAAAGATCAATCAATAGAAGAGCATCCACCTCAATCCAAAGATTGAGCCATATTTTGGGCAAATCTCAAGAGCTTTGTAGACGCCATAAGCGGAAATGGGATAGTGAAAAAATAAGGGGATAAGCAAAAGCACATAGCTATACCCTTAGAGTTCCCGAAAATGCAACCACAACTAGAGCCATTATGAGAGACGAGCCATCAAGATAATTTTAATAATATGGTCAAGTTTTTCCAATAAACAATCTTGTCATTTTGACAAAAGGTTGGTCCGAGGTTAAAGCCCGCTTTATTGGCCATACAGCCTTTGAATTATCTCAATGAATGAGATTAGCTTTAAACAAGTCACAAATTTTGTTTTAGTTCTAGCAATAATCCTCACGTGGTTCATAGGGATCCCACGATGTTTTGCATCATTTGGTCCATCCATATGAACCATAAGAGTGATAGCAATGATGACTTTAATGTGACCTTTAATAGTATTATCAAAATAGACTTGAGAAGTTGATATAAAGAAAGAGAGCCATTGAAATTGACAGTGTTAAAAAGATCATGATACCAAATCCAAAGCTTAGAAGCAATGGCCCCATTAACAAAAACATGATTAATATTCTCAATATGGAAACAACATTGACATTTAGAGGGTAAATAGAACCCTTTAGGGATAAAACTTTTCAGAATATGCCAAGTAAGAATAGAATAAGAAGTAAGGATATTGTTATTCCAAAGTTTGGAGAACATATAGGAGGAATCATGAGTATCTTTAATGTGGAGCCACACTTTTTTGAGGTTGAAATCACCATTATGTGAGAGCTTAAAGAGAATTTGGTCTTGATTGTTTGGAGTGATAGGAATAGTAGAAACCATATTCAAGAAAGTAAAAGGGATAAAATCAGCAAGCTTACTATTGTTCCACTTGTTATTAAGAGTTTTACTCTAATAGCGAGTGGAATGGGTGGAGAGTAAATTATCAATGGATTCACATCCACTCCAGTTATCTTGCCAAAAGAAAGAAACTCCTGAGTTAATGCCCCAAAAAATTAATGATTATGCATCCCATTTGACAGAACAAAGTCTTTTCCACATAGGAGAATCACCCGGTTTAAAGGGACAAATGAGGGGGGTGCTTATCCTGGCAATATTTAGTAGTCATGAAATTAGCCCAAAGACTATGATTACTCCTAAAATTCCACCAGTGACTATAGAAAAAGGCATTGATAGCTTCTTTTATGGATTTACAACCAAGACCAACTTCGTCAAAATTGCCATAACTTTTAAACCAAAAGGTCCGGCATTCTTTAGAGAGGTATTGGAGCACCAAAAATTTGTTTAGGAGACGCTCAATTCTATTGATGATAGAAATGGTCGGCACAATGGTTTGGATGAGATATAAAGGTATGGAATTAAGAGTGCTCTTAATCAAGGTGACCCTACAACCGAAATAGAGTAAATGAAATTCCCAAACCAAAATTTTATTAGATATTTTCTGAATAAGGTCATCAAAAAGATGAGATCTTTTCTAGCCTTTAAAAGTGAGAGATAATTAATGGGAAGTTGATTTTTCTTAAAATTAGTAATTCTAGAGATTTGATTAAGTCTATTGGTAGGAATCTTAGCTGAGGGAATAAAATAGCATTTTCTTTCATTGATAAAGAGACCACTACTTTGCCAAAATCATTTAAGAGATTCTTAATAGTTTTAACATTTTGAAGAAAGGCATTGCAGAAGATTATAAAATCATCAGCAAAGCTAAGATGAGAAATAGGTAAACCACCAAGATGAGTTTTAAAACATGTTAGGATTTTTAATGAAAAGATCATTGAGGCTCCTCGAAAGATATTCTACAAAGAATGATAAAAGAGAAGGAGAAAGTGGGTCACCTTGCAAACCATGGCTCAAAGAAAAAAGAAACCAAGGGACTCACCATTCATGATAACAAAACTAGATATTAGTGATACAACTTTTATAAGTGATAAAATTATCAAAGAAACCAAAACAAATGTAAGATTTGAAAGAGAAAATCCCGAGAGGTTGTCAAAGGCTTTAGAGATGTCCAGAAGAGGATATTACCTCCTCCGGAAGGAACATCAATGTCATGAACTAGCTCTTGAGAAGAATATTATCGATATGGCTCTATTTTTAATGAAGCTAGTTTGGTTGGGAGATGATTTTAAGGAGCAGGGCTAATCCTATTATTAATTAATTTAGCAATGAGTTTTGGAAAAAGGTGCAAAGACTAATAGGTCTAAAATCCCCAAGATTCAAGATTATTGGTTTTGGGAATAAGGACAATAGAAGTACTTGAAAAATATCGGGAATAGAGCCATCAAAGAAATCAATAACATCATCAACAAGATCGATTTAATAAAAGGCCAATAATAAAAGAAATGAGTCATAACCATCGGCCAGAATAGAATTAGTGTTCATGCTATTGAGAGTACTACTAATCTCCACTCGAGGGACGCATAGTGAGCAAATGGTTATCCTCATTGTTAATCATAGAAGGGATTAGATGGGTGTTGGAGGGGTTTTAATGAAGGATTAGAGTTTAATAAATTTTGAAAGTGATGTATGAGATTCCTTAATTTCATTATTTATCGCTTATCCACCAATAGAGTTCTTAATTTTCTTAATCGAGTTTAATGCTTTCCATTTATTGCAAATAGCATGGAAATACCTAGTGTTTTCACATCAAAGAATATGTTTGCTAGCTTTTTGACCAATAGGTTTCCTCCATATTTTGGTAATTAATCAAGTTATCATTGGCAATGCTGAACTCATCAAGCTTAGTGGGATCAATTAAGATAGCCTCTTCAAGAGAACAAACCACTTATTCCATAGCTTTAAAATTGCTAAAAGGATTTTTAAATATATTCTTGTTCCACCAATTGAGGTTTTGTTTAAGTCTTTTGAGCTTAAGCCAAAGCTGAATCATGACTTTAACGGAATTATCGGTGAACAGAGCCATCCAATTAGTGAAAACAACAATTAAGGAAATGTTGGGTCCACATATTTTGGAATCTAAAAGGTGAGGAGTAGAAGGGTTAAAGGGGAGTTTTGATAGAGATCAAAAGAGGGGCATGATTAGACAAAGTTCTCAAATGCTCAAAGAAGTAAGAGGCCATTGATTGATCCAAAGAGAATTAAAGAGGGTCTGAAGACACCGCCAAAGTCTAGAGTTATGCCAATGTAATCGACCGAAAAGTAATGTCAATCGACACAATCTAGGATCATATTAGAGAAGTATTCCATGGAATGGAGGTTAGAGAACATCCTCCTCCTTTCAAGAAGCAATGATAGTGTTGAAATCACCCCCAACCAACCGGGAAGGTTAACCGAGGAGGCAAGGTTCTTAAGTGATTCCAAAGGATGTCGCTCTATTACAAGAAGCATAGATAAAGGAACCAAAGTCAAAACTCACCTAATGAGATTTTGACATTAACCAATTGATCAAGATCATCAATGATGGAAATGGTGATGGAATTATTCCAAAAAACACCAAATTTTATTATTAAGATTGAAGAGAAATTTTGAAATCCAAGCGATCTAGCAACATGGGCAATATTGGAAGAGTTAATGAAAGGCTCAATAATAACAAGTAATTTGATGTTATGAGCACGAAAGAGGCTCCTAACATGCGCAGTGGAGAGTCCCACAACCCCGATATTCCATAAGAAAATTAATCATAATAAGAAATCTAAAAAAAAAAAGGAAAAAAAGAAATGGAAAAGGAAGAGAGGAGGACATAATTATTTATGAGGTGGAAGAACGTGTTGTTCTAGTGAAGTTATTATTAGTCATTTTGGCTTTATAAGATTTTTTTAATAATAGTTTGGAAGGGTCTATCGATCTTATCCATCGAAAAGGGATTGGTTTTGGTATCCAATAGGAGAAGTATTAGTCAATGTTTTAGTAGTGGTGATTTCTCCTTCTTCAAGATCGAGTAAGAGTGAAATTGGGATTGCCAAGTATCACTCTAGAGAATAGAGGGGAGGTTCTTGCACCATTAATAGTACAAATATCATTCTCATTGCCATGATGCATATTCAGATTTTGGTCTGACACCAAAGGATCGACATTATTTTGATCCAACATAAGGTTCCCATTCAAATTGTCATTAAGATTTAAATGGAGCAAAGGATTGCCATGAGAAGCCAAATTATTACAAGTAGGAGTAGTGCTAGGTAAGTTATCATTAGTTTCTTCACACACCTCAATAGTATTTATACCAAGCTCGAATGTTTTCATTAGATAAATCAAGAGTAATAGGGGTTGGTAGGGAGGATGAGTTCCATTATGAGTATTTTAGGCACATAAGCTAACTTATTAGTTTTCCAGCCCAAGAGAGGTATTAGTATCGTGATATATTCTTTTGAGGTTAGTGTAGAGCATTTAGAGTGATCATGACCATGGATCTTACAGTGAGTGCAAAAGACATGGAAATTTTTAAATTCTACTTTATGATTATATCCAAATTTTTTTGAAATGATCCAAACTTCTTTGGGTATTTTTTGGTAATGTCAATCTCAACCAAGATATGTGCAACAGATGGCCAAGATCTAGTGGTAGTGGCTTGACCAATTTGAAGGGGTCTACCAAATAGAGCCCCAACCACAAACAGAACTTGGTGAGTAACATAGTGAATTCTCATATTAGGAAAAGCAAGCCATAAAGGAACAATAGGGGATTCCTCTTTGACATTAAAAAGGGGTGACCATTTCAAGAGCCGCATTTGACAATTATACACAAAATAGGAGCAAAAGACCAAGAATAATCTAAATTATTTGATAACTGAATAAGGATATGTCAAGGATCAATCAGCCAATAAGTGAAGACTCAGCTTTAAGCTATGGAAGAAAGATTAGATATTATCTAAGGCACAGAGAGAATTTACCAACCAAAGAGAACTCAAAAGGCTTAGCTAATTTCTCCACATCGGTTAGAACACATGACAGCTGTCAATCCATCGAATGAGGTTGAAATTAAGTTAATCGAGGCATTAGAGCTAGGGTTCTTATCGAAAAGAGCTCCTTAAAGGACTTGACAACAGAATTAACAGATGAATCAATCCAGTACCTTTAGGATCGAGGGCAAAGTCGATGCATCCAGACGATTGTTGTCAGGAGAGAATGATGCCATTGAACCATCCGAGAGAGTCACATAAGCAACCAAGTCGAGAGAGGAAGCGCAACCAAGCAATAAAACATCAATCATAATCGGGGAAGCCCGAAATGTAGCCAAACCACAGAAAATTGCACAGGAACACAAAATCGCCAGAGAGGGAGCACAGCCGAGAGGAAGGAGTAGGGGTTTGGGGTTTAGGGTTTAGTGTTATTAGTTTTAGGGTTTAAGGTTTAGGGTTTAGGGTATAGGGTTTTGGGATTAGGGTTTTATGTTCAGTAATAGTTTTAATGTTTAGGGTTACAGTTTCTTTTTAATTTTAATTTTAATTTTAATTTTTTTATTTTTTATTTAGAACTAAGTAAACTAGTAGGTTTAGGTTTAGTTTATTTATTTAATTTATTTATTTTATTTTATTTAGGTTTTATTTATTTATTTATTTTTAGTTTAGTTTAGGTTTAGTTTATATTAGTTTTATTTTATTTATTTTTTTAGGTTTAGGTTTTATTTTTATTTTAGGTTTAGGTTTAGGTTTTATTTTATTTTTTATGTGTTGGTTTATTTGGTCCATTTTAGGTTTTATTTTTTAGTTAAGGTTTAGGTTTATTTTTAGTTTATTTTATTTTATTTGGTTTAGGTATATATTTAGATTTTATTTATTTTAGTTTAGTTCATTTTTTTATGTTTAGGTTTATTTTATTTTATTTATTTTAGGTTTAGTTATTTTTTTTTTTTAATTTTGGGTTTAGGTTTTATTTTTTAGGTTTAGGTTTTCTAGTTTTATTTTATTTTATTTTAGGTCTATTTTCATTTTATTTTACATTTAGGCTTTATTTTATCTAGGTTTTTTTATTTTTAAGTTTAGTTTAAGTTTTTATTTATGTTATTTTAGTTTATTTTTATTTTATTTTATTTTATTTTGATGCAGTTTTATGTCTTTAAATTAGGTTTTATTTATTTATTATAGGTTTAGGCATTTTATTATTTTATTTTTTGGTTTTATTAAGAGAGTTTTAGGTTTTATGATTTTAGGGTTTAGCGAAGTTGTTAGTTAGTTTAAGATAGGTAGGAGGTCTTTAAGGTTTAGGATTTTTAGGATTTAGGGTTTAATTAGGGTTTGGGATTTAGTAGGTTAGTTCAGGGAGTGGAAGGTTTAGGGTTAGAGGGTTTATGAGGGTTTAGGTTTTAGGGTTTAGAGTTTAGTTTTTATAGGGGTTTAGGTTTAGGGTAATTTTTTTAATTACAAACTTTTGGTTTATTTAGTTTATTTTTATTTAGGTTTAGGTTTTTATTTTAGGTTTATTTTACTTTAGGATTAGATTTATTTTTTACTTTATTTTATTTTAATTTATTTAGGATCTAAGTTTAATATATTTTCAATTTAGGTTTTAGTTTTATTTATTTTAGTATAGTTTATTTTAGTAGAATATTTATATTATTTGTAGAGGTTTAGTTTAGGTTTATGTTTTATATATATTTGTAGGTTTAGGTTTATTTAGGTTTAGTTTGTTTATTTTAGTTTTATTTTATTTTTAGGTTTTTATTTTTATTTTATGTTTAGGTTTTATTATATTTAGGTTTATTTTATTTTTTTTAGTTTGTAAGTTTTTATTTATCTATTTTAATTTAGTACTTTATTTTATTAATTTTAAGCGAGGGTAGGCAAGTTTATGTTTTAGATTAAATTTTATTATATTTAGGATTAGGTTTATTTATTTATTTTATTTTTCAATTTTGTTTAGATTAGGTTTAGGTATTTAGATTTTATTTTTTAGGAGGGAGGAGGTGAGGTGGATGGTAGGGTTTAGGGGGTCTGGGTTTAGTTTAGGTAAGCCAGGGTTTAGGGTTTAGGGTGAAGGGTCAGGTTATGTGGGTTTAGTTTAGTTAGTTTTAGTATTTAAGAGGTTTTATTATTTATTATTGAAAAATAAACCAAGTAAGTTTAGTTTACTTAGTTTATTTATTTATTTTAGTTTATTTTATTTTTATTTGTATAGGTTTATTTATTTTATTTTAGTTTAGTTTATTTATTTTAGGTTTATTTATTATTTAGGTTTTATTTTAGTATTTAGGTTTAAGTTTAGGTTTAGATTTATTTTAATTTAATTTTATTTTATTTTATTTTTATGTTCATGTCATTTTTATTTGGTTTTATTTTAGGTTTATTTTAGGTTTTATTTTAAGTTTAGATTTAGGTTTATTTTTAGTTTATTTTATTTTATTTAGTTTAGGTTTAAGTGTAGTTTATTTTTGGTTTAGGTTTAGGTTTTACTTATTTTAATTTAGGTTTAGGTTTATTTTATTTTTATTTTAGGTTTAGGTTTTCTTTTTAGTTTAGGGTTTATGTTTTTTTATTTATTTATTTTTAGGGTTAATTTTTATGTTTAGGTTTTTATTTTATTTTATTTTAGGTTTATTTTTTCTTTATTTTAGGTTTAGTTTTTATTTTATTTAAGTTTTTATTTTTTTAATTTAGTTTAGGTTTTTATTTATTTTATTTCAGTTTAGATTTTATTTTTATTTTTATTTTTTTAGGTTTAGGTTTAGGTTTATGTTTTAGCTGATGTTTTCATTTTATTTTATTATTTTATTTTATTTTTATGTTTTATTTAGTGTGTAGGTTTTAGCTTTTATTAAGGTTTAGGTTTTAGTTTGGGTTTAGGTTTAGGGTTTAGTGGGTTTAGGGTTTAGGGTTTAGGGTTTTTTTAAGAAACCCCATAGGGAATTTTATTCCCACAAAGAGGGTTACAAGGTCCTATGGGATAAACTCCAAAGAGCTAGAGTAAATCTATCTAAGTACAACCAAAAGCAAAATAAAAGAGTAAGGAAAGCAAAAGATACAAATTGATTAACATAGATAAGCCAATGAATAGATCCAGGCAGCTCTAGATGAGAGAATGCATGGCACTTGGGAGCAAACCCGCAAGAGAACAAGAGAAATGCACCCCAAAATTATAGAAAGATAGAAATTAAGCTTAAAGTAATACAGACAAAATGAAAATTGAAAATAGCATAAATTGAGAAAGATTATAAAGAAGTGTGTGAGAGAATGCTCAGCTCACACACCAAATTGTAGATGCAAATATGAGCATCCAAATTTAAGGGTTACATCAAGAGCTACTACCAAACCAAAATAAATCATCATCATAGCCAACAAACTTGGGAAGATAGCAACTAATTGTTGAAAGTCTTTTGAGCCTTAGTACTTGCAAACCTAAATAAATCCATAAACATAATAGAAAAGGATACAACAAAGAGCAGAATGCGAAAGGGGATCCCATGCAGAATAAATATCATCAATATAGTCACCATGGCATAAGAATCCCTACACATATGGAAATGAACCATCTTTGCTAGATCCACCTTCTTTTTTACCAGCTGTTTAATTAGGCCAAAGATGAAAACCCAACAAAAATAGCTAAAAGGCTGAGGAAAGAAGTAATATACAACCAATTGAAAAGACTGCTGAAATCCAGGAAGGCAAATCAAATATCATGTAAATAACTCCATCCTAAACATATGGGATATATATAAACTTACCTTATCGTGAATAGCCCAAAGGTACCCAATCGAATAAGCAATGCAACAACCCCTTGTTAATAATCATTGCAAAAGTTAATAACCGAAGTGTAAAGAAGACGATAACCCAAACCCAAACAGAAATGCAAAGCCCAGAGCCAAGATGGGAATGCAATAGTAGATGGACCGTTTAATAAGTGCTCCCCACCACAAACAATTCCAAATAAGGACAATTTAGTTTTAAGGTTTAGGTTTAGGGTTTAGGTTTAGTGTTTAGTGTTTAAAGTTTAGGGTTTTAAAGTTTAGGGTTAAATGTTTATTGTTATTGGGGTTTAAGGTTTGGGGTTTAGGTTTAGGGTCTTGGTTTTAGATTTGGGTTTAGGATTTTTGGTTTTTTTAATTTTAATAGAGAACAAATTTAGATTCAACATTTCTTCTTTTTGATTTCTTCAACCAAGTAAGACACTAAGTTTTCTAAGACACAAGTGATGACATAAATTAAAATGAGTTTATAGTGCAAAATAAAACCAGATAACTAGAGCCATCTTTACCAGAAAGCATCATTAGATCAACTGCTTCATCATTCTAGTTCATAACCATCCTAGGGATCCTTGATCATATCCTCGATCTCTCCTTTTTTTAACATAGAACCTTTCACTCCTCGCCTCCATAACCACCAGCCTAACCACAACCTCCATATCCACACATGTTAGGGACCTTAGCCCACCCATAGATCTAGACTAAGTGGCTGATGTTCTGTTTAGCATTTTGGGGTTTAGGTTTTAGTTTTTAGGGTATAGGTTTATTTTATTAGGGTTCATAGGTTTATTTTTTTATTTATTTAGTTAATAAGTTTTATTTAGTTTTGGGGTTTAGAGTTTAGGTTTAATTTAGGGTTTAGGTTTAGTTGGGTTTTAGGCCATTTGTTTTGGGGGTTTTTTGGGTTTAGGTTGGTTTAAGTAAAGGTTTAGGGGTTTAGGTTTGTGGGTTTCTGGTTTTATTTTGGTTTTAGGGTTTATTTTTGGCATGTTTTTATTATAATAGAACATTTACTTATAAATTTTCAAGAGCAAACCTCTAGTACATTGAAAAAAGAAAAGAAATAAAGAGCAAATACAGCAAAGAGAAAAGACAAAGAGTTAGACTAAAATCTTGAAGTAAAAGGATGAGTCATAGTTCCTATTCATTTGAGAAAGTAAGATAATCAAGATCCATAATGACAACTTGGTTGACTGAACAAATTCATTAAAGTTCCAACCAGAAAAGAAGAAAACACTTAATGCAAAAGTCATAGCTAAAAGGATAAGGATAAAGAGAAGAAAAGGAGAGAGCTAAGAAAAAGAATGAGCTCATTTAGATCATCTCAACATATGAGCATCCAAACTTTATAAGGTAAGGTTACAATCATATATGCTACCAACTAGAGAGAGAAGAGGTGAGTAACATCAAAGCCATCACTAGCATACTTGATATAAAAAACATCTAAGGCTAGTCCAGAGTTCCAAATCTACCACATTAAATAAAGAGCAACCAATCAACAACCAAATAGACCAAAACCACCAAATAAAACTATAATAGACTGCTCACAACCCATAGAGATTGCTAAAACAAAACACCAACAACAACCACTTGCCAAATATGCATCCAAGCTCAAACTAGGAAAACTAGAACCGATCAAGCACCCATCCCAATTAAAAGAGAAACAACCAACAAAACCAAGATGGGAGCCCTGCCAAAGTCCCATTTAGTAGCTAAAGCTAAACCATGAGCAACCATGAATGAAAACCAGTCAGATATGAAACCATCAACTAAAGGAAACATAAGGCAACTAGTGCAAATCGAGAGAAAATAGCCACACAAAAGCCAAAGGGCCACCAACCACAGTAAACCAAAGACCAAAAAAAGGATCAACAATGGTTTAGCCAACACACAACAATAGGTTCTAGCAAATTGTCCAAGAAGAAGGAAAAGACCAACAAGGAAAAAAGTCAACCAACCAAGATTCTAAAGATATAAAGTCCTCCAACCAAACCTGTAAACATCCATAAGGCAACCACAGAACATCCCATCAGTAACCAAAAAAAGTAAGCATCCCCAATAGCCAAGGAAAAGTAGAAAACCAAAGCACCACACATCCAAGTCCAAAATAAGCACAAACTTGTGAAAGGCAATAACAAGTAGACTAATCAAAACTAAACTTTTAACAACAAGGCCAACCCGATAGGAAGCATAATAAAAACATAAAACCCATTGTAAATAATGCACTCAGAGAGGTTAAATAATCAAACATAAAATGAAGGAAAGAGAAGGATCCAACAATAAATAACAAGTTGGGAGGCACAAAAAAGTAGCCAAGAAATTCTACAAGATTAAACAATAATAGACTAGGGCCACCCATTCAACCATGAAAACCAAATTCAAGTTTAAGAGGAGAGTCAACAAACCAACCAGTTGAAAAAATAGATTAAAGCTACATCAAAAACCATCTCATCACTAAGAAGTATAAGGAGAATATAACAAACATCTTGAAAAAACTAAGATACCTAGACTGGAAAAATAGGAACCACCAAGTAGTAACCACTAGGCTAACCCAAAAGCAAGAGGTCAAAAACATAACCTAGCTCAAGCAAAAAAGTGAAAACAAGTTTATGAAAGTCATTTAAGGTTTTTAAGGTTTATTAGTATTTTAGTGTTTAGCTTTAAGATTTAGTTTTGAGGGTTTAGGGTTTAGGTAGTAGGGATGGAAAGAGGGGCCTAGGGTCCATGGTAAGTGATATAGTATCTTTAGGAGGATTTAGAGGGCTTTAGTGAAGTCTCAGGTCAGTAGTAGGTAGGGTAAGGAGGTCAGTTTTAAAGGTCATTAGGGAGTCAGAAGGAGGCTC
The DNA here is from genome assembly GCA_021442155.1 of Cymbidium sinense. Lineage (NCBI taxonomy): Eukaryota > Viridiplantae > Streptophyta > Magnoliopsida > Asparagales > Orchidaceae > Cymbidium > Cymbidium sinense. The sequence continues at coordinate 141,309,350 of CM038224.1, read as the reverse complement.
AGTTTAGTAGTGGTTATTCCTGGTATGGTTATTTAGGGTCATTAGTATGGTTTTAAAACCAAGTAAATATAGTTTATTTATTTATTTTATTTATTTTTTATTTATTTTATAATTTTATATTTAGGTTTATTTTTATTTTATTTAGTTTAGTTATTTATTTTAGGTATTTATTTAGTTTAGGTTTCTTTAGTTTATTTTAGTTTAGTTTAGGTTTAGATTTTAGATTAGTATTTTATTTATTTGGTTTAGGTTTATTTTATTGTGTAGAGGATTATTATTTTAGGTTTAGGAAGGTTTTATTTTAGCTCATTTAGTCAAGTGTATTATTATTTTTAAGTTTAATTTATTTAGCTTTAGGTTTATATTTAGTAGATTTAGTTTAGGTTTATATTTTTTGTTATTTTAGGTTTACTTTGGTTTAGGTATTTTATTTATTTTTGGTGTAATATATTTTAGTTTTATTTAGTTATTATTTTTGTTTTGTAATTTTATTTTATTTAGATTTTTATTTTAGTAGTTTTTTTATTATTTATTTTTAGTAGTTTATTTTATTTATTTATTAAGTAGGTAGGTAGGTTTAGAGGTAATATTATTTCTTATAGTTTTAATTATTTTATTTATTAGGTTATTTTTTAGATGCAGTGGGTAGGGATAGGGGGCTCATGGTTTAGAGGAGTACAGGTAGAGGTTGGGGTCAAGATTATTTTGGAAAGCTTGGGTGGGGTTCTCAGATTTGTCAGTAGGGTTTTTTCATAGGGCCCAGGAGAATAGTGTGGCTAGTGATCAGATAGGAGGAGCCTAGGGCCTCATAGAGGGGCTCATAGATTTTAGGGCCTGGGTAGTGGTCTTGGTAGGAGTTTATGGAAGATAGGTGGTTAGAGGTCGTAGGTAGATGGGCTCCATGTGGCTCAGCCTAGGGTAGAGAGGCTATATGGAGTTTTGGGTAGGAATCCCATGGCTAGGTTTAAAGTGGCAGGTGTCGGTTTGGGAAAGGCCCAGGTTTATGATAGGTATTGTTTAGGGTGGAAGATCAGTGGGTAAGGCCCAGGGTTTATAGTTTAGAGGTCATGTTATATTTAATTTATTTATTTATTATTTTGATTAAAAAAGTAAATAGAGGTTTAGTTTATTTAATTTATTTTAGATATTTTTTTCTTTATTTTAATTTATTTTCTTTATTTATGTTTTTTTTTAATTTAGTATTTATTTAGTTTATTTAGTTAGGTTTATTTAGTTTAAATATAGTTTAGTAGTTTATTTTATTTTAGGTAGGTTTATTTATTTCAAGTAGTTTAGTTTATTATTTTATTTAGGTTTAGTTTAATTTTAGGTTTATTTTAGGTTTTATTTTAGTTAGCTAGTTGTTTATTTTATTTTATTTAGTTTAGGTTTATTTTAGTTTATTTAGTTTAGTTTTATTTGAGTAGGTTTAGGTTTTATTTGCTTTAAGTTTTAGTTTATGGAGGTTTATTTAGGTTTAGGTTTTATTTAATTTTATATAACCCAAATAGTTTATTATTTTAGTTAGTTTATTTAGTTGTTATTTTTATTTTAGTTTAGGTTTATTTATTTATTATAGTTTAGCTTTATTTTAATTTTGATTAGGTTTAGTTAGTTTAATTTATTTTATTTATTATTTATTATTTATTAAGTTTTTAATTTATTTTTTTAGGTTTTATTTAGTAGTATTAGCTTTTTGGGTTTAGGGTGTTTATTATTAGTGGTTTAGGGTTTAGGCTTTATAGTTAGGTTATGTTAGTGTGGGGACAGGTTTAGAGTTTAGTGGTACAGTCAGTAGGGTTTAGGGTTTAGATTTTAGGTTTAGGTTTAGGTATTTTTTAGGTAGTTTTTTTTAGAGAACAAATTCAAATAATCATTTTCTTTTGATTTCATCAACCAAGTAGTAAAGTTTCTAAGATAAGAGACATATAGATAAAAAAAATGAACATATAAAATCAAAAGCAGATAATTAGAACCATCTCAATGTAAAAAAATTCCATAAGCAAGTAGGAAATCATGCTCTTCTTTTATTTATTAAAAGGGATCATCATATCTCAATTTCCACCACCACCATGGTCAGAACTCGCCTGCCATAACCACCACTACTCTAACCACCATATCCATATCTTGAATCCCACCACCACTTATGTAATAGCCTATGATTTTGCCTCCACTCTAGATTTGAGCCTAGTTGATAGTGATATTCTTGCCATCAAGGTCAATCATTAGAGGTTTAGGTTTATGTTTATTAATTTATAGTTAATTTAGTGCTTAAGTGGAGTCAGTTGAGGTTTAGTGATTTAGGGAGTTTAAAGTTTTAGGTCTTTAGGTTTTAGGTTAGGTAGTTTATAGGTGGTTTAAGTATGTTTAGGGAGTCAGGGGTCATAGTGATTTGGTTTTAATGTTTTAAAATATTAAGCAAAAAAGTTTAGGTTTATTTTAGTTATAGTTTATTTTTTTTATTAGTTTATTATTTATTTATATTTAGGTTTATTTTATTTTATTATTTCATTTTATTTAGATTAATTTATTTTAGTTTTATTTTAGTTTTTAAGAGTTTAGATTTAGGTTTATATTTTAGTGAATTTTATATTTATTTTTTTGAGGTTTATTTTATTTTAGGTAGGTTTAGGAAGTTTTAGGTTTATTTTAGTTTAGGTTTAGGTATTTTAGATATGAGTTTAGGTGGTTTATTTTAGAATTAGTTTAGGTTTATTTATTTTAGGTTTAGTTTAGGTTTAGTTTATTTTATGTTGTTTATTATTTTTTATTTTAGGTTTAGGTTTTTAGTTTAGGGTTTAGATTCTTTTTTTAGTTTTAGTTTATTTTTATTTTAGGTTTAGTTTTATTTAGTTTTATATTTATTTTAGTTTTATTTTTTATTTATTTTAGTTTTATTTTATAGGTTTTTTTATTCTTAGTTATTTATTTTTTTAGTAGTTAGGTTTTTATTTAACTTTTAGTTTATTTTATTATTTTATTTATTTTCAATCCATGTTAGTTTGGTTTATTTTATTTTATTTATTATAGTTTACATTTTATTTTATGATTGTTTTAGTTTAGGTTTTAGGTCATATAGAGGTTTTAGAGTTTTGGCCTCTTTTAATGCTCAGAAAGGTTATGGGCCTCAGGGATTTAGGGTTTTAGATCTTAAGTTTAGGTTTAGCTGGGTTAGTCAGATTTTAAAGATCTAGGGTTTAGGGTAGATTTGGGTTAAGAGTTTAGTTCTTTAGGTTTTAGAGGCCCAGAGGTAGCCCAGGGTCTTATAGGTTTAGGGTTAAGGTCTAAAACCAAGCAAACCATTTAGATCTATTTGTCATTTAGTTATTTTATTTATTTATACTTTCTTTTTTTATTTTTAATTTATTTTTATATTTAGGATTTATTTTAGTTTAGGTTATATAGCTTTTTAGGATAGATAGTTTAGTTTTGTTGTTTTATTTACATTTAGGTTTTATTTTTTTAATTAGGATTAAGTATTTATTTTTTAGTTTTTTTAAGTTTTAATTTGATTATTTTTAGGTTTATTTTTAGTTTAGGTTTAGGTTTATATTATTATAGTTTAGGTTTATTATGTTTTTAAAGTAGGTTTATTTTATTTAGTTTAGTTTATTTTAGTTGATAAGTTTATTTTATTTATTATTTTATTTTATTTAGGTAGTTTAGGTTTTTATATTTATTATTATTTTTAGGTTATTTAAATTTTATTTATTTATTTAAGTTTATTTTTATTTTACATTAGTCAATATTTAGTATTTTATTTATTTATTTATTTATTTTATTTTTATTTTATTATATTTATTTAGGAGGATTTATTTATTTTTAGTTTAGAAGTTTTTAGGTTTAGGGTGTGTTAGTAGGGTATAGGGCCCAGTTTGGTGGGTTACATGGCTTTATCTTGGTCAGGGTCTAGTGGCCCAGGGTCAGATATTTAGGTTATGGTCATGGCTCAGCCTTAGTAAAAGTTAGTTAGTGTTTAGGTAGGGTTAGTGGTTTAGGGTTTAGGGAATATTTAAAGTTTAGGATGTTTTTTAGGTTTCAGGCCCAGGATCTTTATCAGTGGCTTATTTTAGGTAGGTTTAGGATATTTTGTTTTATGATTTTTTAAATACAAATGAGGTTTGGTTTATTAAGTTTATATTTTATTTATTATTTATTTATTTTATTTTTTATTTATTTATGTTTATATTTTAGTTAGTTTTTTTATTTATTATTTATCTTTTTTTAGTTTATGTTTATCTTTAGTTTAGTTTTACTTTTATTTATTATTTAGTTTAAGTATTTAATTATGTAGGTTTAGGTTTTTAGCATATTTTAGGTTTAGGTTATAAGTTTTAGGTTTATTTAGGTTTATTTTTAGTTTCTTATTTTTAGTTTTATTTTATTATTAGTTTTTTTAGGTTTTAGTTTATTTATTTAGTTTATTTATTTTATTGGTTTATTTTATTTATTTTATTTAATTTTTTTTTAGTTTTATTTTATTTATATTTTAGGTTTATTTAGTTTATTTTAGGTTATTTTTTTAGGTAGTTTTATTTAGTTTTATTTTATTTTATTTTAGGTTTATTTTATTTTATGTAGTTTTATTTTATTTAGGCATTTTTTTTTAGTTTTAGGTATTTTATTTATTATTTTATTTATTTAGTTTAGGGCCGTTTAGGTTTAGGTCATTTAGTTTAGATTTTATTTTTATGATCAGTTTATGTTTATTTATTTTATTTTTCATTAGAGGTTTAGGTTTAATAGTGAGGTCAGGGTAGTGGCCCAGTTTAGGAGTGTGGCCTAGCCTAGGCCTGATCAGTTTATCTTTCTATATTTGGGGTTAGGTTAGGAAGGTAGCTCAGTGGAGTATTTAGGAGTTTTTAAGGGAGTTTAGTAGGGATACTAGGTCAGGGTTTTAGTCAGATTTATTAGTTTATATTTATTTTTTATTTTTTCTTTAATTTATTAAATTATAAATATTTAGGTAAGTTTTATTTATATTTTATTTTTTATTTTGTTTGTTTTATTTTATTTTTATTTAATTTAGTTTATTTATTTAGTTTATTTATTAGATTAAGTTTTCTTTAGTATTTTTATGTTAAGGTCTTATTTTAGTTTATTTTATTCTTAGGTTTAGGTTTTATTTTATTTATTTATTTTGGTTAGTTTTATTTTTTTTTACATTTAGGTTTTATTTTTATAAATTTTATTTTTTTATTTTATTTATTTTTTAGTTTATTTTATTTATTTTAGTTTTAGGTTTAGTTTATTTATTTTTTAGTTTTAAGTTTTATTTATTAATTTAGCTCAGTTTTAGTTTATTATTTTATTTTAGTTTTTTTTTTGTTAGTTTAGTATTTATTATATTAGTTTATTTTGGTTTAGGTTTATTTAGATTTTATTTTATTTACTTAGATTTATTTTATTTTATATTTTAGGTTTAGTTATTAAGGATTTTATTATTAGTTTAGTTATTTATTATTATAGTTTAGTTTATTTTATTTTAATTTCTTAATTTACATGATTTTATTTATTATTTTATTTTATTTTGTTTAGTTATTTATTTATTTTTATGTTTTTAGTTAGTTTAGGTTAGCTTGGGTAGGGTTTATTTCTTTGGTCAGGTGTGGGTTTTAGTGGTATTTTTAGCCCAGGGTTTGGGTAGTGGTTTTGGTCTATTTTGTTAGGTTAGGTTTAGGGTTTATGATTTTTCAAATTAAGTAAATATGTTGGTTTAAGTTTATTTTATATTTAGTTTATTTATTTTTTTACAAGTTTTTTTTTAGTTTATTTTATTTATTTAGGTTTATTTATTTATATTTTATTTTGTTTATTTTAGGTTTAGTTTTAGTAGTTTTATTTTATTAGTTTTAGGTTTAAGTTTTATTCATTTTAGGTTAGTTTATTTTAGCTTAGGATTAGGTTTATTTTGTTATTTTTATTTTATTATTATTTTTAAGTTTAGGATTTTTTAATTTAGGGTTTAGTTTTATTTTATTTATTTATTTACCTAGGTTTTATTTATTTTAATTTAGGTTATTATATTTTTTTATTTTATTTTTAATTTTATTTAATTTAGGTTTTATTCTTAAGTTTATTCTTTTTTTAATTTAGTTTTATTACTTTATTTTATTATTTTATTTTAATCTATTTTTGGTTTTGGTATAAGTTTTATTTTATTTTAATTTTATTTTATTTAGGATTAAGTTTTTATTTATTTTATTTTTATGTTTATTTAGTTTAGGTTTGGTTTTAGGATTTTAGGTTTTTTTTTAGGGTTCGATTTAGGATTTAGGTTTAGGGTAGGGTAAGGTAGGTTTAGGGTGGGGTAAGGTTTATTATTTAGGAGGTTAGGTTTAGTGGGTTTAGCAGGGTCTGGGGTCAGAATGGCAATGGGTGGGTAGCCAGATGTGGTAGTCAGTGTTTAAGGTTATTTTGGGATTATGGTTAAAGCTCAGTTTAAGGAGGTTAGTTAGGGTAGGTTAAACATAAGTGTGGTCAGGTAGGGTTGGGTTTAGGTTAGTTTAGGGTGGCTTAGATTTTTTAGTTTTGGTTTTTTTTAAAAACAAACCATATATGGATTTAATTTATTTATATTTTATCATTTTATTTTTATTTTTATTTAGTTTAGTTTTATTTATTTATGTTTATTTATTTAGTTTAGGTTTTAATTTTACTTTATTTAGGCTTAGTTTATGTTTATTTTAGTTTAGTTTATTTTTTATTTTTTTAGGTTTTTTATTTTTTAGGTTTAGTTATTTTATTTAATTCAGGTTTAGGTTTTAGGTTTTATTTTAGGTTTTATTTTTAGTTTAGGTTTAGGTTTATTTTAGTGTATTTTATTTTATAGTTTAGTATAAGTTTATTTTAGAGTGTAGGTTTTATTTATTTTAATTTATTTAGTAGTTTAAGTTTATTTTATTTTGTTTATTTGATTTATTTTAGTTTATGGTTTAGGTTTTAGTTTTATATGTTTATTTTTTGTTCTTATTTTAGATTTTATTTCATTTTACTTTCGGTTTATTTGTTTTTTATTTTACGTATATGTTTTATTTTATTTAGGTTTATTTTAATTTTTTAGTTTTATTTAGGCTTTTATTTATCTTATTTTAGTTTAGTTTTTATTTTTTATTTTATTTTATTTTAGATTTCATTAGGTAGTGTGGAGGTTTATGTTTTAATTTATTTATTTTATTTTATTTAGGTTTTTATTTATATTATTTATGGTTTATTTAGTTTGGTTAGAGGTGTACAATTTAGGAGGGAAGAGGTTATATGTAGGATAGTAGGAAGGTAGAGGTTTAGGGAGATTTAGGGTTTAAGATTTTAAATGGGTTGGGGTGGGTTTAGGGTTGAGGTAGTAGGGTTGGGGTAGAAAGGTTTAGGGTTAGGGTTTTTATTTTTATTTAAATTTAGTAATTATAGCTTTAAAGATTATTGATACTAAGATTATCAATGTTATAAGTGTCTATGCTAGGTTTGGAGGTAAGCTCAAAAGAAAAATTTTGGAATGAATTAGAGGGATTAATAAAAGATACCTCTTGAAGAAAAAGTATTTATTGGGGAGATTTAAATGGACATGTTGGTAGAGTGGTAGAAGATTTTAAAAGTATTCATGGTGGTTATGAATTTGGAGTGACTAATGAAGAAGGTATAATATAAGATTTTTAGCTTATGATTTTGTAGTTGCTAATACTTTATTTAAGAAAGAGATGAACATATTATTACTTAAAAAATGGATCTAGTAAAACAGATTGATTATTTTCTGATAAGAAAAATAAATCGTTTAGATTGTAAAGATTGTAAGGTCATTCCAAGTGAAATTTTAAGTACCCAACATCGATTATTAGTTTTAGATTTTAAGATGAAAGGTTGTAAGAGAAAAAATAAACAAAATTATTGGCCTTGGATTAGATGGGGACACTTAAAGAACACAAATAAAAATATTTTTAAGAGCAAACTACAAGAAATTAGAATTTGGGATGTTCATAAGGAAGCTAACATTATGCAAGTTGCTAAAGATGTGCTTGGAAAATCAAAAGGAAAAGCTTCTTTCAATAAGAATAGTTGGTGGAGTCGAGTGTGAAAAAAGATAAGAAATAAAAACATTGTTATAAAACTTGGTTTATATAAAAAACAAGAATTGGGAAAGATATAAAATGGCTTGTAGAGATTCTAAGAAAGCAATATATGATGCAAAACATTTTAGCTTTTAGTGATTTATACAATAGATTAGATACCAAAGAAGGTGAAAGATGTATGTATAAGTTAGCCAACCAAAGAGATAAGAGAAGTAAAGACATAGTTCAAGTGAGGCGTATTAAGGATGAAAATAATAAAATGCTTTTCTTAGAAAAAGATATTGAAAATAGGTGGATGAGGTATTTTGATAAACTTTTCAATGAAGGATCTGAAAGTATGATTGATTTTAGCAACCTTAATACCCTAAATAAAAAAAGAGAATTTCATTTTATTAGTAAATCTGAAGTTAGTGAAGCTTTAAAGAAAATGAAATGTGGAAAAGTAGTAGGATGAATAATATTCCAATAGAGATCAAGGAATTTCTTGGCTTACAAATCTTTTAATGTTATTTTGAAGACTAAAAGATGTCGATGAGTGGAGAAAGAGTTTGTTGGTTCCTATATTTAAGAATAATGGTGATGCACAAGAGTGTGCAAATTATAGAGGAATTAAGTTAATGTGTCATACATTAAATTTATGGGAGAGAGTAATTGAGCATAGGTTATGATGTGATAAAAGTTTGGTTTCAAGCCAAGTAGATCTACTATGGATGATATACATTTGTTAAGTGGTTTGATGGAGAAGCATAGAGAAAGTAAGAAGGATCTACATATGATATTTATCGATTTAGAGAAAGCTTATGATAAAGTCTCAAGAGATGTTCTCTAGAGAGTTCTAGAATAGAAAGGAGTTAATATTGGTTATATTCAAGTCATTAAGGATATGTATAATAGAGTACTTGTGTCCAAACACAAGGAGGATTGACAAAATATTTTCCTATTTCAGTTGGATTACATCAAGGTTCAACATTAAGCCCTTATCTTTTTACTTTAGTTATGGATGTTCTTACGAGGCATTTACAAGAAGATGTACCTTGGTATATGCCTTTTGCTGATGACATTCTTCTTGTTGATAAGACTAGAGAGGGAGTCCAACAAAAACTTGAATTATGGAGGTCAACTTTAGAGTCTAAAGGTTTTCATTTAAGTAGATCTAAAACTGAATATATGGAGTGTAATTATAGTTGTAGAAATTTTAGTGGTAGTGTTGTGACTTTAGGTGATCAAGTCATTAATAAGAGTGAGTGATTCAGATATTTAGGCTTTATTATTCAAAATGATGGTGAAATAGACGGAGATGTTATTAGTAGAATTCAAGTTGGATGGTTGAAGTGGAGGAATGCATCTAGCCTATTGTGTGATAGAAAATTTCCCTTTAAACTTACAGGAAAATTTATAAGATGGTGGTAAGACCTACAATGACTTATGGTGCAAAATGTTGGCTAATAAAAGAGAAGCATAAGACTAAGTTAAGAATTACAGAGATGAGGATGCTTAGGTGGATGAGTGGCTTTACTCTTAGAGATAAAATGCGAAATGAGTATGTTCGGAAAAAGTTGGAGTAGAGTGGTAGATAAGATTAGGGAGAGTCACTTTAGATGGTTTGGCCACATAAAGCGTCCGTCCGAGATGACAGGAGAGTAGATGCATTAGATTTGCCTTATGTTAAGAAAGGTAGATAGACCTAAAAGACTTGGTTAAGATGTATAAAAAATGATCTTAGTATACTTGAATTAAATGAGAATTTGACACATAATAGGACACAATGGAGACTAAGGATTCATGTAGCTGACCCCACCTAATGGGGTTAAGGCTTGTTGTTGTTGTTATTGTAGTAACCTTGTAGGATTAGGTTTATATAGTTTATTTATTATTTATTTTAGTTTATTTTATTTTTATTTTTATTTGGGTTTATTTTTACTTTTATTTAGTTTAGTTAATTTATTTTAAATTTATTTTAATTTAGGTTTTTATTTTAGTTGATTTTTAGGTTTAGGTTTATTTTTAGTTTAGTTTTATTTTTATTTTATTTTTAGGTTTAGCTTTTTTATTTATTTTTATTTTAGGTTTAAGTTTAGGTTTTATTTTATTATTATTATTATTTTATGTTTTAGGTTTTATTTTAGGTTTATTTTATGTTTTATTTTTTAGTTTTATATTTAGGTTTATTTTTTATTTTTTATATTTTATTTAGTTTAAGTTTAGGTTTACGTTTTAATTATTTTATTTAGTTTATTTTTGTGTTGGTTTAGGTTTATTTTATTTTTATTTTAGGTTTTTTTTTTAGTTTAGGTTTACGTTTTTTTATTTATTTTTTAGGTTATTTTCAAGTTTAGGTTTATTTAGTTTTATTTTATTTTATTTTAGGTTTATTTTATTTACATTTTAGGGTAAGTTTATATTTTATTTATTTTTTTATTTTTTAGTTTAGTTTAGGTTTTTAATTATTTTATTTTAGTTTAGTTTTTATTTTTTATTTTATCTTATTTTTAGGTTTTAATTTATGCTTTTATTTTATTTTGGTTTAGATTTTTTAATTTATTTTATTTTTATGTTTTATTTAGTTTAGGTTTAGGTTTTTAGCTTTTTAGGGTTTTGGGTTTAGGGTTAGTTTATGTTTTATGGCTTAGGCTTTGTTTTTTTTTTGGTTTTAGGGTTTTGGGTTTAGGGTTAAGGGTTTTAGGATTTAAGGTTTAGGGTTTAGGGTTTAGGGTTTATGGCTTTTAGGGTTTAGGGTTTTGGGTTTAGGTTTTAGGTTTATGGTTTAGGGTCTTTGGTTTTTTTAATATAGAACAAATTTAGATTCAATATTTCCTCTTTTTGATTTTATTAGCCAAGTAACACACGAAGTTTTCTATGACAAAAAGTGACGACATAGATAAAAAATGAGCACGCATAGAGCAAATCAAAAACCATAGATAACTAGAACCGTCTCTACTATAAAGACACAGTTCCATATGCAGCAGATTTATAGTAGTGGGATCCACCATCATATCCCTGATCTCCTCCCCATCAATTGTAACCTCACTACTTCTGCCTCCATAACCACCACTGCTCCGACCACCACCTCCATATCCACCATCACCTCCAGATCCCCCACCACCACTATGATAACCACCGCCTCCGCCTTCGCCTCCACCACGAGATCTAGACTGAGCTTGGTTTTTGGTGATGTTCCTGCCATCAAGGTTCTTCCCATTCTTAGGGTTTAGGTTTAAGTTTATTAAGTTTTAGGGTTTAGCTTTATTCTCTTAATTATTTAATTAATTTAAGTTTTGGTTTAGGGTTTATGGTTAAGGGTTTAGGGTTTAGGGTTTAGGGTTTAGAATTTTAGGGTTTATGCTTTTAGGGTTGAGGGTTTAGGGTTAGGCTTTAAGGTTTAGGGTTTAGTATTTTTTAGGGTTTATGGTTTATGGTTTAGGGTTGTAGGTTTACGGTTTAGTGTTTACGGTTTATGATTTTTTTTGAAATTAAAACCCATAGATTTATTTATTTATTTTTATTTTATTTTTAATTTTATTTCAGTTTATTATTATTTTTTTATTTACTTATTTTTATTTATTTTAGGTTTTATTTTTTAGTTTTTTTTTTTTATTCTTTATGTTTAGGTTTAGGTTTATGTTTAGGTTTAGGTTTATTTTTAGTTGAGTTTCATTTTATTTTTTAGGTTTATATTTTTTTAGTTTTAGTTGTAGGTTTAGTTTTTAATATTGTTTCTTTAGGTTTAGTTTTTTGGTTTACTTTTAGGTTTTATTTCTTTAGTTTAGGTGTAGGTTTATTTTTAGTTTATTTTATTTTATTTAGTTTGGATTTAGATTTAGGTTTAATTTATTTTAGGTTTTGGTTTAGGCTTTATTTATTTTAGTTTAGGTTTAGGTTGATTTTATTTTATTTGTTTTATTTTTATTTTAGGTTTAGGTTTTTTTTTATAGTTTAGTGTTTAGGTTTTATTTTTTATTTATTTTTAGGTTTAGGGTTTTATTTAGTTTTTTATTTCATTATAGGTTTATTTTATTTTTATTTTATGTTTCAGTTTTATTTTATTTAGGTTTTTTATTTTTAGGTTTATTTTATTTTTTTAGTTTAATTTAGGTTTTTATTTATTTTATTTTAGTTTAGTTTTATTCTTTATAATTTTTTTAGGTTTAGCTTTTAGTTTAGTTTTTTATTTTATTTTATTTTTTTTATTTATTTTAAGTTTTTGATTTATTTTAGGGTTTAGGTTTGGGTTTAGGGTTTTTTTTTTTTCTCCAAAATGAAAAAATTTTATTTCCACAAGAAAAGTGGTATAAAGTTCTTAAAAGGGGATAAATTTCCAAAACTAATGCTTAAAGATCTACAATAAAGCCTAAAGAGATAAATCCCCAAATATAAGAGAAAAAGAAAAGCAAAAAGGAAAGAAAGAAAACTCAGCAATAACACTGAAATCCTCTAAGTAGATCACAAACAACCTGTAAGAACCCAAGATCTGAAAAAAAAATTGCAAGAAACTTAAGTGGAGATAAGCTAAGAGAAAAGATGAAAAAAGGTAAGAAAGAGAGAGAGAGAAAATAAATAAAAGGACAATAAGGCTTAGCTCACCACAAATCAATCAAAAGGAGCAATAAAATTTGTAAGCATCCAAACTCCAAAAGAAATCACACAATTAATACTACCAAAAAGAAAATGAAGAAAACATCCCTTCCATCATAGCCATACTTACCTTGACTAAGGAGCTAACCCATAACCAATATCCAACATTGTTCTAATACTTGCCATCAAACATCCAACACAAAGAAATAGTAGGAGCAGCAACAACCCAAAAGAAAAAAAAAAGAACCAAATGCACAAGGGTAAAACAATACCACAATAAATAGCCCACCAATGCATGACGAAAGCAAAGGACCAACCACCATCCAAAGCAAGAAGAGCCACCAAAACTAAAAGAAAAAGAAAAGCCACAAAGGACCAACCAAACCAAACTGTAGTAGAGCCATCGAGACCATAAATGGAAGAAAAAGTCAGAGCCAAAACCTAAACAGCCTATCCAGCTCAAAGAAACTAGAGCGAAGCAACACAGTTGAAAAACAAATGACAAAAGCCATAAGCACTAAAAGCCAACAAAGCCAAAGGAAGCCAACCACCTAAAAGAAAATCTAAACAGGTGAAGCAATACCCAAAAGTAGGAAACAAGGCACCAAAGAAGTGGTGATAATAAAACAATCAGGCCAAACTAGCCAAAGGAAAATCAAACAGTTAAAGAAAAATAATAGAAATAAAAAAGAATCTAACATATGGTAGACTAGATTTATCTAAATTAGACAAACCTCTTAAATTCTTAAGAATGTTATCATTGGTAAACAAAGTAAAGTCTTAGAGATTGCACCTCAAACCAGCTAAAAAATCAGTTGCATTCTCTTAAATATGTGTAATTTTAGAAAAACATTTTGAGATAATAGCTTTAATATTTTTAATTAAATAAAAAGCTCAGCATTACCCTTATGGTTAGAATTGATCATAGCAAAATCCATCTCAACATTAGATTCCTACTAAATAGTCTGAAAATTTCTCTCAAAACAATGCTTAAGAGCATAAAAAATAGCCATCAATTCAGCAAAAATAATTGATTTAGTAGAAAGAGGAGTGGAAAATGCCAAGATAATATTCCTATGATTGTTTCTAAAAATACCACCACAACCTAACTTGTTATGGGAAATAGAGACATCAGTATTAATTTTAATACAACAATTAGGAGGCTTAATCCAATGAATAATTTTATATTTAGGAGACAAGTCACAATACGAAAAATTGAAACCTAATTTAGAGGAAACAAAATTACACCCTCTAAAATTAGTACCATTGAGAAGAGCAGCCTTATGTAAAGAAAAAATATTTTCTTTATTCCTAACAATAATCCTTTTATGGTTCATAGGCACATCATGATATTTAGCATCATTTCTTTCAAGCCAAATAAACCAAATCAAAGAAACAACCACCACAATTTTGATATGCCCTTTAACAGTATTAAGAAAATAAGAATCTAGAAGTTGCATTAATGTTAAATTTCCATTAAAACAACTTAAATTAAATAAATCTTCATACCAACCCCAAAAGTTAGAGGCAATCCATTAAAAAAAACATGATTAACATTCTCAATATGAAATCAACACGCATTTGGAAGGTAGATAAAACCTTTATCCTAAAGTAAAGAGTCAACAACAATATAATCCCTTAAAATTCTCCACACAAGAATAGTAGGAATAAAATTATTCTAAATTTTAAGGAAAATAATAGAAATGGATTGTTTTTTAACTTTAACATAATACCAAGTATCTTTAAAACAAAATTCTCCATTAGTAGAGATTTTAATAAGAATTTGATCTAAAAAATTACCATAAATATGAATATTAATGATGTTATTACTAATAAAATCACGAATTAACTCATTTAAAATAGAGAAATTCCATTCCCCATTATAAATAAAAAATGACTAACTTTCAAAGAAGAAGTAGAATGGGTATTAAGCAAAGAATCAATGGAAAATTCCCCCATCGGTTATCTTGCCAAAAGAGAAGATCCATTATTAATACCCCAAAAAATGAGAGGTTTCACTTTCCATTTAATATCAGAGCCATTTCAAACAATAGAATCACCATGTTTATAATTGCAAGGATGCTTACCTTTGCAATATTTAAATTTCATGAATTTAGCCCAAAGACTTTCATTTCTCCAAAAATTCCACCAAAGTTTATAAAAAACATTGGTGGAGTCCATCAAAGATCTACTCCCAAGGCCACTTTCATAAATAGTACCACGCATATTGGACCAAGAAGTCCAATGAAGCCTTCTGGACGAATTCCTAGAACCTCAAAAAAACTTATTAAAAAGTCCTTCAATCCGGATAAGAAAAAAAGAAGTAGGAACAATATTAAGCAACATATAAAAGGATGAGAATAAATAATACTTTTAATATAACAATTAATCTACCACCAAAGATAAAAAAAATGAAATTCAAGGGTAGAAATTTTATTTTGAATATTATGAATTACCTCAAAGAGATGGGATCTCTTATGACCACAATATAAAGGGAGCCTAAATATTTAATAGGAAGATTTTGATGAGAAAAACTAATGATATCTTTTTGTTTTATTAATTCTGAATAGAAATAGAAAAAACTTTTATGAGTATCAAAAGGCCACTTTCCTTTTCAAATTTATTTAAAAACCCTTAAGCTTTTTAACATAATGTAACGAGCCATTACAAAAAATTATGAAATCATCGACAAATCTTAAAGAGATAGCCAAACCACCAAGATTATTAAAAATACTAGAATTCTTCTAAAAAAATTAAGCCAATGAGAAAAATATTCAATCATATAATAAAAAGTGAGAAAGAGGGTCACCTTGTCTTATACCTTGAGAGGAATTAAAAAAACCAAAGTTTTCACCATTGATAACTAATGAAAACCAAACATTTCTAATTATATTGTTAACCAAGAAACAAAATGATTAGAAAAAAAATAAAGTTAGAATGCTATTAAGAAAATCCCAAGAAATGTTATCATAAGCTTTGGTGATGTCAAGCTTAAAAGTAAATTCAAATCATGAATCAATTCTTGAGCAAGCAAGATGTTATCAAATAGTTCTACCTTTCACAAAGCTAATTGCTTAGGAGAGATAATCTTAGGAAGAAACTTACTAAGCCTATTAGTCAAAATTTTAGAAATCAATTTATTGAAAAAATTACAAAGACTAATAGGTCTAAAGTCAGTCCAAAAGTTAGGATTATCTTTCTTAGGAATTAGAATAATAGAAGTTCTAGTAAAATATTTAGGAATAGAATTCCCTTGAAAAAAATCCTTAATAACATTAACAAGATCAATTTTAATAATAAACCAAGCTTTTGAAAGAATAAAGTAGTGTAACCATCTAGCCACCTTAGAATCAATCATTCATACCATTAAGAATATTAAAATTTCCTCATCAAGGAGGAGTAACCAAGCACTCATTATCCTTTAGACATAATAGAAGGGATGAGAGGATTGGATTAATGCTCAAGTTGACAATTTTTATTTAAAAGATCTTTAAAATAATTAGAGCAGAAGAAAATATATCCTCTTTTTCGATAAGCGAAGAACCATCAAAGTTCTTGATTTTATGAATGACCAAGAACTCTCTTTTTCATTACCAAAGCATGAAAATATTTAGTGTTTCTTTCCCTCAGAAAGATGCTTAGAGGACTTTTATCTTTTATAAGTCTCCTCCATATCCTAAAACTTAATGAGATTATCTTTAGCTTCAACAAGATTAGAACAAAAGAAGAATAAGTTATAAGTCCATCCAAATCTTTCACCTTTTGTTCCATATTCTTGATATTATCAAAAGATTTTAAAAATTTCTATTCCACCAAGTGATATTATGCTTAAGCCTTTTAAGCTTAAGCCAAAACCTTATCATACCAAATGTAGAATCATCGAGAAAGAGGAGCACAATATTATAAGCAATAACATCAAGAAAACTTTTATCTTGTAACCACATTTTGAAAACAAAATTTTTAATGATATTATTATTATCAACATCCTTAATAGAAATCAAGAGGAGCATGATCGAGAGTTCTACTAAGATGCTCCACCAAAGTTAATGGCCAATGGTTTAACCAATAATTATTAAATGCGCACAATCCAATTGACAATCTATGATTATTCCAAGTAAATTGAGAACCAATGAAAAAACATCATGAAGATTACAATCCAAAATCATATTTGCAAAATCTTCCATTGAATGTAAATTCAAAAGAACCCCTTTCCTTTCATTCAAAGAAAGAACCATATAATCCCAAGGAATTCTCCTCTCGAACTTGTTACAAGTAGAATAAACAAAAGAGCCAAAAGCATGATAATCACCAAATAAAATATCCACATTAATAACTTGATGAAAATCATTAATAACATAAATAGTAAGAAATTCCAAAATAACCAAATATTATATTTCTTGAAATAAAGTTGATAAAACCAATCATCTTGGTTGCATGCATTATTTTAGAAGAAAAAAAATAAAGGTTCAAGAATAACCAAGAAACCAACATTATAAATTCAATAAAGATTCTTAATTTTATTCATAGTAGCAAGAGTACCAATGCCCCTCACATTTCAAATAAGAAAGTTAAACATTAATTTTTTATTAGGCAAAGAAGATGAAGAGATCAGGTAGATCTCTTTAGGAGGATAATTTTTAAACTATTTTTCTTTTCACCAAAAATGGTTTGAAAACTAGTCTCATTCTCCATTGATTCATCATCGAAAACATTTTATCATCATTATTAATAATAGATTTAGGAGAAGATCCCATTTGATAAGAAGACAAATCCTCTTTATCCATTAGATAAGAATTATCACTGAGCAAGGTACCATCTAGAATAATAATGAAATAAGGGGCATAAATAGATTTGTTAAGCAAACAAACACTTGGCCGCACTTATTAACAAAGCTCCATACCATCATTCTTGATTCAAAGAAGATAAAATAAGATTTTCTTTTAAAGATTTTTGAGGCAAAATAATGAGCCATTTTCTAAAATTTTTTAGAACACAAATCTCCTTAGAATCAAAATAAAATAGGAAAATCATCCACTTGCAAATTTTCGAATAATAAAATAATAGCATCAACGATTACTCTCCAAAATAGTTTCAAAAGGATTTTTAACAAGCTTATCACTACCACTTACATTTGGAATAGCATTAGAAACATTAGGAATAATATTAGAAACATCAATAATATTTTTTATAACCTTATCCTTTTTATTTAAAGTAAGTTTTCTTTTATCACTTTTAAATCTCAATTTTCCAACAACCTTAGGATCTTCAACCACTTTCTTCAAGATGGATGAGTAACAAAACTTTAGAGACATCATGGTAATGAGTTTTGCAATGATTGCGTAGAAGTTTTCAAACTTTGAAATATCCATATTTCTTTGATCCAATCCACACCTCCTTAGGGAATTTCATAATTATATCAATTTCAATAATGATTTGACCAACTGATAGACTAGATTTTGCTACGGTTGCTTGATCGATTTGCAAGGGTCTACCAAAGATAGAACCCATAACATGCAAGAATTGATAATTAACAAAATGAGCCTTAAGATTAGGAAAGATAATCAAACCGACTATTGGAAATTCCTCTTTAATGTAAAAAATGGAGTCCATGTAAGAATACGCATTTGACAATTTTTAACATAATAAGATCAGTGAGCAAAGATATGACTATAATCAAGGTCATTAGACAATTTAATCAGCACATGCCTACCATCCAGTGAACTAATAAAAAAAATACTAGAAAGATTCAAGTCATGAGAGAAAAACTGAATCTCCACCATATTAGGATGCCTAAAAGAAAATTTTCCAATCAAAGTATATGTATAAGGCTGGGCTAGTTTTTCAATATCCAAATCAGAGCACATAATAGTCGAAACACCTTTGAAGGTCATATGAACCAGGCTTAAAGAAATATCAAAAGAAGTTGAAGAATCCTTACCAGATAAGTAATCTTTGAAGGCTTTTAAGGCAAAAGGTTTAGCTATACCCAAAGAATTGGAAACCTAAGCCAGAGTAGTTGGAGAATTTAGCTTTCCCCAAGTGTTTGTAGAAATCGACACCATGGCAAATGGTGCAACTCAAAATCAATAAGGATTGGCCAAAGGCGAAGATCCAGTTGAATCGAATAATTTTGGGAAAACTAGCAAAATAATGAGAAAGAGAAAAAGAAAATGATTCAAGAATCACTAGAGCTCAAGACTGAAAGGGCATGGAAAAGGTTAGGGTTTTAGTTTGGGAGCTTGGAGAGGTTTTTTTTATTTTGGTGTTTTTTGTTCATTTTTTTATTTTTTTTATTTTTATGATTCTTTTATTATTTTATTATTTTTTTAGGGTTTTGGGTTTAAGGTTTTGGGTTTAGGCTTATAGGTTTTTAGGGTTTAGGTTTAGGGTTTAGGGTTTAAGGTTTTATGATTTAAGCTTTAGGGTTTAGGGTTTAGGGTTTAGGGTTTAGGGTTTAAGGTTAGGATTTGTATTTTTTTATTTTTATTTTTTTAAGTTAACTAAACTAGTAGGTTTAGATTTATTTAGTTTATTTTTTATTAATTTTAGTTTATTTTATTTTTTTATTATTGTTTAGATTTTTTTATTTTATTTAGTTTAGTTTATTTATTATAGGTTTATTAATTTTATCTTATTTTTTAAGTTTAGGTTTTATTTTTATTTCTAGGTTTAGGTTTTATTTAAATTTTATTTTTTTTTTTAGGTTTAGGTTTTATTTTAGGTTTATTTTAGGTTTAATTTTTTTAGTTTGGGTTTAGGTTTATTTTAGTTTGTTTTATTTTATTCAATTTAAATTTAGGTTTAAGTTTAGGTTTTGTTTATTTTAGGTTAGGGTTTAGGTATTATTTATTTTAGTTTAGTTTATTTTGGTTTAGGTTTAGTTTTATTTTATTTTTATTTTAGGTTTAGGTTTTTTTTTAGTTTAGGGTTTAGGTTTTATTTTTTATTTATTTTTAGGTTTATTTTTTAGGTTTAGGTTTTTATTATGTTTTTATGTTATTTTATTTTAGGGTTATTTTCTTTTATTTTGAGGTTTAGTTTTTATTTATTTAGGTTTTATATTTTTAGGGTAGTTTAGGTTCTTATTTATTTTATTTTATTTTAATCTTTAATTTTTATTATATTTTATTTTTAGGTTTAGGTTTAGGTTTAGGTTTAGGTTCTGGTTGATGTTTTTATTTTATTTTATTTTATTATTATTTTTTAGTTTAGGTTTTCTAATTTATTTTAATTTTAGGTTTAGGTATTTAGCTTTTAGGGTTTATGGTTTAGGGTTAGTTTAGGGTTTAGGGTTTATGGATTTTTTTTATTTAGGGTTTAGTGTTTAGTGTTTAGGTTTAAGTTTTAGGGTTTAGGGTTTAGGGTTTAGGGTTTAGGGATTTTAGGATTTAGAGTTTAGGGATTTTAGGGTTTATGGTTTAGGGTTTATGGTTCAAGTTTTAGGTTTAGAGTTTAGGTTTTAGTTTAGGATTTAGGATTTTTGATTTTTTTTATAGAGAATAAATTCAGATTCAGCATTTCTTCTTTTTGATTTTACCAACCAAGTAACACACCAAGTTTTCTAAGATAAGCGATGACATAGATAAAATGAGCACATAATAAACAAATCAAAACACTACATACTTAACCATGCTACTACACACAATTCCATAAGCAGATGTCAACCATTCTTTAGTTTCTCCGGTTTTCAAACCACCATGGCCTCGGTAGAGGGATCCACCATCATATCCATCTCTCCGCCACCACCATGGTAACCTCCATAGCTCCTCACCTCCATAACCAGTCCACCTCCATATCCACTAGCACTGGATCTCCCACCATTTGATAACCACCGCCTCCTTAGGTAGGCATTTGGTGATGTTGCCATCAAAGTTCTACCAATTCTTAGGGTTTAGGCGTAGGTTTTAGGGTTTAGGTTTATTTTTTTAATTATCTAGTTACTCTAGGTTTAGGTTTAGGCTTTGGAGTTTAAGGTTTAGGGTTTAGGGTTTAGTGTTTAGGGTTTCAAGTTTAGGGTTTTAGGGTATATGTTCATAGGGTTTAGGATTACGGTTAGGGTTTAGGGTTTAGGGTCTAAAGTTTAGGGTTTAGGGTTTAGGATTAAGGGTTTATGGTTTTTTTTTAAAAAAATGAAGTATAAAGGTAGGTTTAGGTTTATTTAGTTCATTTAGTTTATTTTTATTTATTTTAGTATATTTTATTTTTTATTTTTATTTAGGTTTATTTTTTATTTTTGTTTAGTTTAGTTTATTTATTTTAGTTTATATTTTTATTTTAGTTTAGGTTTTATTTTAGTTTATTTTTAAGTTTATTTTTAGTAGAGTGTTATTTTTATTTTATTTAGGATTAGGTTTATTTTATTTTTAGGTTTAGGTTTAGGTTTTTATTTTATTTTTTTAAGTTTAGGTTTTAGGTTTTTATTTTAGGTTTATTTTTAGATTTTATTTTTAGTTTAGGTTTAGGTTTATTTTTAGTTTATTTTATTTTATTTAGTTTAGGTTTAGATTTAGGTTTACTTTATTTTAGGTTTAGGTTTAAGTTTTATTTATTTTAGTTTAGGCGTAGGTTTATTTTATTTATTTTTAAGTTTTATTTTTAGGTTATATTTTTTAATATTTTTTTCTATTTGAGGTTTATTTTATTTTTATTTTACAATTAGTTTTTATTTTATTTTGGCTTTTTAATTTTCGGATTATTTTATTTTTTTAGTTTAGTTTAGGTTTTTATTTATTTCATTTTTTTTATTTTCATTAGTTTATTTTATTTTATTTTTTGGTTTACGTTTAGGTTTTAGTTAGGGTTTTTATTTTATTTTTTATTTTTTTATTTTATTTGATTTAGGCTTTCTTTATATATTTTATTTTTTAGGTTTTATTTAGTTTTGGTTTAAGTTTTTAGGTTTTTAGGGTTTAGGGTTTAGGTTTAGATTTATTTAGTTTATTTAATTTATTTCTTATTTATTTTCATTTATTTTATTTTTTATTTTTATTTATGTTTATTTATTATTTTTATTTAGTTTAGTTTATTTATTTTAGGTTTATTTATTTTAGTTTAGGTTTTTCATTTTAGTTTATCTTTTTTAGGTTTAGGTTTTTAATTTTTTTAGTTGTGTTTTATTTTTATTTTATTTTTTTTTGGTTTAGGTTTAATTTTTTTTATTTTTTTGGTTTAAGTTTAGGTTTTTATTTTATTTTTTAGGTTTAGGTTTGTGGTTTTTATTTTAGGTTTATATTTAGGTTTTATTTCTTAGTTTAGGTTTAGGTTTACTTTTAGTCTATTTTATTTAGTTTAGGTTTAGGTTTAGGTTTAGTTTATTTTAGTTTAGGTTAGTTTTATTTATTTTAGTTTAGTTTATTTTAGTTTAGTTGTAGGTTCATTTTATTTTATTTATTTTATTTTTATTTTTTGTTTAGGTCTTTTTTTTGTATAGGATTTAGGTTTTATTTTTTAGTGATTTTTAGATTTTATTTTTAGGTTTAGATTTTTATTTATTTTTTATTTGATTTTACTTTAAGTTTATTTTATTTTTATTTTACATTTAGTTTTTATTTGATATAGGTATTTTATTCTTAGATTTATTTTATTTTTTAATTTAGCTTTGGTTTTTATTTATTTTCTATTTATTAGTTTATTTAATTTTATTTTTAAGTTTAGGTTTAGGCTTTAGTATAGATTTTTATTTTATTTTATTTTTTTATTCTATTTAGGTTTAGGTTTTTTATATATTTTACTTTTATGTTTTATTTAGTTTAGGTGTAGGTTTTTATATTTTTAGTGTTTAGGATTTAGGGTTTTAACAGTTTAAGTTTTGAGGGTTTAGGGTTTAGGGTTATGGTTTAGGGTTTAGGGTTTAGGGTTTAGCATTTAAACTTTAGGGTTTAGAGTTTTAAGAGTTTATGGTTTAGGATTTAGGTTTAGGATTTAGGGTTAGCTTAGGGTTTATGGTTTTTTTATTTTTTATTTAAAAAAAAAGTAAACATCTAGGTTTTGGTTTATTTAGTTTATCTAGTTTATTTTTATTTATTTTTGTTTATTTAATTTTTTATTTTTATTTATGTTAATGTTTTATTTTTATTTAGTTTATCTTATTTATTTTAGGTTTAATTAATTTAGTTAGGTTCTTTCTTTTAGTTTATTTTTCAAATTTTGGTTTGGGTTTAGGTTTATTTTTTTAGTTGAGTTTTATTTTAATTTTATTTTTTAAGTTTAGGTTTTAATTATTATTTTTATGTTTAGGTTTAGGTTTTCATTTAAATTTTTTTAGGTTTAGGTTTAGGTTTTTATTTTAGATTTATTTTTTAGTTTAGGATTAAGTTTATTTTTATTTTATTTTATTTTATTTTATTTAGTTTAGGTTTATGTTTAAGTTTAGTTTATTTTAGGTTTAGGCTTAGGTTTTATTTAATTTAGTTTAAATTTTTTTAATTTACTTTTAGGTTTATTTTATTTTTATTTTAGGTTTAGGTTTTTTTAGTTTATGGTTTAGTTTTAATTTTTATTTAATTTTAGTTTTACTTTTTATGTTTAAGTTTTTATTTAGTTTTTATTTCATTTTAATTTAATTTATTTTAGGTTTATTTTATTTTTAATTTACATTTAGAATTTAATTTATTTAGGTTTTTTTATTCTTATATTTCTTTTATTTTTTATTTAGTTTATGTTTTTATTAATTTATTTTTAGTTTATTTTTATTAGTTTATTTTATTTTTTTTTAGGTTTAAGTTTAAGTTTTTATTTAGGCTTTGATTTTATTTTATCTTTCTATTTTATTTAGGTTTAAGTTTTTTAATTTTTTTAATTTTTTAGGTTTTATATGGTTTAAGTTTAGGTTTTTAGATTTTTAGGGTTTAGGGTTTAGGGTTTATGATTTAAGGTTTAGGGTTTAGGGTATTAGAGTTTAGGGTTTAGGGTTTGTGTTTAGGGTTTAGTGTTTAAGGTTTAGTATTTAGTCTTTAGGGTTGAAGGTTTTTAAGGTTTAGGGTTTAGGGTTTACAATTAAGGTTTAAGCTTTAGGGATTAGGGTTTAAGGATTTGGGTTTAAGGATTTGGGTTTAAGGTTAGTTTAGGGTTTAGTTTAGGGTTTAAGTTTAAGCTAGGTTTAGAGTTTAGGTTTAGGTGTAGTTTTTTAGGGTGTTTAGTTTAGCATTTTATTATTTTAGGTTTATAGTTTTAGTATAATTTAGGGTTTTAGGTTTATTTAGGGTTTAGGGAATAGGGTTTTATTTATTATTTTAGGATTTAGGTTTATTTAGTTTAGCATTTATTTAGTTTAGTTTATTATTTTATTTTAGGGATTTTAGGTTTAGGTTAGTTAGGGTTTAGGGATTAGGGTTTAGTTTATTTAGGGTTTAGTTTTGTTTATTTAGGTTTAGGTTTAGGTTAGTTTAGGTTTTTTTAGTTTAGTTTAGTTAGGGTTATGATTTTTAGGTTTAGGGTTCAAGGTTAGTATTAGGGTTTAGGATTTTTTTAATTAAGTAAACTAGCAAGTTTAGGTTTATTTAGTTTAATTTTCATTTATTTTAGTTAATTTTATTTTTTATTTTTATTTAGGTTTATTTTTTATTTTTATTTAGGTTAGTTTATTTATATTAAGTTTAGGTTTATTTTTAGTTAGTTTATTTTATTTTATTTTTTATGTTTAGGTTTTATTTTTAGTTTTTAGGATTTGGTTTTTATTTTATTTTCTGAGGTTTAGGTTTTCGATTTTTATTTTAGGTTTATTTTTAAGATTTTTTTGTTTTAGTTTAGGTTTATTTTTAGTTTATTTTATTTTGTTTAGTTTAAGGTTTATGGTTTAGTTTATTTTAGGTTTAGGTTATATTTATTTTAGTTTAGTTTATTATAATTTAGGTTTAGGTTTGTTTTATTTTGTTTATTTTAGGTTTAGGTGTTTTTTGTTATGTTTAGGGTTTAAGTTTTATTTTTATTTATTTTTAGGATTTATTTTTAGGTTTATTTTTTAGGTTCATATTTTTATTTAGTTTTAATTTTATTTTTATTTAGATTTTTTATCTTTATATTTATTTTCTTTTTTAGTTTAGTTTAGGTTTTTATTTATTTTATTTTAATTTAGTTTTTATTTTTATTTCTATTTTACTTTAGGTTTAAGTTTAGGTTTAAGTTTAGGTTTTAGTTTAGGTTTTCATTTTATTTTATTTATTTTATTTTATTTAGGTTTGGGTTCATTTATTTATTTTATTTTTAGGTTTTATTTAGTTTAGGTTTAGGTTTTTAAGTTTTAGGGTTTAGAGTTTAGGGTTTAGGGTTTAGGGTTTGGGGTTTAGGGTTTAGGATTTAGGGTTTAGGTTTTAGGGTTTAGGGTTTATAACTTAGGGTTTTAGGTTTAGGGTTATAGGGTTTATACTTTTAGGGCTTAGGGTTAGGGTTTAGGATTTATGGTTTAGGGTTTTTTAAGTTTTACAGCTTAGGGTTTTTGCATTAGGGTTTAGGGTTTAGGATTTTGGGAATAGGGTTTAGTTTAGGTTTTTTATTTTAGTTTATTTTTTAGGTTTAGGTTTAGGTTTAGGTTTATTTTTTAGTTGAGCTTTATTTTTATTTTATTTTTTAGGTTTAGGTTTTAGGTTTTTATTTTAGGTTTACTTTTAGGTTTCACATTTTATTTTAGGTTTAGGTTGCTTTTTAATTTATTTTATTTTATTTAGTTTAGGTTTAGGTTTAAGTTTAGTTCATTTTAAGTTTAGGTTTAGGTTTTATCTATTTACTTTGGTTTATTTTAGTTTAGGTTTAAATTTATTTTTTTATTTTAGGTTTAGGGTTTAGGTTTATATTTTCTTTAGTTTATGGTTTTATTTTAGGTTTATTTTAGGTTTTATTTAGTTTTTTATTTTATTTTATTTTAGGTTTATTTTATTTTTATTTTCCATTGAGTCTTTATTTTATTTAGGTTTCTTATTTATTTTAGTTTATTTTATTTTTTTAGTTTATTTTTATTAATTTATTTTAATTTATTTTTAAGACTATGTTCAGGTTTTTATTTTATTTTATTTTAATATTTTGTTTAGGTTTAGTTTTTATTTATTTATTTTATTTTTAGGCTTTATTTAGTTTAGGTTTAGGTTTTTAGGTTTTTATGGTTTAGTGTTTAGGGTTTAGGGTTTATGCTTTAGACTATAGGTTTTTTATGGTTTAGAGTTAGTTTAGGGTTTAGGGTCTAGGGTTTAGGGCTTTAGGGTTTAGGGTTTAGGTTTAGGGTTAGGGTTAGGGTTTAGTGTTTGGGGTTTAGGGTTTAGGATTTAAGGTTTAAGGTTTAGGGTTTAGATTATTTTATTTTATTTAGTTTAGGTTTAGGTTTAGGTTTAGTTCATTTTAGGTTTAGGTTTAGGTTTTATCTATTTAGTTTTGTTTATTTTAGTTTAGGTTTAGGTTTATTTTTTTATTTTAGGTATAGTATTTTTTTTAGTTTAGGGTTTAGGTTTTATTATTTCCTTTATTTTATAGTTTTATTTTAAGGTTTATTTTTTAGGTTTAGGTTTCTATTTAGTTTTTATTTTATTTTATTTTAGGTTTATTTTTTATTTTTTGTTTTATTTTAATTTTTTTTTTTATTTAGGTTTCTTATTTAGTTTTATTTTATTTTATTTTTAGTTTAGTTTAGGTTTATTTTATTTTATTTAGTTTATTTTTATTAATTTATTTTATTTTATTTTTAGATGTTTAGGTTTTTATTTTATTTTATTTTAATATTTTGTTTAGGTTTAGTTTTTATTTATTTATGTTATTTTTAGGTTTTATTTAGTTTAGGTTTAGGTTTTTACTTTTTCATGGTTTAGTATTTAGGGTTTAGTTTACTTTACTTTATTTTAGTTTAGATGGTTTAGGGTTTAAGTTAGGTTTAGGCTTTAGGGTTTAGGTTTAGGTTTAGGGGTTAGGGTTAGGGTTGAGGTTTTAGGGTTTAGGTTTAGGATTTGGGTTTAGGGTTTAGTTTAGGGTTTAGGGTTTGGGGTTTATGGTTTTAGGTTTTTTAGGTTTAAGGTTTAATTGGGTTTAGGTTTAGGTTGAGTTTAGGGTTTAATTTAGGGTTTATGGTTTAGTGTTTAGGGTTTCATGGTTTTTATAAAAAAAAAATAAGTAAACCATTAGGTTTAGGTTTAATTAGTTTATTTTTTATTTATTCTAGTTTTTTTATTTTTTATTTTTTTAGGTTTATTTTTTATGTTTAGTTTGTTTAGTTTATTTATTTTAGTTTAGTATTTTTATTTTAGTTTATTTTGTAAGTTTAGGTTTAGGTTTATGCCTATTTTTTAGTTTAGTTTTATTTTTATTTTATTTTTAAGACTTAGGTTTAAGTTTAAGTTTTTATTTTATTTTTTTAGGTTTAGGTTTTAGGTTTTTATTTTAGGTTTATTTTTATGTTTTTTTAGTTTCGGTTTAGGGTTATTTTAGTTTATTTTATTTTATTTTATTTTGGGTTTTGGTTTTATTTATTTTAGCTTAGTTTATTTTAGTTTAGGTTTAGTTTTATTTTATTTTATTTTAGGTTTAGGTTTTTTTTTTTAATTTAGGATTTAGGTTTTATTTTTTATTTATTTTAGTTTTTATTTAGTTTTTATTTTATTTTATTTTAGGTTTATTTTTATTTTACTTTTAGTTTTTACTTTATTTAGGTTTTTTATTTTTAGTTTTATTTTATTTTTTTACTTTACTTTAGTTTTTTATTTAATTTAATTTAGTTTAATTTTTATTTTTCATTGAACTTTATTTTTAGGTTTAGGTTTAGGTTTTAGTTTATATTTTTATTTAATTTATTTTATTTTCATTTTATTTAGGTTTAGGTTTTTTTGTTTATTTTATTTTTAATTTTATTTAGTTTAGGTTTAGGTTTTTGGGATTTAGGGTTTAAGTTTTTAGCTTTTTAGGGTTGCGATTAGTTTTAGGATTTAGGGTTTAGGGTTAAGATTTTTTGTTGTATTTTAATTTTAATTTTTCTTATTTTTTAGTTTTTTTAAATTAAGTAAACTAGTAGGTTTATTTAGTTTATTTAATTTATTTTTTATTTATTTTAGATTATTTTATTTTATATATTGTCTGACTTCTGGACTGATAACTGCCTGGAGTGGCCACCAGCTAACACCTCTTACAATTTTGAAACCATGTAGTCTAGACGTATGAATTACAAGATAGCTAGGGCAGTTATTTAATTAGAAAGAGACTTAAGTCCTAAACACAGTCACTAAGAGACTAGAGCATGAGTGGTATGAGCATATGACTTAATTTATAGACGCAAAATCTTTTCAAATTTTATTTCATTTTAGACTAATCATTTTGACAGAGGTTTTAAGATTTCTTTTGCCTAAATGCATGATGAAATAGGTTATGGGTCAAATCAAGTTGAAGAAGGTGTTCACCACAAGGTATGCCCTCACAGGTCAAACATTCCTTTATCGTGCAAGGATGGAGATCCTTCATGTTCAAGAGAGAAAGAATATGCATGCATGATATGAAACATACAACCATACAGCTAAGGTGTTACTAAATCTTTTAATTATCTTATTTATGTCTTAAGCTTTATGATAAGGTTATGAGTTGTTTAAAATTTAGTTATGTGTGATTAGTTGCATAGAAAAGTTATTTTTATCCTAAGATCCTAATCGTATCCAAGACACACATTAAAGCATCAATCATTTAAGAAACTATGAAATGCATGCCATCCTAATGCACAATGTAAACATAACATCAAGCATTTATATAAACAATCATAAAAGAATAAAATGCTAGTGTGGTCAGGTTCCACCATACAACCCGAAGAGAGAAAAGATAGGTAGCTGAGCTCTACCCTTATACAACCTAGAATATGAAAGAATAATTATAATTGTACTAAATGCTTTGGGGGACTTCTTTCTTTATATCTTCATTTCTGATTTGGTTCCTTCTTTGATTTGGATGGTGCTTACATCAAAGGCATCACAGGACACCCGAGGACAAAGCCTTCTGGCCACTGCTCATCCTAATCCTCCATAGCACTAATCCTAATTTCTATTAAAAAATTGCATTTATTTGGGAAAAGTAAATCTAACTACACCTGCAAAATAGAGGTTAGCTAAATATACATATAATCCCAATCAGTTGTATTTATAATTTGGACTTAGCACCTTACACATGGGTAACTAATCCCACCTGTCCTAACTTAGATTATGCTAAAGGATTTAAGCAATCTACAAAAAGAGCATTTATATTTATTTTTAAACATCACTTAAGCATAATCCCCTATAGAAAATATGATTAGGCTAATATTAGCCTATCATCCGTCTACTGAAGCATACACCATAACATCAATCTAAAATAATACATCATAAACAAAACATACATCACATCATACACCATCCTAACTTAGAGAGTGGTGGTGAATTTTAATGTGTATACTAAGTATTGTGTGGTAAGTCTTGTTAAGCATTAGTGTTGTATTTCTAAGTGTATAATGATTTAATTTAACATGAAAGGTTGATTTCACTTGAAGTAGTTTAACCGATTTGAGAATTTCAATTTGTGTTTTCTTTTATTTCATTTGATTACACTTAACAACTAAGTGCTATATAGAGTGGAAAAGAGGATTGCACTCTCTCATCCCTACCTTAAGTAACTTTCTAAAGAATATTAATTTGATTTAGTTCTCTTTATTGAATGGATTTTTAAATGATTTAATTAATCCTAATTTTAGTTTCACTTTACATAATCCTATTCAAAATGAAAGGCATCTTAAGATTAATTTAATTAAATTACTACGACATGACATATATTAAATCATTCCCTTCCATCACATGTAACATGCATATGATTTAATCCTAAGTGTATCTATACCTTCAACATATTTTATCACACTTAAATGATGAATGTATGTGTATTTTTAAAATTTATATTTTATTTGATTGAATTATTTAAACATATTAACCAAAAACTTTATCCAAATTCTTATACATAAAGGACATAATAATGAAATTAAATAGGCATGTGTCGTTATTAAACCAGGGAAGTGAGGTAATCAAATGACCTCCTTGGAGCTAGCTAAAGTCTCATATTCTCGGGATGCCCAGACTATATACCCATTTGCATTCAAACATATGTAAATTCCTATACATAAATATATGAAGTAAGCTCCAAATCATATGGATAAATAATTCTACCACTTAGTCAATTATGAATGCATGTAATTTTAATGTAAACTAGGATTTTCATTCACTAATCACATATACATATACATGTACAAAGACATAGGCAAGTACTTGTCATTGTTAAACCAGGGATGTGAGGTAATCAAATGACCTCCTTGGGGCTAACTAAAGCCTTGTATTCCCGGGATATCCAGACTATACACTTGCTTTTCTTGGACACACATGGATGTATACATAAATGAGGGAAAAACCATGCAAAGATTGTATATATATTTTTGATTGAATCATTTATATATATAAATTAAAGCTCTATCCAAATTCCAATTTTAAAATACATAAGAATGTAATCAAATGGATATGTTCCATTGTTAAACTAGAGATGTGAGGTAATTAAATGACCTCTTTAGGGCTAGCTAAAGCTTTGTGTTCCCAGGATGTCTAGAATATATACCCATTACCATTCAATCTTATATAAATCAAAACATGAATAGAGGAAAGAGGACTCAACATTCATACACTTAAGCTATAAGCACATGCATTTCTTATGTATCTATAACTAGCATCATAACACATTATTATTCATTTATAAGCTTTTGAAAATTACATTTGGATTTAATAGTGATAATAGCATATATTAAATTAAATCATACATGCAAGCTTACATAAAGGAAATCCATTTTATTTTACTTGATTTTGAAAAGATAGATACATGAATTCAAATGACATACCAAATTTAACATGATTGGAAAGAAGACAATCAAATATAAGCATGTGATTCATTCAATGAAACTAGTTCTTAAGGACAATCAAATCAAATAAGATTATTTGTAGTAAACTAAAGCTTCTTTATTAATTAAGTTTTGGATTTGATTTGACTTAAATAAGAGAAGAGAAATCATCACTTGTTATTTTAAACCCATTACCACATTACTGATTTGAATTAATTTAAGGAAATGTAATTAAGTTGTTTTATTGGTTAATTAGGTTGAACCCTTAATTAGATGAATTAATTACCCTTACTTATGTCACCTTAAAGTAATTAACTAAATAATTATGAGTCAACATGATATGCATGGAAAATAAACTTGCAATGACTCTAGGAAATAAAAGGGCCTAATGCAATTGGCTCATGATTAATAGTTAATAGATTAAGGACTTAATTAACTCTTATGGTTTTCCACACATGTGGACTAACCATAATTTCATTAAACTCCTTTAGGTTATTAAACACCTAAAGATCTACCCCATGATTTAATTAATTGGGTCGATGTGATTATGATTTCAATTTGATTAAGTGACTTAATTAATTAGTTAAATCTTAATTAATTTCATTTTGAAAATGGGTAAAATGAACTTAGGGAAAGGGGACCCAACTTTATTCCTTAGTTCACTTAATGTTGAACAGTGATTAATAAACTTAATTAACTAATTTATTACTATTCATGAGATTAATTAATCATTAATTAACTTTAAAAAGTAGTAAATTTTAATTAGTTAATTTTCCTAATTAAGGGAGTAATAAATCCCAATAAAATCATTGGAGGTAGAGATCATCCCATTAAATGAACTCACCAAATTTGGGATAAATTGCTTAAGTAATTAGTAATTAAGCTAATTAATTTTGTAATTAAACCTTAATTACTATTCAAAATTAGTTAAGATCATTTTTTAATTCTCTCTGAAATACCTTTAAAATGAGTATTTATTTGCTTTTTTTATTTATCTATGATTTTTTATAATTCTTAGAGGTTTCACTCATTAAAAATAATTGATTAAGCCTAATCCTATTGGAGCCATGTGGCATTCTAATGTGGTGCAATTTCCATGTGGAACTGTGGGATTGGCTAATTAAAACTTATTTGACTCAGTGCCTACGTGGCAGCGGTGGATGCGCTTTCTCATCCACCATTTGATCTAGGATAAGATGGGTATGATTAATCCCATAGCTTAATGGGATTAAATTAGATTGATCTAGCTGATCTAATCATGACTGTCCATTTCGATCATGCGGAATGGATGGTGCATGATCTAATGTCACAGTGAGGAGAATGAGTCCGTCCCATTGCTCACTTGATCCAAGCTTACAAGCTTAGATCAACTCAAAAGATCCCACACCTTCACATGACATGGGAGGATCAGCAATTAAGATCACATGAGATGCAAGTTTTTTCAAAAGCTCCAACCCATTTTTCCTAAAGATCAATTTTGGAAATATACTCACTAGAGCTCGGGGCTCAAATTGAGGATTAAAATCATGGAGATGAAGCCTTTTGAGCAATATTAATTCCTCGATGTTCACTTAGAAGGCCACAAATTGATGATTTGGAGCTTGGCTTTGATCGAAGTCACACCTTTGATGATCGAAAAGCTTGGGAGATGATTCATTCTTGATGAGGCCTAGAAGGTATGCAAGTTAATTTGAGTTTGATGGAGAAATGGAAATTAGGTCTATTTGAATGGATGGAATATTTTTGATCAAGGAATGAGCTTGGGAGATTAGAGAATGGCTCTAGCTTATCTTGGTAGCTAGGGGCTCGAGGAATGATTTTTTTGTGAGTGGAAATGGGGGGTGTATACCCCTTCTCTTGAGATGGTGGGATTGGGTTTGGCTTCAGTGGAATTATGACCATCTCGGGAGTGTGGCGGGGAGAAGGTGAGTTGGCTCTTGGTTGGTTGAAGGTGTGGAGGTGGCTACCAAGGAGGAATCATGGGTGTCTATGGGTTTCAAATGCTCCAATGGGAGGGTGAGGTGATTTCACCTCCCATGGGTCATGCGACCCAACCACCCCTTGGTTAGGTTGGGAGTGTCCTAGGTTCCTAGGTGGACCATTGGTAGAGTACCAAGTGGTCAAGGAATGGAAATGATCAGTTACATTGGTGATTTATCTCATGTGATTCCCTTGACCCAAGGGTAGAATGATCATTTGGAATTGGATTTGATTTGGGTAGATTTGAAATGAGCCAAAAGTGGTTAGCCAAATTTCAAGTCAATTGAGTTGATTTGGTTTGGTTTATCAATTTGACTCATTTAGGTCAAATTGGGTTAGGTTGGGTCAAGTTGACCAATTGGTCAAAAGGGTCAAGTTCATATGATCATTTGGGATGTTTTGGTTTTAGTTGGTTTGGTTTAGTTTGGCTTAGATTTGATTTTGGCTCATTTGAATTCATTTGGGTCAAATGGGTTAAGTTGACCAAATTGGCCAATTATAGGTTGGGTGTTAGTTTGGGTTTAGTTGACCAATTGAAGATGATTGTAGGCTTTGGTTTCAATTAATTTGGATTTTGTTTTGATTTAGTCAACTTGAGGTCAATTTGGGCTAAGTAGGTTTGTTCAATTTAATCCAATCATGGCTTTGGTCAAGTTCAATAATCAATTTGGAATGAACTTAAGCCATTGGTTGCAATTAATTTAGTTATATTTTGATTTGACCTAATTTAGTCTTTTAGGTCAATTGTGTCAAGAGAGGGTCAATTGGGTTTGGTTTGACTCAATTGAAGGTCAAGTCATATTCAAATATTGATTTTGATTTGGTATGAATCATTGGTTTCAAGGGATTTGGCATTTGTAATTTCTAATTTGGGTTCATATGGGTTAAGGGGTTGACTTGGTCAAATGACCAAGTTGACTTGGTTTGATTGATTTATGATAATTGATCAACTTAGGGTGATCAACAATGATGGGAGGTTTTGATGGGCTTGGTTCAATCAATTTGGGTAGGATTAGAACTTAGCTCAAATAGGTCAAATTGGCCACTTTGGTCAAGTGGACCAATTGGGTTTAGTTGGATTTTGGGTTGAGTTTGATTTAGTTGAGTTTATATATGGATTTGGGATTGATATATAAATTCAATTGTAATTGACTTGGGTTCAAATGGGTTTTGGTTCGTTTGAACATTTCAAGTCAAAAGGGTTAAGTTGGGTTTGACTTAGGCTGATTTTGGTTTGCTTGATGGTTGTAGATTTCATTTATATTTATGAATATGATTGAAGGTATGATTGATTCATGAAAAATCAATTGAATTTGGGTTTTGGAATGAATTTGGCTAAGTCCATGGAGTTGGGTCATGTGGCTTAGGTTTGGATTTTGATTTGTTTGATTTTTTGATTAAATGTATATTTCATTTAAATTTGTGAAGATGATTAAAATATGATTGATTTTAGAAAATCAATTTGAGTTTGGATTTGGATTAAGATTTGGCTAGTCCATGGGATAGGTCATATGGCTTAGGAAGGTTTTGATTTAATTTGATTTAGTTTGATTTAGTTTTGATCATTTGAATTTTGATTTATATTTAGGAAGATGATTGAAGATATAAATTGATTAGAAAATCAATTGATTTTGGATTGATTTGGATTTGGCTAAGTCCATGGGATAGGTCATATGGCTTAGGAAGGGTTTCAAGTTTGGATTTGATCATGGGCTTCAATTTTGGATTTAGTTGGATTTGATGTTTGATTGAACTTGAGGTTTGGTTTGAGAAGGTGAACATGGATTGGATTTGGGTTATAGGGTAGGTGGATTATCTAATCCTAAGCATAACTATGGTTAACCCTTCTAAGTCTTTAGGCTTAGGTTAAGTGTTTTAAGAAGTGTCTTATGACAAGGGAAATCTTAGTGTCTAGAAGACTCCTAAGTCTAAGATGGGAAGATTGAATCCACACTCCAAGTGAGGTCAAGCCTTAGGCTCCATAGTGTTGCCCTTGGAGATAGATGATTGGAAGACGAAGCCAAGTTTCACATTTATAGACTTGGACATCTTTCAATGCCTTTGCTTGGGAGACCATGGATACATGAGAACAACATAGTTCCATCCTCTACATCATGTATGAAGTTTGTGAGAGGTGGGATCATCTACTTGTCATCAAAGGAGATCTCAAGCCATTTATAGTTCATGAGATTATACCAAAATAAGTCTATTCAGAAAACTTGGCCAAAGTTTAAAAATAAAAGAAAAAAAATAAAAGAAAAGAAAGAAAATAAAAAGAAAAGAAAGAAAATGAAAAAAAAAATAAAGGGAGCGAAAATAGACTTGGAGGAAGTGGACACATTAGATTCAACCCATAGTTTGTTACTCATTCGAACATATGGGTAGACGACTGACCTCCACAGCGAGAGGAAGAGGCCAATTGAGTAGCCCAGGGGTGGAAAACCTCCTTATTGGTCACCCAGAAGATATGTCCTAGCTAGTACACTATTACATATGACTTAGAATCTAGTTCATGGGATGAGTCTTATGGTTAGCTAGACTCTCGAGTAGATTCCCTTGGAGGTGACACTTGAGCTAGATAGAGATGAAGACTAGGCTCCAAAGCAAAGCATAAGTGTATCCAAGTCTATATGTGAAACAATTAGACATCAGTTGGGAACCTTAGCTCTAACCCACTTTCCTCTAAAAAAGCTGAGGGTTTGGTAGTTATGGAAACCCTTAAGTAATCCATAAGGGTGAAGGTTTAGAGGTTCTTTCTTAGAGCATCATCCTTAAGTCAAGAAGTTGATGTAGAACTTGAGAATGATTCATATAAAGATTTAATAGAATTTCCTTTTGATTGGTACTTGTCCTGTGTTCATAATTAAGCAAAGAAAGGGTTAAATTCACATACTTAGTCAAAGCACAGGACATACTACTTCAAAAGATTATGAAATGAATAAATGCAAAAGCTCTCAGTCAAGACTAAGACTAAGATTCAGTACAGTGGGTCCAGTCGATGATGATGATTACTACATAATCATCACCAATCATTTGGAATATGATATGTTCTTTTCAAATCACATTAACTCATATGATGAGCTGTGCTCAGAAACCTCAGATGATTTAGATGATTTTAAAGTCAAAGATGCACCGCCAAAGTTCAAAGAAGAGATCAAGTCAACTGTCAATGAGCTCAAAGAAATCAACTTAGGAATTGAAGAAGATCCACGCTCGACATACATCAATTCTTTGTTGAATGAAATTGAAACCAATGACTTAGTTAGGCTATTGATTGAGTTTATGGATTACTTTGCATGGAGTTATGAAGATTTTCCAGGATTGGATCCTAATGTAGCGGTCCATAAACTAGCAATAGAGCCTACTACTAACCATATCAAGCAAGCTCCTAGATGCATGTGATTAGATATAGAACAACTTCATTTAAGTCAAAGATAGATCGGCTTCATCTAGGAAGAAAAATACCCTACCTGGTTAGCCAATGTCATCCTAGTTAAGAAAAAAAATTAGCCAAATTCACATGCATTGATTTTAGAGATTTACATAAGCATATCCAAAAGATCAATTTCCACTACAAATCCTAGAGCTGATGGTAGACATTTTCTCATCTTCTATCATCTTCTCTTTCATGGATGGATCATCTAGATAAAACCATATAAAGATGGCCCATGAAGATGAAAGAAACACTGCTTTTAGAACCCTGATCAAAATCTATTACTATAAGGTCATGCCTTTGACCTTAAAATGCGATCTTTACACCCATTATGACTTGAATCTTGACAAACTCCATTCATCAGTCAAGTGCTATGTCAATGATCTCATGGTCAAAAGTAGAAAAAAGACCATCTCTTTGACTTGAAGTAGTTTTGAAGTTAAGATAATTTAACCTCAAAATGAACCCCAGTGTGCATTGAGTAGCTTCAGGGAAATTCCTTGGGTTTGTTGTCCTACACTAGGGAATCAAAATCAATCTGGAGAAGATCAAGGTGATATTAAAAATGCCACCCCTTAAAAGTTTAGCAAAACTTAGATCATTCCAAGGGTGGTTGGCATATCTAAGATACTTTATATCCAATATATCGATAAGATGTCAGCCATTCTCAGCACTTATTAAAAAGGATGCCAAGCTAAAGTGGGATGACAAGTGTGAGCATGCCTTCAAAGATATCAAGCATTACCTGATGACAACATCGATTCTAGTAGCCCTATCTGGGCCACATGCTTTAAACTATTACATTAGATGACTCCCTTGGTGCTTTGTTGGCCCAAGCCAATAACGAAGGGAAGGAAATGCACTCTACTACCTCAACCATCATCTAATCCCTGCTGAGGCTAATTATCCACCATTAAGAAGCATTGCCTTGCTTTAATCTTTGCATCCCAAGAGCTACATCACTACATGCTTTCTCATAAGGTGAACTTGATCTCTAGGATCAATCCACTATAGTATATCATAACACGGTCGATGCTATCCGGGTATTTGGCACGACAGTCCATGATCCTCTCGTAATTTGACATTACCTTCATACCCCTTTGTTTAGAGAAAGGATAAGCGCTAGTGGATTTCTTAGTAGCCCACCCAATTTCTATTGACTCTCCACATAGTGATGATCACCCCGATGAACAAATCATGAACTTAGGGATACTCATTCACCTGGGAGATGTACTTTGGTGTGACTTTCTCTCAGAGGAGAACCAATCTACTATTCCAAGGGGTAGGAATAGTTCTCTTACTACAATGTGTGAGATTCTCATATCATATATCTTTCCAACAAGCTAAATATGAGGCTGATTGTGGTCTAGAGTTAGACATTACTCTAAGCATCCGAACATCAACATCTTTGATTCTCATTATTATCAAATCGTTATATAAGGTTATAAAGCCCAAGCTCCATCACTACCATAATTACACCATGGAGTGTTAAATCAGATTATTTATAAAAATTCCTTGAGGAGAGAATGCCATAGCGTATGCTTTGTGAGGAGGTTGGCATGTCATGGATGAGTCCATATCAATAAAGGTCCAAAATAGACAAGTCTTATCCTATATTGATATTCAACTCATAAAAAAGTACTCTCTTGAAAGGGAGGTTGCCATTGCTGAAGATGAGGAGTTGGGTGGGCAACCATTCATGGATTACCTAAATAAAGGAAAACTACCTTAAGAAGTCCCAAGCCCATGGATGAAGAGCACTTTTCCATGCTCTTGGATGGTGTCTTGCGGTGATCTTTCAATCATATGTGGTTACATTATTTATAAGCATGAAGCCCATAGATCATGACCGAGGTACAGGTTATGTGGATCCAATCAATCCAAAGATGAAAGCCAAGATCAAAAGAGGATACTTGGCCATCGATGATCAAGATTGCATGGATATACCAGTGATGCCACCAATGTCAAATACATGGTGTGGCTACAACCACCCTATTCTACATCCTACATTAGCCTCATGGCCATTCCAGTGTTGTGGTACCAACATAGTGGGTCTAAATGATCCTCCTTCTTCAAATGGTCATTAGTTCAACTTTCCTACTTTTCCAAATGAAAAGTTGATTCCACTCAGAGTCATTTCGGCATGTGCTCAATTTTTTTTTAACCATATCATATATATGTTTGGAGTGCCTTGATGAAATATATCATATAATGATATTGCATTCAGGAGCATCAAGATCAAAATAACTTTTCCTGAGACACATCATAGATTGGAGATATTACCATCAACTACACAGGAAAATGGCTTAAGCCTTCAACAAAACTCTCATCCAAATGAAGATCAAATAATAAGCGAAAGGCATGAGTAGTTAGTTGAAGCCTTGTGGGCTTTACACCACATATAGAACTCCAACTTAGTCTACTCCTTTCTCCTTAGTGTATGGGTCTGAAGCTATTCTACCATTAGAAGTCCAACTCCCATCACTAAGGATAGCTGTGGGTAGCAAGATCATAATCGAGCATAATGCCAAGTTATGGTTAGAAGAGCTTGATGGTTTAGAGGAGAGATGCTTGCGGGCATGGAAAAACATCGAGTTGTACAAAGCTAAAATGATTAAAGCTCACAACAAGTTGGTCTGTTCTAGAGATTTTTAAGTAGGAAAGCTTATTTTAGCTTTAAGGAGATCAATTGTTGCCTGTTGTAAGATAGGAGACATGTTTGAACCCACTTAGGAAGGCCCTTTTACATGGAGAAGGCCTACCAAGCTAGATCTTATGATCTTATCAATCATAGAGAAGAGTGCCTAATTCTTCCAATAAATGGGATCTACTTAAAGAAATATTATAAATTATGTTTGAAAATAGTTATCATCAATAAAAATTCCATTTTGAATTCAATCACTTCCATGTTGAAAGTATTCTTGTTTGTGAATCTACCACGATGAATTTAAGGTAGGTGTAAGGAAACTGAGTGGTGTCATATCCTTCATCGACATAACATAAACATAAACTACACATAAACATATAAAATAAACACATATCTTCTATCTCAGGCTACTCTAGTTGAGATGCCTCAAACACTCACTCGATGTTGCTCTGGGCGACATCTACCCTGCTAATGTGTCACCCTAATGGTCTTCTTGCTTTGGGATGTAAGTCTACTATTCTTTCCTTCCTTACTTGCCACTTGAGCGAGCACCTTGTTAGTTTGGTAGGCTTCTTTATGTGGTGTAGCTACTTCATGTTGGATTAGTTTAAGAGGTGTGAGTCTACTTTCTTAGATTATCCTTCATGCATTTGACTAGGTCAGTATATTTGATATTTAGGATAAGTCCTAGTGGCTCCTTCCCTCTCTTGCTTCAAGTCTTCAGTCCTTCCTGGGGCTCCCTACTTAGTAGTCGCTCTAGGTCAGATAGCATATGTCTTGATTATCAATTCCTCTTGGAAAGCTGTAAGCTTACACACTTTCTTTCCAGATTGATTGTGCACTGAGACACCTTAGGTTGGTTGGTTCTCACTATGTTGATGGATACACTCATGCTTGATACACCTTAGGTTGGTTGGTTCTTAGGATACACCACTCATGGAAAATGTAAGCTTGTTATGCTTTCTCTTTGAGTTGGCCATCGTACACCTATAGGCTTTCTTTTCTAGGGCTCAGGATAACACCCCTAGCAACACCTTTATTGTGGGCACTATATTTGGATCATGCCCTTTGTGACCCCATTTAGACACTACACGGGTTACTATCGAATTGGACAGTTCTCCTTTCCTAGCAACCACCCTTATAGTTGGAGAATCTATTATGTAGATGTGCAGATTCTCCCTTGGTCTAGTAAATCTAAGATAGGTCAAGGCTAACATAGCCCCTTCTTAGTGTGGTCCCTCACACACCAACAGGGTCCACACAAACATATAAACAAAATATATTTTCATTTGTGGATAAGGAGGACACCCCTAGTGGTACCTTTTCCCAAGAAAGCATCCTATCTTTAGGCGGTGTAGCAAAACTCCCTATAATAATCTACTCTTGAGTTGATATAAGTCATTCATTCATTCTTGCCCCTAAGTCGGGGTTCAATTTTTGTGCTACCATAGGTCACCCCAGGTTTCCTTTAGAAGATGTAAATCTTCTTCTTCACTTACCACGATGACTATTCCTTTGGATTTTTAAATTTGAGATAGGACAAGTTTGATATAGGCTTTCTCAGTGGGTCTATTGCACACCAACATGGTCCATAAATTAAATCTATTTAAATTGACTGAGCTCACATCCCCAATAAATATGCCCTTAATTCAAAATCAAAGTAAACCAAAAGAACCATATCAATTCACATGAATTTAAGATAAAATTAATCCTGACAACTTTTGAGTTGACATAAATCCCTAGCGGCATTCACTGGTCACCCTAGGTGGGTTGATTTGTTAACCATAGGTCAATTGATTCCTTGCTTTAAAAGATGTTGCACACTAAAAGGAAACCCCTTAGGATGGCTAGCTTTACCCCGTAGCCGATAGACTATCCCATTGGATTTGTAAAACTGAAGTAAATCAAGGCTGATATAGCCCCTTTTTAAT
The DNA here is from genome assembly GCA_021442155.1 of Cymbidium sinense. NCBI lineage: Eukaryota > Viridiplantae > Streptophyta > Magnoliopsida > Asparagales > Orchidaceae > Cymbidium > Cymbidium sinense. The sequence continues at coordinate 141,268,870 of CM038224.1, read as the reverse complement.
GGGTTCATCGCAAACCATCAAGGTCCATACATTAACTCAAATTAAATTAAACCCGATCTTATTTTCACACCCTTCTCTAGTAGAAATAATATAAAAATAAGTCAAGCAAACAAATCAAATTCAAAACCAACCTCCCCAATGGAGCCAAATTAAACCAACTCCCCCAATAGAGTATAAATCAAAAAAATCCAACCAAACTCTTATCCTAGAGGATACATCCCCAAACAGATCTATAAAATCAAACTCAAATCCCAATCCCCAATGGATATCCCAAACCTACTTCCCTAGTGGAAGGTTCTTAAACTTGATCCCTAGTGGACTCTAGCCCATATCTCTGGCAGATATGCCTCCATATCAATTAAAATAAAATAAATTAAAGTTGATTTGATCTTAATCCCTGATGGATTATAGATTTTTATCCCTAGCAAATCTTTTTTTCACAAATCATATAATCAAATCAAAGTCAAACTTTATCCCAACAGATTTTATTCTTCTATGCCCTCGACATAGACCCCTCACATGTCATGTCCAATGCATGTGTGATTTCCTAGGGGATCTCCCTCCATGTCCTTGACATGGAATTCTCATCAAATCTTATTTCTTCTCATGCACCTTTAATACTTCAACCAAAGCTAACAATTTATTCATTCAAATTACATCATCTAACATTGTAATCAACATTTTATGATTTTGATGGTGCAAGCTCAAACTAACTATACAATATCATGATAAACAAATTATAGTGTGAGTTAACACACTATGTTATATTATAATATATGATGTTATATTATAATTTGCTATAATATAATATATTGTCTAACATTACACCTCATTAGAATCACTTAAAAGGAACAAATAAAAAATTTTTCTCAAAAAATGAATAATGTTCATTTTGGATGTAAAATTATTTTTTTTTCTATTAGAAATGCTATAAAATAGCATAATTTTGTTGTTCCTTCTTAGTGTGTACTGTGAATTTGGCAAAATTCTTCCATCTCAACCTTCAAATTAATATTTTTGTGAGTGTTGACTGAATGTATTATAACAGAAGTAAAACATACTAAAATATATAATAACATTTAGTAACGCACCACCACATTCATATATATGTGAAGTTATATTGTTATGTACATTATATTTTAATATGATTTCATATAATATATTATCTTACATACCTTAAAATGAGTCACTTTAAGCAAAAAAAGTTATAAAAATTGGTTGAAAAATGAACATTTATTTTGAATGCAAAATTCCATTCTTTTGATTAAATGACACACCATAGCACACCCCCAATGATGTTCCTTAATGCTTACCTTAAATTTGGCCAGATCTCAACATCTCAGCCTATAAATTAGTATTTTTATGAATATACCAATATAAACTCTACTACATCATACTATAACAAACTAAAATATGCTAAATAATAAGTAGTAATACATAATAGTATGCTATATTGTATAATGCTACACTATGTTATGGCATCCTATATTATAAAACACTATAACATTTTATATTATATTATATTATATTACATATCACATCACAGGGGATTACTTAAGATAAAAAATCATAAAATTAGTCTAAACAAAAAAATTATATATTTTTGTCATATCACTTACATATTTTAAACTGAAATAGTATATTATGATGTCATGCTCTACCTATTATGAATTTGGCCAAATTCCAACATTTTAAAGTATGAATCAAAATTTTTATAAATATTGCTAGTGTAGGCTTTGCATGATTGTAAATACTAAAAGAATTTAAAATTCATAGAATAATATATTATGATATATGATTATACTATGCTACAACATATAATATCTATTTTGAACATAAAATCTTACTTTTTAGACTACAAGTGGCGTAGCACACCATTGGTACTACAACCAAATTTCTACTTCAAATTTAATGATTTTCATCATCTGATTTATTAAATCAATATTATTATAATTTATATTAATATAAATTATAAGGCATAATACCATAATACACTAAAACATTTCAAAACATTCTATAACATTCAAAAACACATCATTACATGCTCAAACATATGATGCTCCATTATACTATAATATATGGTATCATAATATGAATTAGGGTTAGGGTTTAGGGTATTTGAATCTCTAATAGTTAAGGGAAAATCCCTTGAAGACATTTTCTTTAGCTACCATAACTATGTTAGGATTAGGTCATTCTTTAGATCTACTCTGAATGACATCTTTATTCAAAGTTTAGGGTTTAGGGTTAGGGTTTAGAGTTAATTTATTATTTAGGGTTTATGGTATGGGATTTGGGGTTTAGGGTTTAGGGTTTAGGGTTGTAGGTTTTAGGGTTTAGGGTTTAGGGTTTTAAGGTTTAGCATTTAGGGTTTAGCATTTTAGGGTTTAGGGTTTAGAGTTTAAGGATTTAGGGCTTAGGGTTTATGGTTTAATAGTTTAGGGTTTAGGGTTTAGCGTTTAGAGTTTAGGGTTCTTAGGGTTTAGGGTTTAGGGTTTAGATTTTAGGTTTAGGGTAAGTTTTAGTTTATGGTTTATAGTTTAGGGTTTAGGGTTTAGGGTTTAGGGTTTAGGGTTTAGAGTTTAGGGTTTAGGGTTTAGAGTTCAGGGTTTAAGGTTTTTTTATTAAAAAACAAATTCTAATTCAATATTTTTTCTTTTTGATTTCATCAGTAACAGTTTTAAGACACAAGTGGTGACATAGATCAAAAAAAGCACCGATAGAGCAAATCAAAAGCCCTAAATAAGTAAGATCATCTCTAATATAATGACACAATTCCATAAGCAGCAGATCAGATTAGTCATTCTTCAATATCTATAATTCCCATCAGAACCACACACGCCTCTCAAGTAGTGGGAATTTCCATCATATCCCCGATCTCTCCCTCTACCATGGTAGTGTCTCTCCTCCCACCTCCATAACCACCACTAACCACCCTCATATCCATACCTCCCAATCCCCACCAATTATGATAATTCACCTTCACCTCCCAGGATCTAAGGCATGTTTGATGATGTTCCTAGGTTTGGCCCATTCTTAGGGTTTAGTATTAGTTTAGGGTTTAGGGATAGGGTTACTTTTGGGGTTTAGGGTTTAGGGTTAGTTTCAAGTTTAGGGTTTTGGCTTTAGGGTTTGGTGTTTAGGATTTAGGGTTTAGGGTTTAGGGTAGTAGGACTTAGGGTTTAGGGTTTAAGGTTATGGATTTAAAGTTTTAGGATTTAGGGTTTATGGTTTAGGGTTTTAGGATTTAGGGTTTAGGGTTTAGGGTTGTTGGTTTAGAGTTATAGGTTTAGAGTTTAGGATTTAGGGGATATGGTTTTCTTTTAAATTAAGTAAATCGGTAGGTTTAGATTTATTTATTTTATTTTTTATTTATTTGAGTTTATTTTATTTTTTTATTTTTATTTAGGTTTATTTTATTTATTTAGTTTAGTTCATTGATTTTAGATTTTTTTATTTTAGTTTATCTTTTAGGTTTAAGTCTATTTTTTAGTTACATTTTTTTAAAGATTAGGTTTAATTTTTTATTTTTAAGTTTAGGTTTTGCTTTATGTTTTTATTTCTTTAGGTTTAGTTTTAGGTTTTTATTTTAGGTTTATCTTTAGGTTTTATTTTTTAGTTTAGGTTAAGGTTTATTTTAATTTAATTTAATTTTATTTAGTTTAGGTTTAGGTTTAGGTTTTATTTATTTTATTTAGTTTTTTTAGTTTAGGTTTATTTTATTTTGATTATTTTAGTTTTATTTTATGTTTATATTTTTTTAGGTTTAGGCTTTAGGTTTTTTTTATTTTTTATTTTAGGTTTCCTTTTTAGGTTTATTTGTTAGTTTTAATTTTTTATTTAGTTTTTTATTTTATTTTATTTTTATTTTATGTTTAGTTTTATTTTATTTTTATTTTATTTTATTTAGGGTTTAAGGTTTTGGGGTTTAGGGTTTAGGATTAAGGTTTAAGATTTAGTGTTTTGGGTTTAGTATTTAGGCTTTAGGGTATAGGGTTGTGACGGTTTAGGTTTTAGGGTTTATAAATAGGGTTTAGGTAGTCAGGTAGGTTTAGAGTCTTATGGTTTAGTTTTCTTTAGGATTTAGGGTTTTAGTTTAGGGTTTAGGGTTTAGGTTATTTTAGGGTTTATGGTTTAGGGTTTTAGTTTAGTGTTTAGGGTTTAGGTTTAGATTAGGTTTAGGTTTAGGATTTAGGTTTAGTTTAGTTTAAGGTTTAGGTTTAGTTTAGGTTGTTTAAATTTAGGTTTAGTTTAGGTTTTGGGTTTAGTTTTATTTAGGTTTAAGTTTAGGGTTTAGTTTATTTAGTTTTAGGTTTAGGTTTAAATTTATTTTTTATTAAAGTTTAGTTTATTTAGTTTAGTTTATTTTTAATTTATTTTAGTTAATTTTATTATTTATTTTTATCTTGATTTTTTCTTTTTATTTAGTTTAGTTTATTTATTTTAGGTTTATCTATTTTAGTTTAGGTTTTTATTTTAGTTTATTTTTGTGTTTATGTTTAGGTTTATTTTTTTTTAGTTTAGTTTTATATTCATTTTACTTTTTAGGTTTAGGTTTTATTTTTTATTTTTAGGTTTAGGTTTATATTTTAATTATATTAGTTTAGGTTTAGGTTTTAGATTTTTTATGTTTATATTTAGGTTTTATTTTTTAGTGTAGGATTAGGTATATTTTTAGTTTATTTTATTTTATTTAGTTTAGGGTTTAGGTTTAGGTTTTTTTATTTCATTTCAGTTTATTTTAATTTAGGTTTAGTTTTATTTTATTTTATTTATTTTAGGTTTAGGTTTTTTTTATGTTTAAAGCTTAGGTTTTTTTTAGGTGTTATTGTTAAGCTTATTTTTTTAGGTTTTTGTTTTTATTTAGATTTATTTTTTTATATTTTAGGATTATTATATTTTTTATTTTATGTTTAATTTTAATTTTAATTTAATTTAATTTAATTTAGGGATTAGGGTTTTAGGGTTTAGCATTTAAGGTTAGGGTTTAGGGCTTAGGGTTTATGGTTTTGTGTTTATGATTTAGGGTTTACAATTTTTAAGGTTTAGGGTTAGGATTAGCTTAAGGTTTATGGTTAGTTTAGGGTTTAGGGTTTTTAGGGTTTAGGGTTTTGGGTTTACGGTTTAGAGATAGTTTATGGTTTCAGGTTTACTATTTAGGGTTTAGGGTTTAGGGTTTATGGTTTATGGTTTAGGGCTTTTTATGGGTTAGGGTTTAGTGTTTATGGTGTAGGGCTTTTAAGGGTTTAGGTTTTAGGATTCTAGGTTTAGGGTTTATGGTTTAGGGTTAATTTTAGGGCTTGGGGTTTAGGATTTAGGATTTAGGGTTTAGCGTATAGGGTTTAGGGTTTATTTTTTTATTTTTATTTTTAATTTTATTTATTTTATATTTATTTAAGTTTATTTTTTATTTCTATTTAGTTTAGTTTATTTATTTTAGGTTTATTTATTTTAATTTAGGTTTTTTATTTTAATTTATTTTTTAGGTTTAAGTTTATGTTTATGTTTTTTTTTTACTTAGTTTTATTTTTATTTTATTTTTTAAGGTTAGGTTTTATTTTTTATTTTTAGGTTTAGGTTTAGGTTTTTATTTTACTTTCTTAGGTTTAGGTTTTAGGTTTTTTTTTTAGTTTTTTGTTTTAGTTTAGGTTTAGGTTTATTTTTCATTTATTTTTTTATTTAGTTTAGGAATTACATTTAGTTTATTTTAGGTTTAGGTTTAGGTTTTATTTATTTTAGTTTAGGTTTAGGTTTGTTTTATTTTGTTTATTTTAGGTCTACGTTTTTTTTTACATTTAGGACTTAGGTTTTTTATTTATTTATTTTAGGTTTATTTTTAAGTTTAGGGTTTATTTAGTTTTATTTTATTTTATTTTAGGTTTATTTTATTTTAATTTACAAGTAGTTTTTATTTTCTTTAGGTTTTTTATTTTTAAGTTTATTTTATTTTTTTAGTTTAGTTTCCATTTTTATTTATTTTATTTTAGTTTAGTTATTACTTTTTATTTTAGTTTATTTTTACATTTTGGCTTAGGTTTAGGATTTTGTTTATTTTTTATTTTAATTTATTATCTTATTTTATTTAGGTTTAGGTTTTTTTATTTATTTTATTTTTTAGGTTTCATTTAGTTTAGGTTTAGGTTTTTAAGTTTTTAGTGTTTAGGATTTAGGGTTTAGGGTTTAGCGTATAGGGTTGAAGGTATTAGTGTTTAGGGTTTAGGGTTTAGGGTTTAGGGTTGGTTTTTTTTATAATTTTATATTTTTATTTCTTTAAATTAAGTAAACTGGTAGGTTTATGTTTATTTAGTTTATTTTTTATTTTGTTTAATTTAAATTATTTTTTATTTTATTTTCATTTTGTTTAGAATTTTAGGATAATTTATTTTAGTTTATTTTTCAAGTTTTTTTTAGTTTAGTTTTATTTTTATTTTATTTTTTAGAAATAATTTTATTTTTTATTTTTAGGTTTAGGTTTAGGTTTTTATTTTATTTTTTTATGATTAGGTTTTAGGTTTATTTCAAGGTCTTATTTTTTTTTTTGTTTAGGTTTAGGTTGATTTTTTGTTTATTTTATTTTATTTAGTGTTTACGTTTAGGTTTAGGTTTAGTTCATTTTAGGTTTAGGTTTAGGTTTTATTTATTTTAGTATAGTTTATTTTATTTTTATTTTAGGCATAGGTTTTTTTTTAGTTTATGGTTTAGGTTTTATTTTTTATTTATTCTTAGGTTTATTTTTTAAATTTAGATTTTTATTTTGTTTTTATTTTAGGTTTATTTTATTTTTATTTTAGGTTTAGTTTTTATTTAATTTAAGTTTTTTATTTTTTTTATTTTAGTTTAGGTTTTTATTTATTTTTCTTTTAGTTTAGTTTTTATTTTTTATTTAATTTTCTTTTTAGGTTTAGGTTTAGGATTAGGTTTAGGTTTAAATTTAGGTTTAGGTTTTAATTTTTATTTTATTTTGGTTTAGGTTATATTTAGTTTAGGTTTAAGTTTTTAGCTTTTCTAGGGTTTAGAATTTAAGATTTAGGGTTTGGGGTTTAGGGTTAAGGGTATAGGATTTAGCGTTTAGGGTTTAGGGTTTATGTTTTAGGGTTTAGGGTTTATGATTTAGGGTTTAGGGTTTTAGGGTTTATGGTGTAGGGTTTAGGGTTTTTAGGGTTTAGGGTGTAGGGTTTAGGGTTTAGCTTTTACGTTTAGGGTTTAGGTTTTAGTTTTGGGTTTAGGGTTTTGATTTTTTTTAATAGAGAATAAATTCAGATTCAACATTTCTTCTTTTTGATTATATCATCCAATTAACACACCAAGTTTTCCTAACATAATTGATGACATTGATAAAAAATGAGCACGCATAGAGCAAATAAAAAACCCTAGATAATTAGGTCTACAGGACTTAGTTCCATAATGAGCGATTGGCCATTCTTGATTTCTCCATTTTCCTTGAACCACCTAGCCTCCAGTAAGGATCCACCATCATATCCCTGATCTCCTCTCCCACCACCTCCGTTTTTCCCACCTCCATAACCACCAATGCTTCGACCACCACCTCCATATCCACCCGCACTCTAAGATCCCCAACCACCACTGTGATAATCACCGCCTACGTCTTCGCCTCCATCGCTAGATCTAGACTGAGCCTGATTGATGATGATGCTCCTGCCATCAAGGTTTAGGGTAGTAAGATTTTAAGGTTTAGGGTTTAGGGTTTAGGATTTAAATGTTTAGGGTTTAGGGTTTAGGGATTAACATTTAGGGTTTTAGGGTTTATGGTTCAGGGTTTAAGACTTAGAGTTTAGGGTTTAGGTTTTAGGGTTTAAGGTTTAGGGTTTTAGGGTTTATGGTTTAGGGTTGTTGGTTTAGGGTTGTAGTTTTAGGGTTTAGGGTTTAGGATTTAGGGTTTAGGATTTTTTTTTTAAGAAAATTAAGTTAACTGGTAAGTTTTGGTTTATTTAGTTTAATTTTGATTTATTTGAGTTTATTTTATTATTATTTTTATTTAGTTTAGTTCATTTTTTATGTTTATTTATTTTATTTTACTTTTTAGGTTTAAGTTTATTTTTTAGTTGAGTTTTAGTTTTATTTTATTTTTATGTTTTATTTAGTTTATGTTTAGGTTTTTAGGTTTTTAGTGTTTAGGGTGTAAGGTTTAGGGTTAAGGGTTTAGGGTTTAGGATTTTTATGGTTTAGGTTTTAGGGCTTAGGGTTTAAGTTTTAGGTTTAGGGTTAAGGTTTTAGTTTATGGATTAGGTTTTTTTTATAGTGAACAAATTTAGATTCAATATTTCTTATTTTGATTTCATCAACCAAGTAGCACACCAAATTTTATAAGACACAAGCGATGACATAGATAAAAAATGAGCATGCATAGTGAAAATAAAAAAACACTAGATAATTAGAATCGTCTCTTCTGTAAACACACAGTTCCATAAGCGGTCAGTTGGTGGTTCATCAGTTTCTCGGTTATAACCACCCCGACCCCGAGTAGAGGATCCACCATCATATCACGATCTCCCTCTACCACCACCACGGTTGTAACCTGCCATTCCTCCCATCTCGATAACCACCACTACTCTGACCACCACCTCCATATCCACCAACACCTTTAGATTCCCCACCATGACTACAGTAATCGTCGCGTCTGCCTTCGCCTCCACTGCTAGATCTAGATTGAGCCTAGTTGATGGTAATGTTCTTGCCATCAAGGTTTAGGGTTAAATGTTTTAGGGCTTAGGGTTTAGGGTTTAGGGTTTTAGGGTTTAGGCTTTATGGTTTATGGTTTTAGGGTTTAGGGGTTAGGGGTTAGGGTTTAGGGTTTAGGGTTTAGGGCTTAGAGTTTTAGGGTTTAGGGTTTATGGTTGTAGGTTTACGGTTGTAGGTTTAGGGTTTAGCATTTTTTTTTTGGGGAACCCCATATAGAGGAATTTTATTCCCACAAAAAGGGTTACAAGTTCCTTATGAGGGGATAAACTCAAGAACTACTGCTTAAAGAGCTACAAACAGCCTAGAGAGTAAATCCCTATTAAATACAATCAAAACAAAGCAAAAGGGATAGGAAAGCAACATATATAAATTGATAAAAAATAAAGAAGCCATTGGACCATCTTCATCAAAAGCTCTTGAGGATGAGAGAAGCCTATGCCTCCACTAAAGAAGAAACCGACAAGAAAATAGCAAAGAATATGCAAACATCTAGAAGAAAGAGTTAGCACAATTAAAGTGATACAAATTAAAATAAAAGTAAAAGCAGAGTAATATGAGAGAATTATAGAGGAGTGTGTGAGAATAGGTTCCGACTCAGTCACACAAAATTGGGGCAGCCACAAACATGAGCATCCAAACTTCCAATGAAGGGTTACATCACAAGTGCTACTACTAGCCAAATGATGAGTGAGATCATCCCAACCTTCATAGCCTATATACCTGATGGTGAACAGCTGCCATTGGAAGGAATTCATATGGTCTTTAGTACCTGCATACCAAAAAATAGCCACATACACTATAGAAAAAAAGGCAACATAGATCAAAATGGTAAAGGGATGACACCCATCCCTTATAAGATAAGTATCACCAACTAATGCCAACAAAGCATGAGAATGCACAACCAACAACATCCCAACCCAGATGAAAATCTTGGCCATATCCACCTTATTAATAGTATGACTAGAACAATAAATATACATGTCTAGTAGAGGCAAGAGTAAAATCAACCAGTAGATAAATCCATACAGCAAAGCCACAGATAATGGTGTGAAATACACGACAATCATCAGAATAAAGGGCCAGGCAGGAAACCAAAAACAATGTTCACTTTGCTGAACTTAGTAATCCAAAAAACCATTCAGCATATAAGCAGAAACATCCCTACCCAGATGAGAGCTCATGTTCAGAAAAAGAGCCCGTAAAGAGGAAAGCTTATTACTGATAGCAAACAACAAAACAAAAAATGAGCCACAAAGCCAACCGCAATAGCTAGCCTGCAGAACATAAAAACCCAAAAGACCATGCTGGGAATATCCAAAATAGCAAACCAAATGTTGAACCCAACATAGGGTAATGTAGGTAGTACCATTACTGCAATGAAACAAAATGAGAATCGAAAAAATAACAGCAGTAAAATCCTTCAAATTAAGGAAAAATAGACCAGCAGCTAAGCAAATAGCATCAGAAAAGATAACAGGAAAGGGAGTCAAAAAACAATCCCAATCGTGCAAGGAAATAACAGTGATGGCAAGCAAATTAAACATTCTATTTCTGCAGGTTGGGAAAAGGGGTAGCACAAACCAGCAGGCTAGCAAATCAAGAGGCACAAACCTAAAAAGTAAATTAAAAAGAATCGAACATGTACCAGGACAACAAAACGACTAATAGCAATTTGGGAGAAGGCAAGAGCCTCCATTATAGGATAACCATAAAAATGATATAGGAAATGCATCAAAACCAATTATTCCAAAAATAATAATCACTGGTGGACATAATAATCAAAAGACCATTCAGTATATAAGTAAAACCCCATTCATGGCCAGCCAAGCAGATGTTAATAATCACCTTGATAATAGCATGATCACAACATTAATTGAACAAGTCTAAAAGACCCAAGAGAGTAATGAAAAGGCAGATAGACCCATACCTTAAAGTCACAGATAATATGGCTAACCACATAGCAAATAACAGAACATAAGACCAGTTAGAAAGCAAACCATAATAGTTAGCCTACTGAAGATAAAAACCCTTAAGACCATTCACCCAGTAACCAAAATAGTAGACCATATACTGAACCCGACAGAGGGTAATATAGGCAGTACAATTATTGGATTGAAACAAAAGGATAATAGAAGAAAATAGCAGCATTAAATCCTTCAAATGAAGGAGAAACTGACCAGCGGCTAAGAAAATAGTATCAGTAAAGACAACAGGAAAGGGAGGCAAAAAATAGTCCCAATCATGCAAAGAAGCAAATTGAAAATAGTCCCAATAATGCAGTAAGACAGTAGTGATGGCAAGCAAAATACATAATCTGTCCCTGTAGATTAGGAAAAGGGGCATCACAAACAAGAAGATTGGGGAAATAGGTAACATAGCCCCCTTCAGTAAGGGAAATAGCAAGTATAATAATACCCAATAAGTAAGTGGAAAATTAACAGTAAACCAACAATTGAGGCTATAGAGGCAAGAGCCTCCAACACAGGAAATCTAGGTAATAGTTTCAAGGAAATGCATCAGAAGAAACCAAGTAGCAAAAGAGGATTGGACATATAGGTTAGGTAAACCATTAACAGACCAAAGAACATAAAACTGAGACTAATTTTTGAGTTAGGGTAATCCAGTATTGTCCAAATTAACTAATCCATGCAAGTGTTTAGGAAGATTAAGCTGATCAAAGAAAGTTATGTCTTCTAATGTAGCACCTAGATTAACAAGATAATTAGCACATGCATTACCTTCATGCCAAAAATGATTGATTTTGAAACAAACTTGAGATAGAGGAGCTCTAGTATGATTAAGGAGGTAATACAAATCTATATTACGCACCTTGGCGGAGGTCAACATATCAATCAGTAAGAGCGCATCCACCTCAATCCAGATGTTAAGCCAACCTTTTTGTAAATAAATCTCAATGGCTTTGTTAACAACCGTTAATTCAGCAAAGATAATAGAACATGTAGTAAGAGGATAGGCAAAAGCACAAGTAACATTACCTTTAAAGTTTCTGAAAATGCCTCCACAGCCAAAAAAATTTTGAGAAACGGAGCCGTCAGTATTAATTTTGATAATATTATTTTGAGGCTTTATCCAATAGACAATCTTATCTTCTTTACATTTGGGATACTCAGGTAAGCTAAGACCCAATTTGTTGGCCACAAATTTACAGCCTTTAAATTGAATGTTGGTAATTAAACTGACATTAAATAAGGCACAAATTTTATCTTTAATTCTAGCAATAATCCTTTTATGATTCATAAGAATCCCATGATGTTTGGCATCATTTCTATCCATCCATATGAACCATATAAGAGTGATGGCAGTTATCACTTTAATGTGACCTTTTACAGTTTTTTAAAAATAAACATCAAGAAGTTGATATAAGGATAAAGAGCCATTGAAATGGTCAATATTGAAAAGATCATACCAAACCCATAGTTTGGAGGCAATAGCTCCATTAACAAAGACATGGTTCACATTCTCAATGTGAAAATAGTAGTAGCATTTTGAAGGTAAATAAAAGCCTTTACCCCACATCAAAGAATCAACAGGGATAAAAATTTTCAAAATTCTCCAAGTTAGAATAGAATAAGAAATACGTATAGTGTTATTCGAAAGTTTAAAAAATACGTTAGAGAAATCATGAGCTTCTCTAATATGAATCTAGACATCTTTAAGGTTAAAATCACCATTTTGAGATAGCTTAAATAGAATCTGATCTGGATGATTAGAAATTATTGGGATGTCAGTAAATTTATGTAAAAGAGAGGTAGGATTATAATCAATAAGCTTAGTATCATTCCATTTACTATTCAGCCAGAAAGAGTTTACTTAATAGCAATAGTGGAGTGAGTAGATAATAAATCATCAATGGAGCCACTTCCAGTCTAGTTGTATTGCCAAAAGAAAGAAGATCCAGAGTTGACTCCCCAAAAAATAAGGGATTCATCTTCACATTTGATGGAACATCTTTTCCATACATGAGAGTCACCCACCTTATGGACGAGATGAAAGCTTACCTGGCGATTTTGGCATCATGAATTTAGCCCAAAGACTATTTTTGCTCCTAAAGTTCCACCAAAGTTTATGAGAGAATGCAGTAATAGCTTCACGGATTGGTTTACAGCCAAGCCCACCTTCAGCAAAGGTGCCACAGCTTTTATACTAAGAAGTCCAATGCATCCTTTTAGTAGAGTTGTTTGATCCCCATAAGAATTTATTAAGGAGGCGCTCTATTCTGTTTAAGGTAGAATTAGTAGGAACATTGGTTTGAATAAGATATAAAGGCATGGAGTTAAGGATACTCTTAAGAAAAGTGAGTCTACCACCAAAAGATAGTAAATGAAATTCCAAAATAAAAATTTTATTTGAAATTTTTTGGATTAACTCATCAAAGAGATGTGATCTTTTCTAACTTTTCTATAGAGGAGCACCAAGATATTTAATTGGAATGTGTTGTCGCTGAAAATTGGTGATTCTCAAGATTTGATTGATTTTGTTACTTGAGATTTTAGGGAAGGAATGAAACAACTTTTTCCTTCATTAATAGAAAGACCACTTTTCTTCCCAAATTTATTTAAGAAGTTTTTAATGTTTTTAATGTGATGAATGTAAGCATTACAAAAGATAATGAAATCATCAGCAAAATAAAGATACGAGACATGAATACCATCCATAGTTCTAAAAAGCATGCTTGGATTATTGTTGAAGAGGTCATTAAGGCTCCTAGAAAGATATTCCACAGCAATAATAAAAAGAGAGGGAGACAAGGGATCCCCTTATCTCAAACCATACAAAGAAGGGAAGAAACCTAAGGCCTCACCATTCAGAATAACAGAGAACCAAGCATTACTAATACAATTTTTAACGAGGGAGATGAAATTATCAGAGAAACCAAACAAATGAAGAATTTGAAAAAGGAAGGTCCAAGAGATGTTGTCAAAAGCTTTAGAGATATCCAATTTGAAAAGGATGTTACCACTTGTATTAGAGGCATCCAAAATGTGAATCATCTCTTGGACGAGAAGAATGTTATCAGATATAGCTCTACCTCTAACGAAACTAGTTTGGTTGAGAGAAATTATTTTTTGAAGCAGAGGACTAATTCTATTAGCAAGCAATTTATCAATTAGTTTATGAAAAAAGGTGCACAGATTGATAGGTCTGAAATCACCCCAGCATTCAGGATTATCAATTTTGGGTATAAGGACAATGGAAGTGCTAGCAAAATATCTAGGTAAAGGACTACTATTAAAGAAATCAACCACATCGTCAATTAAAGCATACTTAATAATAGGCCAACAATGCTAAAAAAATTGAGTAGTAGCCTTCCGGACCAGCAACAGAATCAGCGTTCATGTTATTAAGAATTTTACCAATCTCAGCTTCCATTGGGACCATAGTAAGCAAGTGATTATCATCACTAGTAATTGTTGAGGAAATCAAATGAGAGTTGGAGATAGCCTCTAAAGTATGGCTCTTGTTCAACAAATTTCTAAAATGATTACTGATAGAGTCTTTAATATCATTATTATTAGTGATCTAGTTGCCATTGTCACTTTTAATTTTATTGGACAAAGTTTAAAGCTCTCTTTTTTTTGGTAAAGAGCATGGAAATTTTTGGTATTTATGTCCCCATCAGCAATATGTTTACTAGCAACCTTTTGCCGCCAATAAGTCTCTTCCATATTCTGATATGCAACCAGGTTATCTTTGGCTTCATTTAAATCCTTCAGTTTGGAAGAATCAGTCAAAACTGCATTTTTATGACAACAAACTAATTGTTCCTTATTTTTGATATTAACAAAGAGATTTTTAAAATAATGCTTGTTTCACGAACCAAGGTTTTTTTAAAGTCTTTTAAGCTTAAACTAGAGGCGAATCATGCCCTTAATAGAATTATCAGGGTGAAGGGGGGCCATCTAGTTGGTGGAGGAGGATATTCTATTAGAGGAATTTTTAACAGATATCAAAAGATGAGCATGGTCGGACAAAGTTCTACTCAAATGCTCAACAGTGGTATGAGGCCATTGATTAATCCAAAGGGAGTTAAAGAGAGTCCTATCAAGCCATTTCTAGAGTCTAAAGTTATGCCAAGAGTAATCTGAACCTGAGTAGCCATTGTCAATAAGGTTGCAATCAAGAATCATATTGGAGAAATCTTCCATGGAATGAATGTTAAGAGAACAACCACCCCTTCTTTCAAAGGAAGAGAGGATAGTGTTGAAATCACCCCCAACCAACCAAGGTTTGTTGACAATAGAAGCAAAAGTTCTTAAATTGTCCCAAAGGATGTTCCTACTAGCCTTATTACAAGAAGCATAAACAAAGGAGCCTAGAATAGAGAAATCACCCAAAGTGATGCAGACATTGAAAACTTGCTGAAGATCATCAAGGATAGATACATTGAATAAAATATTCCAAAAACACCAAATCTTATTACTAATATTATAGAAGTAGTTATTAAAATTAAGCATTCTAGGAACATGGTTGATCTTAGAAGAATGTATGAGAGGTTCAATAACAACTAATAAAGTAATATTATTAATACGATAGAGACTTCTAACACGGAATGAACAATGAGAGTTTCAATCCCTTGAACATTCCAAATAAGTTAGTTAAACATAAACAAAAATTAAAATAAGCTAAGGAAAAAATAGATAAATAGAGAGATAAGAAGGAAAAAGAAATAGTTATTTATGAGATGAGGAACTAGATCTAGTAGATATAGTTTAGTTATTAGGGAACATTTTTGCTTTTAGTTATTTATTTTTAAAAATAGTTTGAAATGGTCTATTTTTGTTCAAAGAATCACCATCCGAGAGAGACTGATTAGTTATATTAATAATAGGTCAATCTCAAAGCATTTCTAATGACAACTTCCCTTCCTCAATTTCTTTAATAAGTAAAGGTCGGATAGCATGCATGTCAATCTCGGGATTAGGAGAAGGAGAGGTTATAAAACCATTAAGAGCACAAATTCTAGAATTAGCTTCATAATTATTTTTCATATTTTCCTCCATCATCAAATTTCCATTCAAATTACCATTAAGGGACACATGCTCCTCCTTATGTTCAGCAGTCAAGAGAGGAAAGGTAGTCTGAATAGAGGCATTATCTTGAGGAGGCCAATTATTATGTAAAGAAAGACTGATATCCAAACCATCATATTCAACATTTTGGTCAACATCAGCAATTTCTTTAGCTTACTCAGATTGAAATTTTGGAGTACCATCATTAAGCACTTCATTAAGCAAAGTAGTGGGTTCCAAAGAAGTAGAAATAGGATTCCCATTTTGATTAACCTTAGGCACATAAATAGATTTATCAACTTTATCAGTTGGTAGATTAGGATTAGGATCAGTCAAGTTTTATTTTAAGTGGGTGCAGACAAACATTCTCAATAATCATGCCCATGAATTTTACAATGCGAGGAGAAAATAGGAAAATTCTCAAATTCAACTTTTTGATTATAACCAAACTTTTCAGAACCAATGCAAACTTCTTTAGCGTGCTTTTTAGAGATATCAATTTCAACCAAAATGCGATCAATAGAAGATCAGGATCTCACAGTGGTGGCCTAATCAATTTGAAGAGGCCAAAAAAGAGCCCTAACAAGAAAAAGAACTTGATGCGTAACATGAATTCTCATAAGGGAAAAGCCAACCATGAACAATCGTGATTTTCTTTTAAAAGGGAGATTACTTCAAAAGATGCATTTGATAATTAAAAATAGAGTAAGAACAACATGAGAAAACCCTTGAATAATCTAGATAATTAGTAAGCTGAAATAAAATGTGCCTTGGATCAATCAAACCAATAGAGAATGCAACTGAAAGCTTAAGATTGTGAAAAAATGAGCAGATATTATCGATATTAGGCCAACACAAAGTAAATTTACCAACTAAAGTGAAATCATGAGGCTTAGCCAACTTCTCAACATCATTATCCGAGCACATAATCACTGGGATGCCATGAAATGAGGTCGATATCAAATTCACCAAATTAGTAGGGGAAAGGTGCTTACCAGAGAGAGCATCCTTAAAGGATTTAATCATAGGAAAAATAGAAGGAGCTTTCGAATCCATAAATCCCGTTAAATCTGATGCCCAAGCCTCCGCCTCCATGAATGATCCGCTCGACTGCGCGGCCAAAGTAACCACAATCATCAACAAGACAACGGGAACATCACGCACATGACCAAACAAAGGCAAACAAATAAAGAGCTGATCAAGAATGGAGAAGAATCAACCAAACCGCAAGGAGAAAAGGATTCAAAAAGAGGGAAAATTACAGTCGCCAGAGAGCGCCGCAGAGAGGAAAGAGGGGGCGTTGGGTTTAGTTTATTGTTTAGGTTTAGGTTTAATTTTTATTTTATTTTAGGTCTAGTTTAGGTTTAGTTTATTTAGGTTTATTTATTTAGTTTAGTTTACTTTTATTTAGGTTTATTTTTATTTTTAGGTTTAGGTTTAGTTTATTTTATTTAGTTTATTTATTTATTTAGTTTTTAGGTTTAGTTTAGTTTTTTTTATTTTTAGGTTTATTTTATTTTAGATTTATTTTTTATGTTTAGTTTAAGTTTAGGTTTATTTTTAGGTTTATTTTAGTTTGGGTTTAGTTTAGGTTTAGGTTTAGGTTTAGTTTAGGTTTAGTTTTTCAGTTTTAGTTTATTTATTTTATTTAGGTTTAGGTTTAGGTTTATTTTAGTTTATTTTAGTTTAGTTTAGTTTAGTTTATTTGTAGTTTTTAGGGTTTTATTTTAGTTAATTTTTTACTTTATTTAGTTTTATGGTTTAGTTTATTTATTTATTTAATTTAGTTTATTTAGTTTTAAGTTTAGTTTTTAGTTTTTTTATTTAATTTATTTTTTCTTAGGTTTAGGTTTTTGGTTTAGTTTTTTATTTTAGGTTTAGTTCAGGTTTAGGTTTTTAGTTTATTTAGTTTATTTATTTTAGGTTTAGGGTTTAGGATTTAGGGTTTAACATTTAAGATTTTGGGGGTTTAGGGTTTAGGGTTTTTTTTTTAAAATAAGTAAATCGGTAAGTTTATGTTTATTTAGTTTTTTTTATTTATTTGAGTTTATTTTATTTGTTATTGTTATTTAGGTTTCTTTTTAATTTTTATTAAGTTTACTTTATTTAATTTAGGTTAATTAATTTTAGTTTAGTTTTTTTTGTTTTTTTAGGTTTAAGTTTCTATTTTAGTTGAGTTTTATTTTTATTTTATTTTGTAGGCTTAGGTTTTATTTTATTTTTTTAGGTTTAGGTTTAGGTTTTTATTTTATTTCTTTAGGTTTAGGATTTAAGTTTATTTTTTAGGGTTTATTTTTAGTTTATTTTATTTTATTTAGTTTAGGTTTAGGTTTTATTTATTTTAGGTTTAGGGTTAGGTTTTATTTATTTTAGTTTAGGTTTAGGTTTTATTTTATTTTTATAGTTTAGTTTTTTTTTAGTTTGGTGTTTAGGTTTTATTTTAGGTTTATTTTTTAGGTCACGTTTTATTTTTTTTATTTATAAGTTTTAGTTCTAAGTTTAATTTTTACGCTTAGGTTTTTATTTAGTATTTATTTTATTTTACTTTAGGTTTATTTTATTTTTATTTTACATTTAGTTTATATTTTATTTAGATTTTATTCTTAGGTTTATTTTAATTTAATCATTTATTTTATTTTAATATTTTATTTTTATTTTATTTTATTCTTAGGTTTAGGTTTAGGTTTAGTTTAGGTTTTATTTTATTTTATTCTTTTGATTTTAAGTAGCTTTGGTTTCTTTATTTTTTGGGTTTACTTAATAGCAGTTGTTTAGGTTTAAGTGGGTCAAGGTTGGAGGTTAGGCAGGTTTAGGATAGGTCAGAGGGTAGGTCAGTAGGCCCAGGGTTTATTTGGGTGTGGTCAGGTTAGTAGGGTTTATGATTTAGAGGGTCATAGTCAGGGTGGGTTTAATGTCAGGTTAGTAGGGTTTGAGGGAGGAGAAAAGCAAGGTGGATTAGAGGGAGCAAGGGTTTAGGGCCCAGGATTTTATGGTTTAGGGTTTAAGGTTTAGGATTTATGATTTTTTTATATTTTACTTTTATTTCAGTTTATTTTTTATTTTTATTTAGATTAGTTTATTTATTTTTGATTAGGTTTTTTATTTTATTTTATTTAGGTTGAGGCTTAGTTTTATGTTTATTTTTTAGTTTAGTTAAATTTTTATTTTATTTTTTAGGTTTTGGTTTTATTTTTTTATTAGATTAGATTTTAGGGTTTAGGTTTTAGGTTTTATTTTAGCTATATTTTTAGGTTTAGGTTTATTTTATGTTTATTTTATTTTATTTAGTTTAGGGTTTAGGTTCAGTTTATTTTAGGTTTAGGTTTTATTTATTTTAATATAGTTTATTTTAGTTTAGGTTTTGGTTTATTTTATTTTATTTATTTTAGGTTTAGGTTTTTTTTTAGTTTAGGGTTTAGCTTTTTTAGGTTTAGGATTTTAAGTTTAGTTTTACTAGCCCAAATAGCCAACAAAACTAACCAACAGAAAAAGACAATCAGAGCCTAAAAACGAGGGAAAGAACAACAGTAGACAAAGCCACAACCCACCTAGAGATCTCCAAAATAACCAAGAAATAAAAATGGTAGTCACCTAGCAAACAAAGGCCAAGGAGGATCACCCAACCACAAGTAGCAAAATTTAAGAAAAGAAATAAGGCCAGAGGCAAACCAAACCCCTTTCCAAATCCTAAAGAGCATATAGCCACCACAAAGGGGAAAATGGGAAGATAACAACCACAGAACAACTACCTCCAATCCATAAGGCAGAGGAAAAAACCAAGCAACAAAAGCTCCCAAGCCAAACATGGAAAGGAGAACATTATCCACCAAAAAACATTGTAAGAGAACCTGAAAAGAATTTGATCCATTTTATTATAAAAGATAGCGATGTTACAAAACTTGTCAAAAAAAAGAAATAGGATTGTAGTTCTGAAGTTTGTTTTCATTCCAATTGTTATTAAGCCAAAAAGAGTAAACTTTGATTGTAGTAGTAGAGTTTGTAAATAAAAGAGAGTCATTAGAGTCATTGCCAATCCAATTGTCTTGAAGAAAGAAGAACCCAAATGAATACCCCAAGATATTAAGGATTCAACAACACATTTAATGGAGCAAAGCCTTTTCCAAACTAGAGAGTCACCAACTTTATAAGCACAGGTAAGAGGGTGTTTACCATGGGAATATTTTTCCATCATATAATTAGCCCAAAGGTTATAATTCTTTCTAAAAATCCACCAGAGCTTGTGAGAGAAGGCCAATGCATTTTTTTTCCATCATGAATAGGTTTGCAACCAAGATGACCTTTGCCTAAAGGACCACAGTATTTATGCTAGGAAGGCCAATGCATTCTTTTAATAGAATTATTGGACCACCAAAAAAAATTATTAAGCAAGTGATCAGTTCTGATAAGAGTAGAATAAGTGGGAATAATAGTTTAAATCAAATAAAGAGACATTGAATTGAGAGTGCTTTTAAGAATAGTGAGCCTCCCACCAAAGGAAAGTAAATGGAATTACTAAATAAAAATTTTATTTAAAAAGTTTCTGAATTAACTCATCAAAAAGGTGGGATAATTTTGGACCTTTAAAAAGAGGAGCACCTAAGTACTTAAAAGGTAAGTGTTGATGTTTAAAATTGGTGATATGTAAGATTTGATTGATTTTATTATTGGAGATACTTGAAGAAGTAATAAAATAGCTTTTGTTATCATTGATAGAAAGACCACTTTCACTACCAAATTTATTTAAAGGAATCTTGAGGTTCTTGATATGATGAATAGAAGCATTGCAAAAAAATAATAAAATCATCTACAAAGCTTAAGTGGGAAACAGGAAGACCACCAATAGTTTTGAATTTCATATTAGGATTGTATAAGAATAACTCATTGATGCTCCTAGATAAGTACTCAACAGCAATAGTAAATAAAGTAGGAGATAAAGGATCCCCTTGTCTTAAGCCATGGGAAGAAGGAAAGAAGACCAAAGCTTCCCATTAAGCAAAATAGAGAATCATGCATTATTAATACAATTTTTAATAAGAAAAATAAATTTAGTAGAAAACCTAAATAAATTCAAGATATGGAAAAGGAAATCCCAAGAGATATTATCAAAAGCTTTGGTTATATCTAATTTTAAAAGAACATTTCAACCTCTAGTCTTAGCATTTAAATCATGAATTAATTTATGGGCAAGTAAAATGGTATCAAAAATAGATCTACTTCTAACAAAACTAGTTTGGCTGAGAGAGATAATCTTATGAAGTAAAAGAGCCTAGCAATTTTGGAAATTAGCTGCAAAGAAGGTCTAAAATTACTCTCTAAGTCTAGGTTATCTTTCTTAGGTACAAGAATAATAGAGCTGAGAAATATCTAGGAAAAGGATTACCATTAAAAAAATCAACCATAGCCTTAATCATGTAATTTTTAATAGTAAGCCAACATTTTTGGAGAAATTAGGTACTAAAACCCTCCGAACTAGCAACAAAATCTATGTTCATGCGATTAAGAACTTTAAAAATTTCATCTTCATTAGGGACAATAATAACAAAATTATTATCATCATTGGTAATAATAGAAGGAATTAAGTGCAATTAAAAAATAGCTTCATAAGAGCAACTCTTATTAATCATATTTCTAAAGTAATTATAGATTGAATACTTATTATCATTATTCTCCATAATGCATTCTCCATTAACATCTATAATTTTTTGAATATTATTTAAGGCTATCTTTTATTAACTAAAGCATGGAAATAGCTAGTATTCCTGTCACCATTTGCAATGCATTTTACTAACTTTTGCAATAAGTCTCTTCCATATTTTGAAAATTAACAAACTTCTCTTTTGCCTCACTCTAGTCCTTAATCTTAGAAGGATCAGACATAATAGAGACTTCAAACTCACAAACCAATTTTTCCATATCTTTCATATTTGTAAAAACGTTTTTAAAATAATGCTTGTTCCACCAACCCAAATTTTGTTTAAGTCTTTTAAGCTTATACTAAAGTCTATTCATCCCCATAACAAAATTATCAGAATGTAAAGGAGCTTTTTAATTGTTATCCACAACATTAAAAAAATCAATATGCTGAATCCACAAGTTCTAAAATCTAAAAGGAGAGAAATTTTTTAGTCTATTAGAATTATCTTTAATAGAAACCAAAAGAGAAGTATGATCAAACAAGGTTCCGCTTAAATGATTGACAGAAGTAATAGGCCATTGAGTAATCTAATGAGTATTAAAAAGAATCTGATCCAACCTTTGCCAAAGCCTAGAGTTTTGCCAAGTATAGTTAGAACCCTTAAAACCAATATTAATTAAATTACAATCAATGATCATATTGGAAAAATTCTTCCAGGGAATGAATATTAGGAGAGCAACCACCACTTTCTTTAGAAGAGAACAAAATAGTATTGAAATCACCACCAACAAACTAAGGTTTATTGATAGAGGTGGCAAAATTAGTCAAGTTATCCTAAAGAAGATTTTTACCAAATCTATTACAAGATGCATAAACAAAAGAGCCCAAAACATAATAATCACCATAAGAGATTTCAGCATTGACAACTTGATGAAAATCATAAAGAATAGAAACATCTATAAAGTTATTCCAAAAACACCAAATCTTATTACTAACATTAGAGGAATTTTTAAAATGATCATTCTAGCAATATGGATATTTTATTAGCATGAATAAGAGGCTCGGAATAATAAGTAAAGAAATATTATGGATACAAAGAAGATTTCCAATATGATTACAAGTAGAGAGGGTACCAATCCTCTAACATTCCAAACTAAAAAAATTAAACATAAAGAAAAGAAAGAGTGGGAGGGAATTTTAATATTTATTTTCTTTTGAATAGAATGTTTAAGACATTTTTTTCCTTTTGAATCATCATCCAAAAGGATTTAGCAACATTAGTAGATTTAGAGAAATCTCCTAATGAGAAGTGAATTCTCCTTCTTCCAAGACATTAGAATTTATTAAAGAAAAATGAGCTTTGGGAATAGCAAGGGAGGGAGCAAAAATTGATTTATTAAGAAGGCAAGTGGGAACACCAAACCCATCCTCATCATTAACCAAATTATTAGATAAAAGCAAATCTTTTTGAGAAGTTAAATAGTTTTTAATTTGAAATATGGAATCAAGTTTATCAACCTGATTATCATGAGGTATTAAAGCCATATTCTCCATCGAATTAGAATGATGCATAATATTAAATTCTTCATTTATGTTCTCCATTAAAGCTTCATTTTCATCTATCAAAGCCTGCAAAGATGTTGGGATTCAATTATAGAAAATAGAATACTCATTCAAAAGTTTAGAAAATCTATTATTGCTCACATTAGAAGCCTTGAATTGCTCAAAAGAAGTAAAAGGTAAATTAGCATTATTAAGAACATTCAAAGAATCCTTTTTTTATTCCAAAGTAGTTTGTTCATATTTAACAGTGGTCGGCCTTGGGTTAAGAATAGAAGTTTTGTTAATAGGGATTTTCTTTTTTAGGTGAGGATGAAATATGAAACATTCAAAATTATCATGCCCATAGATTTTATAGTGAGAATAAAAGATAGGGAAATTTTTAAATTCAATTCTTTGCATATAACCGTAATTTTTAGATCCTAGCTAGATTTCTTCGGGGTGTTTCTTGGTAATGTCCAATTAAACATAGATTCTAGCCATTGAAGGATAGGATTTCATACCCATTGCTTCAGCAATTTGCAATGACCGACCAAATAAGGCACCCACAATCAAAAGGAATTCATGGTTTACGAAATGAATTCACATATTGGGGAGAGAAATCCAAACTAGAATAATTAGAGATTCTTCCTTAATATCAAATAGTGGAGTCCATTTCAGCAACCTCATTTGGGAATTGAAATTAAAATAAGAATGACGAGAGAAAACAAGAGAGTAATCCAACTCATTCATCAACTGAATCAAAATGTGGTTGGGATCAATTAAACTAATCTTAAAAGCACCCAAAAGTTTTAGACTATGAAAGAAAGAAGGAATGTTTTCTAGATTAGGCCTACAAAGAGTAAACTTTCCAACCAAAGTGAATTCAAATGGCTTAGCAAGCTTTTCCATAATCAGATCAAAGCACATAACCACAGGCATGCCTCAAAAAGAAGTCAAAATAAGTTCCAAGGACTCACCCAAACAAGTTCTTACTAGTGAGAACATCTTTGAATAACTTTGAAGCTGGTAAAGCTAGGGTAGATAATGCCCTAGTAGGATCCATAAGATCCTTCAGTTTTCTCCAAGGAATCATTAGAGAAGATGTCAAGCCATGTTGACACTCGAAGGAAGACATGAAATCGGCTAGCGGTCATCGATTCTAGAAGGAATCTAGTGAGAATCATACAAAGCGGCAAGTAGCATCTAGAGAGCCAAAAATGAGAGGGGGGAAAAGGAAATTTCTAGAACATGAGGAGAGAGCTCGAGCGATGGGGTTTGTTCCTTAATTATTTTAATATTATTAGGGTTTATGACTTAGGGTTTAGGGTTTCAAGTTTAGGGTCTAAGTTTTTCGATTTAGAGTTTAGGATTTAGGGTTTAGGGTTTAGGGTTTAGGTTTAGGGTTCAGATTTCAAATTAAGGTTTATGGTTTTTGGTTATTTTGTAATAGAGAATAAATTCAGATTCAATATTTCTTCTTTTCTATTTCATCAACCAAGTAACACACCATGTTTTCTAAGACACAAATGACAACACATATAAAAACTGAGCACGCATAGAGGAAATCAAAAACCCTAGATAACTAGAACCGCCTCTACTCTAAAGACACAATTTTATAAGTACCAGATCAGATCGGCCATTCTTTTGTTTCTTCAATTAGAACCCGACCTCTCAGTAATGGGGTCCACCATCATATCCCGATCTCTCTTCTCCACCACCATGGTTGTAACAACCATCGCTTCCTCCAACCTACTAACCACCTCCATATAAACCCCCTCCATCCCCACCATTGCGATAACCATCGCTTTCACATCCACTCGCTTTCTAAACTGAGCCTAGTTGACATTGATGTTCCTACCATCAAGGTTCTTCCCATTCTTTAGGTTTAAGTTTATGTTTAGGTTTATTCGGTTTCAAGGTTTAGGTTTATTTTTTAATTTATTTAGTTACTTTAGGTTTAGCTTTAGGATTTAGCGCTTAGGGTTTAAGGTTTAGGGTATAAGGTTTAGGGTTTATTTAGGGTTTATGCTTTTAGGGTTTAGGTTTAGGTTTTAGGCTTTAGGGTTTAGTGTTTTAGTTTAGGTTTAGATTTAAGGTTTATGGGTTTTTTTAATTAAAACTAGTACATTTAGGTTTATTATTTAGTTTATTTTTTATTTATTTTAACTTATTTTACTTTTTTTATTTAATTTACTTTATTTATTTTAGGTTTGATTATTTTATTTTAGGTTTCTTATTTTAGTTTATTTTTTAGGTTTAGGTTTTAGTTTAGGTTTATTTTTAGTTGAGTTCTATCTTTACTTTATTTTTTAGGTTTAGGTTTAGGTTTTTATTTTATTTTTTTAAAAGCTTAGGTTTATTTTTACATTTTATTTTTTAGTTTATTTTATTTTATTTAGTTTAGGTTAATGTTTAAGTGTACATTTTATTTATTTTAGTTTAATTTATTTTAGTTTATGTTTAGGTTTATTTTATTTTTTTATTTTATCCTTATTTTAGGTTTAGATTTTATTATGTTTAGGGTTTCGATTTTATTTTTAATTTTTTTTTTGGTTTTGGTTTAGGGTTTCTTTCTTAAGTTTAGGTTTTTATTTTATTTTTTTAAGTTTATTTTATATTTATTTTATTTTTAGTTTATATTTTATTTAGGTTTTATTCTTAGGTTTATTTTATTTCTAATTTAGTTTAGGTTTTAATTTTATTTAGTTTAATTAGTTTTTTATTTTATTTTTAGGTTAGGTTTGGGTTTAGTTTATCTTTTTATTTTATTTTATTATTTAATTTATTGAAGTTTAGGTATTTTTATTTATGTTATCTTTATGTTTATTTAGTTTAGGTTTCATTTATAGGTTTTAGGGTTTAGGGTTTAGGGATTGGGGTTTTAGATTTTGGGTTTTTTAGTGTTTAGGTTTAGGTTTGCTTTTTGGTTTAAAGGTTTTTATTTAGATTAATTAGGTTGATTAGGGTTTAGGGTTGTGATTAGGTTTTAGATTGATTTAGTTTGATTTTTAGGGTTTAAGGTTTAGGTTAGGGTTTAGGTTTTTTGGTTTGGGTTAAGTGGGTTTAAGTTTATTAAATTTATTATTTTTTATTTTTTTCTTATTTTATTTTTTATTTAGTTTATTTTTTTAGGTTTATTTTGTATATTTTTATGTTTACAAGTTTAGGCTTATTTTTTATTTTTTTTTTTATCTTTTAGGTTTAGGTTTTATTTTTTAGTTTAGGTTTATTTTATTTTAACTTTAGGTTTAGGTTTTATTTTGAGTTTAATTTTAGGTTTATTTTTTAGGGAATGTTTGTTTTAGTTTATTTCTTTATTTAGTTTAGGTTTAATTTATTTTAGGTTTAGGTTTTATTTATTTTAGTTTAGGTTTATTTTATTTTTTTATTTATGTTTATTTTATGTTTTTATTATTTTAGTTTACGGTTTAGGTTTTATTTTATTTATTTTTAGGTTTTATTTTAAGGTTTATTTTTTTACTTTAGATTTTTATTTAGTTTTTATTTTATTTTATTTGAGGTATAATTTATTTTTATTTTTCATTTAGTTTTATTTTATTTAAATTTTTATTCTAGGTTTATTTTATTTTTAGTTTAGGTTTTATTTATTTTATTTTAGTTTATTTTTAGGTTTAGGTTTAGGTTTTTTTTTTATATTTTATTATTTTATTTTTATTGAGTTTTAGGTTTATTTATTTATTTTATTATTAGGTTTCATTATGTTTAGTTTAGGTTTTTGGATTTTTAGGGTTTAAAGTTTGGGGTTTAGGGTTTAGGGTTTAAGGTTTAGGGTTTTAAAGTTGAAGATTAGGGGTTTAGGGTTTAGGGTTTAGAGTTTAGGGTTTTTTGTTTATCTTTAGTGTTTAGTGGTTTTAAGATTTAGGGTTAGCTTAGGTTTAGGGTTTTTGGGTGGGTTTTAGGTTTAGGGTTTAGGTTGTGGTTGGTTTAGTTTAGTTTAGGTTTTAGTTAGAGTTTATGGTTTGGGTTAGGTTAGGTTTGGTTTAGGTTTATAGTTAGTTTAGGGTTTGGGTTTAAGGTTTAATTTATTTAATTTAGTATATTTAGTTTATTTTTTCTTTAAGTTTTATTTTAGTTTAGTTTAGGTTTTATTAATATTATTTTTGTTTAGTTTATTTTATTTTCTTTTTAGGTTTAGATTTTGGTTTAGGTTTAGGTTTAGGTTTTAGTATAATTTTTTATTTTATTTTATTTTTTATTTTATTTTTGATTAGGTATTTTTATTTATTTTATTTTTAGGTTTTATCTAATCTAAGTTTAAGATTTTAGCTTTTTATGGTTTAGGGTTTAGGGTTAGTTGAGGGTTTAGGGTTTAGGGTTTCGGGTTTAGGGTTCAGGGTATAGGGCTTATGGTTTAGGGTTTAGGGTTTAGGTTTTAAGGTTTAGGGTTTAGGGTTTATGGTTTTAGGTTTTAGGGTTTAGGGTGTAGGGCTTAGGGTTTTTAGGATTTTTAGGGTTTATGGTTGAGGGTTTAAGTTTTAGGTATAGGGATCAGGTTTTAGTTTAGGGTTTAGGGTTTTGGTTTTATATTTAAAAGAGAAAAATTCAGATTCAACATTTCTTCTTTTCGATTTCAACACACCAAGTAACACACTAAATTTTCTAAGTCATTAGCGAGGACATACATAAAAAATGAGCATGCATAGAGAAAATCAAAACCCTTAGATAACTAGAATCGTCTCTATTGTAAAGACAGAATTCCATAAGAAATCGATCGAATCATTAGTTTCTCCGGTTCCCATCAATCACACTCTCTCGAGTGAGATCCACCATCATATCCTTAATCTCTCCCTCTACCACTACCATGGTTGTAACCTTCGTCGCTCTTCCTGCCTCCATAACCACCACTGCTTCGACCACCACCTCCATATCTACTAGCACCTAAAGATCCATCCATGCGATAATCACGATCCACCTTTGCCTCCACCGATCTAGGCGACGGTTGATGATGATGTTCTTGCCATTATGGTTCCACCCATTCTTAGAGTTTAGGTTTTGGTTTATTAGGTTTTAGGGTTTAGGTTTATTTTTTAATTTATTTAGTTACTTTAGGTTTATGTTTAGGGTTTGGGGTTTAGGGTTTAGGGTTAGGGTTAGGGTTTAGGGTTTAGGGTTTAGGGTTTATGGTTTATGGTTTAGGGTTGTAGGGTTTATGCTTTTAGGGTTTAGGGTTTAGGGTTAGGATTTAGGGTTTAGGGTTTCTTAGGGTTTAGGGTTGTAGGTTTAGTGTGGTAAAATTAGGGTTTAGGGTTTAGGGTTAGTTTTAAGGTTTAGGGTTTAGGGTTTAGGGTTTAGGGTTTAGGGTATAGAATTTTTTTAAAAAAATTAAGTAAACGAGTAGGATTAGGTTTATTTAGTTTTCTTAGTTTATTTTATTTTTTTTATTTTTATTGAGGTTTGTTTTAATTTTTATTTAGTTTGGTTTATTTATTTTAGTCTAGGTTTTTTATTTTACTTTATTTTTTAGGTTTAGGTTTAGGTTAATGTTTATTTTTTAGTTTAATTTTATTTTTATTTTATTTTTTAGGTTTAAGTTTTATTTTTTATTTTTTGGTTTAAGTTTATTTTTTTATTTTATTTTTTAGGTTTAGGTTTTAGGTTTTTATTTTAGGTTTATTTTTTTGTTTTTATTTTTTAGTTTAGGTTTAGGTTTATTTTTAATTTGATTTATTTTATTTTGTTTAGGGTTTAGGTTTAGTTTATTTTATTTTATTTTAGGTTTAGATTTAATTTATTTTAGTTTTGTTTATTTTAGTTTAGATTTATGTTTATTTTATTTTGTTTATTTTAGGTTTAGATTTTTTTTTTAGTTTAGGGTTTGGTTTATTTTTTTTTCTTTTAGGTTTAATTTTAGGTTTAGGTTTTATTAAGTTTTATTTTATATTTTATTTATTTATTTTTTATTTAGTTTAATTTTTTATTTTATTTTTTTATTTTTTTTAAGTTTTTTTTTTCATTTTAGTGTAGTTTTTATTTTTAATTTTTTATTTTTTTACATTGAGGTTTAGGTGTAGGTTTAGGTTTAAGTTTTAGTTTAGGTATTAATTTTATTTTATTTATATTTATGTTTATTTATTTATTTTATTTTTAGGTTTCATTTAGTTTAGGTTTAGATTTTTATATTTTTTGGGTTTAGGATTTAGGGTCTAGGGTTTATGGTTGTAGGTTTTAGGGTTTAGGGTTTAGGGTTTAGGATCTTAAGGTTTAGGGTTTAGGGTTTAGGGTTGTAGGTTTTGGGTTCAGGTTTTTGTTTAGGTTAGTTTTAGTGATTAGGGTTTATGGCTAGGGTTTTTTTTATTTTTTTATTTTTTTATTTTTAAAAATTAAGTAAATTGGTGAGTTCAAGTTTATTTAGTTATTTAACATATTTTTTATTCTTTTATTTTTATTTTTTATTTTTTATTTTTATTCTTTTAGAAGATATGATGAAACATCAAAGCCATAGCCAGCATACCTAATTTAAGCAACCATCCAAGGCAAAATAGTCCATAGTGATCTAGTTCCTACACCAAACATAAAGAGAAAAATAGCTAGCCAGCAGCCAACCCACCAACCAAAACCCACAACTAATTAATCACTTAAAGCCAACATCCTAGAAGTTAGAACATGATCAGTGGTCGAGCTAGAATAAACCAAGCAATAACTCCACCGAAGCCACCACTAATAAGAAGAGAAACACGAAAAAGGGGCTATTAGCATTAATAGGGGGAACAACACAGTCAAGCAAAATAGTGCCAAAGGAAAAAAAAATAACCCACGACTATCTCCAGAGAACTAGAAATCCAAATCCAAGGGAAAAGCCTCCACCCAAATAACAAAATAGTAGGAGATAAGCATCACGAGAGAGAGGAAAGCCATAGCATAGGCAGGCCAAGAGGGCATCCCTAAATTACCATCAAAACCACCACCAAGGTAGCCAAAAGAATAGCAAATCAACCACCACCAACCAAGAGGCAAATATCAGGAAACAAGGAGAGCCAAATAAACCGAAGGGGTCAATACCAACAACCAACATAAATCTCAAAACACCAAGCCGTAGCACAAGCATCCAAGGCAAGACACCAGCCACAAAAAACACCTCAAACAGCCAACCCTGAACAATAAGTCCTAAAGTAGAACCAAAAAAATCACAAGAGCTCATATCCTCCACCAAAACATAGCCAATAAAATAACCCAGGCCAGCAGCCAACAGGATGAGTAGTAGGAGAAATAAGAGCAGCAAAAAAACTAACACCAAATTTAGAAGAAAAATAAAGGAAAACTAGTTGCACCCATGAAAGGATAACCAACCCAAGAGCATAACAGAAACCCAACTAGAGAACCCAACGAAAAGCTCCTAAACTAACCATCAAACACAGCCAACACATCCACCCAGCAAACCAACTCAACCAGCTAAAATAGCCAACTAGACATAACCAACAGAAAAAGACAATCAGAGCCTAAAAATGAGGGAAAGAACAACAGTAGACAAACAACCCACCTAGAGATCTCCAAAATAACCAAGAAATAAAATGGTAGTCACCTAGCAACCAAAGGCCAAGGATCACCCAACCACAAGTAGCAAAATTTAAGAAAAGAAATAAGGCTGAGGCAAACCAAACCCCTTCCAAATCCTAAAGAGCATATAGCCACCACAAAGGGAAAATGGGAAGATAACAACCGTAACAACTACCTCCAATCCAAAAAACCAAGCAACAAAAGCTCCCAAGCCAAACATGGAAAGGAGAACATTAACCACCAAAAAACATTGTAAGAGAACCTGAAAAGAATTTGATCCATTTTATTATAAAAGATAGCGATGTTACAAAACTTGTCAAAAAAAAAAAGAAATAAGACTGTAGTTCTGAAGTTTGTTTTCATTCCAATTGTTATTAAGCCAAAAAGAGTAAACTTTGACTGTAGTAGTAGAGTTTGTAGATAAAAGAGAGTCATTAGAGTCATTGCCAATCCAATTATCTTGAAGAAAGAAGAACCCAAATGAATACCCCAAGATATTAAGGATTCAACAACACATTTAATGGAGCAAAGACTTTTCCAAACTAGAGAGTCACCAACTTTATAAGCACAGGTAAGAGGGTGTTTACCATGGGAATATTTTTCCATCATATAATTAGCCCAAAGGTTATAATTCTTTCTAGAAATCCACCAGAGCTTGTGAGAGAAGGCCAATGCATTTTTTTTCCATCATGAATAGGTTTTCAACCAAGATGACCTTCGCCTAAAGGACCACAGCATTTATGCTAGGAAGGCCAATGCATTCTTTTAATAGAATTATTGGACCACCAAAAAAATTTATTAAGCAAGTGATCTCGATAAGAGTAGAATAAGTGGGAATAATAGTTTAAATCAAATAAAGAGACATTGAATTGATAGTGCTTTTAAGAATAGTGAGCCTCCCACCAAAGGAAAGTAAATGGAATTACTAAATAAAAATTTTATTTAAAAAGTTTTTGATTTAACTCATCAAAAAGGTGGGATAATTTTGGACCTTTAAAAAGAGGAGCACCTAAGTACTTAAAAGGTAAGTCTTGATGTTTAAAATTGGTGATATGTAATATTTGATTGATTTTATTATTGGAGATACTTGAAGAAGTAATAAAATAGCTTTGTTATCATTGATAGAAAGACCACTTTCACTACCAAATTTATTTAAAGGAATCTTGAGGTTCTTGATATGATGAATAGAAGCATTGCAAAAAAATAATAAAATCATCTAGAAAGCTTAAGTGGGAAACAGGAAGACCACCAAGAGTTTTGAATTTCATATTAGGATTATTTAAGAATAACTCATTGATGCTCCTAGATAAGTACTCAACAGCAATAGTAAATAAAGTAGGAGATAAAGGATCCCCTTGTCTTAAGCCATGGGAAGAAGGAAAGAAGACCAAAGCTTCCCCATTAAGCAAAATAGAGAATCATGCATTATTAATATAATTTTTAATAAGAAAAATAAATTTAGTAGAAAACCTAAATAAATTCAAGATATGGAAAAGGAAATCCCAAGAGATATTATCAAAAGCTTTGGTTATATCTAATTTTAAAAGAACATTTCAACCTCTAGTCTTAGCATTTAAATCATGAATTAATTTATGGGCAAGTAAAATGGTATCAAAAATAGATCTACTTCTAACAAAACTAGTTTGGCTGAGAGAGATAATCTTATGAAGTAAAAGACTAAGCCTACTAGCAAGAATTTTGGAAATTAGCTTGCTGAAGAAGGTGCAAAGACTAATAGGTCTAAAATCACTCTAATAGTCTAGGTTATCTTTCTTAGGTACAAGAATAATAGAAGTGCTGGAAAAATATCTAGGAAAAGAATTACCATTAAAAAAATCAACCATAGCCTCAATCATGTAATTTTTAATAGTAAGCCAACATTTTTGGAGAAATTAGGTACTAAAACCCTCCGAACTAGCAACAAAATCTATGTTCATGCGATTAAGAACTTTAAAAATTTCATCTTCATTAGGGACAATAGTAAGAAAATTATTATCATCATTGGTAATAATAGAAGGAATTAAGTGCAATTTAAAAATAGCTTCATAAGAGCAACTCTTATTAATCATATTTCTAAAGTAATTATTGATTGAATACTTATTATCATTATTCTCCATAATGCATTCTCCATTAACATCTATAATTTTTTGAATATTATTTAAGGCTATCTTTTTATTAACTAAAGCATGGAAATAGCTAGTATTCCTGTCACCATTTGCAATGCATTTACTAGCAACTTTTTGGCGCCAATAAGTCTCTTCCATATTTTGAAAATTAACAAACTTCTCTTTTGCCTCACTCTAGTCCTTAATCTTAGAAGGATCAGACATAATAGAGACTTCAAACTCACAAACCAATTTTTCCATATCTTTCTTATTTGTAAAAAGGTTTTTAAAATAATGCTTGTTCCACCAACCCAAATTTTGTTTAAGTCTTTTAAGCTTATACTAAAGTCTATTCATCCCCATAACAAAATTATCAGAATGTAAAGGAGCTTTTTAATTGTTATCCACAACATTAAAAAAATCAATATGCTGAATCCACAAGTTCTAAAATTTAAAAGGAGAGAAATTTTTTAGTCTATTAGAATTATCTTTAATAGAAACCAAAAGAGGAGTATGATCAAACAAGGTTCTCGCTTAAATGATTAATAGGCCATTGAGTAATCTAATGAGTATTAAAAGAATCGTCAACCTTTGCCAAAGCCTGTTTTGCCAAGTATAGTTAGAACCCTTAAAACCAATATTAATTAAATTACAATCAATGATCATATTGGAAAAATTCTTCCATGGAATGAATATTAGGAGAGCAACCACCACTTTCTTTAGAAGAGAACAAAATAGTATTGAAATCACCACCAACAAACTAAGGTTTATTGATAGAGGTGGCAAAATTAGTCAAGTTATCCTAAAGAAGATTTTTACCAAATCTATTACAAGATGCATAAACAAAAGAGCCCAAAACATAATAATCACCATAAGAGATTTCAACATTGATAACTTGATGAAAATCATCAAGAATAGAAACATCTATAAAGTTATTCCAAAAACACCAAATCTTATTACTAACATTAGAGGAATTTTTTAAAAATGATCATTCTAGCAATATGGATATTTTTATTAGCATGAATAAGAGGCTCAGGAATAATAAGTAAAGAAATATTATGGATACAAAGAAGATTTCCAATATGATTACAAGTAGAGAGGGTACCAATCCCTCTAACATTCCAAACTAAAAAAATTAAACATAAAGAAAAGAAAGAGTGGGGGGAGGGAATTTTTTAATATTTATTTTCTTTTTTGAATAGAATGTTTGGAAGACATTTTTTTTCCTTTTGAATCATCATCCAAAAAGGATTTAGCAACATTAGCCATAGATTTAGGAGAAATCTCCTAATGAGAAGTAAATTCTCCTTCTTCCAAGACATTAGAATTTATTAAAGAAAAATGAGCTTTGGGAATAGCAAGGGAGGGAGCAAAAATTGATTTATTAAGAAGGCAAGTGGGAACACCAAACCCATCCTCATCATTAACCAAATTATTAGATAAAAGCAAATCTTTTGAGAAGTTAAAATATTTGAATATGGAATCGTTTATCAACCCGATTATCATGAGGTATTAAAGCCATATTCTCCATCGAATTAGAATGATGCATAATATTAAATTCTTCATTTATGTTCTCCATTAAAGCTTCATTTTCATCTATCAAAGCCAAGGATGTAGGGATTCAATTATAGAAAATAGAATACTCATTCAAAAGTTTAGAAAATCTATTATTGCTCACATTAGAAGCCTTGAATTGTTCAAAAGAAGTAAAAGGTAAATTAGCATTATTAAGAACATTCAAAGAATCCTTTTTTTATTCCAAAGTAGTTTGTTCATATTTAACAGTGGTTGGCCTAGGGTTAAGAATAGAAGTTTTGTTAACAGGGATTTTCTTTTTTAGGTGAGGATGAAAAATGAAACATTCAAATTATCATGCCCATGGATTTTATAGTGAGAAAAAGATAGGAAATTTCAATTCAATTCTTTCTTTGCATATAACCATAATTTTTAGATTCTAGCCAGACTTCTTCGGGGTGTTTCTTGGTAATGTCCAATTAAACATAGATTCTAGCCATTGAAGGATAGGATTTCATACCCATTGCTTCAGCAATTTGCAATGACCGACCAAATAAGGCACCCACAATCAAAAGGAATTCATGGTTTACGAAATGAATTCACATATTGGGGAGAGAAATCCAAACTAGAACAATTAGGGATTCTTCCTTAATATCAAATAGTGGAGTCCATTTCAGCAACCTCATTTGGGAATTGAAATTAAAATAAGAATGACGAGAGAAAATAAGAGAGTAATCTAAATCATTCAACAACTAAATCAAAATGTGGTTGGGATCAATTAAACTAATCTTAAAAGCACCCAAAAGTTTTAGACTATTAAAGAAAGAAGGAATGTTTTCTAGATTGGCCTAAGAGTAAACTTTCCAACCAAAGTGAATTCAAATGGCTTAGCAAGCTTTTCCATAATCAGATCAAAGCACATAACCACAGGCATGCCTCAAAAAGAAGTCAAAATAAGTTCCAAGGACTCACCCAAACAATCATCTTACTATTGAGAACATCTTTGAATAACTTTGAAGGCGTAAAAAGGGTAGATGATGCCCTAGTAGGATCCATAAGATCCTTCAGTTTTCTCCAAGGAATCATTAGAGAAGATGTCAAGTCGTGTTGACACTCGAAGGAAGACATGAAATCGGCGGTCATCGATTCTAGAAGGAATCTGTGAGAATCATACAAAGCTTAAGCGACATCAGAGAGCCAAAAATGAGAGGGGCGAAAGGGAAATTTCTAGAACACGAGGAGAGAGCTCGAGCGATGGGGTTTATTTCTTTATTATTTTAATATTATTAGGGTTTATGACTTAGGGTTTAGGGTTTCAAGTTTAGGGTTTATGTTTTTCGGTTTAGAGTTTAGGATTTAGGGTTTAGGGTTTAGGGTTTAGGTTTAGGGTTCAGATTTCAAATTAAGGTTTAGGGTTTTGGTTATTTTGTAATAGAGAATAAATTCAGATTCATTATTTCTTCTTTTTTATTTCATCAACCAAGTAACACACCATGTTTTCTAAGACACAAACGACAACACATATAAAAACTGAGCACGCATAGAGGAAATCAAAAACCCTAGATAACTAGAACCGCCTCTACTCTAAAGACACAATTTTATAAGTACCAGATCAGATCGGCCATTCTTTTGTTTCTTCAATTCCCATTAGAACCCCGACCTCTCGAGTAATGGGGTCCACCATCATATCCCTGATCTCTCTCTTCTCCACCACCATGGTTGTAACAACCATCGCTCCTCCAACCTACTAACCACCACCTCCATATAAACCCGGCCTCCATCCCACCCTTTGATAACCATCGCCTCACCTTCACATCCGGATCTAAGCCTAGTTGACATTGATGTTCCTACCATCAAGGTTCTTCCCATTCTTTAGGTTTAAGTTTATGTTTAGGTTTATTTTTTAATTTATTTAGTTACTTTAGGTTTAGCTTTAGGATTTAGGGCTTAGGGTTTAAGGATTAAGGTATAAGGTTTAGGGTTTAGGATTTAGAGATTTAGGGTTTATGCTTTTAGGGTTTAGGGTTTAGGGTTTTTTAGGCTTTAGGGTTTAGTGTTTGGGTTTAGGGTTTAGTGTTTAGATTTAAGGTTTATGGGTTTTTTTTTTAATTAAAAACTAGTACATTTAGGTTTATTTGGTTTATTTAGTTTATTTTTTATTTATTTTAACTTATTTTACTTTTTTTATTTAATTTACTTGATTTATTTTAGGTTTGATTATTTTATTTTAGGTTTCTTATTTTAGTTTATTTTTTAGGTTTAGGTTTTAGTTTAGGTTTATTTTTAGTTGAGTTCAATCTTTATTTTATTTTTTAGGTTTAGGTTTTATTATTAATTTTAAGTTTAGGTTTAGGTTTTTATTTTATTTTTTTAAAAGCTTAGGTTTTTATTTTAGGTTTATTTTTACATTTTATTTTTTTAGTTTATTTTATTTTATTTAGTTTAGGTTAATGATTAAGTGTACATTTTATTTATTTTAGTTTAATTTATTTTAGATTATGTTTAGGTTTATTTTATTTTTATTTTATCCTTATTTTAGGTTTAGATTTTGTTATGTTTAGGGTTTGGTTTATTTTAATTTTTTTTTTTGGTTTGGTTTAGGGTTTCTTTCTTAAGTTTAGGTTTTATTTTATTTTTTTAAGTTTATTTTATATTTATTTTATTTTTAGTTTATATTTTATTTAGGTTTTTTTATTCTTAGGTTTATTTTATTTCCTAATTTATTTTAGGTTTTAATTTATTTTATTTTAGTTTAATTTAATTAGTTTATTTTATTTTATTTTTAGGGTTAGGTTTAGGTTTTGGTTTATCTTTTTATTTTATTTTATTATTTAATTTTATTGAAGTTTAGGTATTTTTATTTATGTTATCTTTATGTTTTATTTAGTTTAGGTTTCATTTTATAGGTTTTTAGGGTTTAGGGTTTAGGGATTGGGGTTTTAGATTTTAGGGTTTTAGTGTTTAGGGTTTAGGGTTTAGGGTTTAGTGTTTAGGCTTTAGGGTTTAGGGTTAGCTTAGATTTAGGGTTAGTTTAAGATTTAGGGTTTAGGGTTTAGGGTTTAGACTTTAGGATATAGGGTTTTTAGGGTTTAGGGTTTAGGGTTTAGTGTTAGTTTAGGGTTTAGAGTTTTAGGGTTTTAAGGTTTAGGGTTTATGGTTTAGGGTTAGGGTTTGGGTTTAGGGTTAGGGTTTATGGTTGAGGGTTTAGGATTTTGGGTTTAAGGTTGT
Source organism: Cymbidium sinense (assembly GCA_021442155.1). Classification (NCBI taxonomy): domain Eukaryota; kingdom Viridiplantae; phylum Streptophyta; class Magnoliopsida; order Asparagales; family Orchidaceae; genus Cymbidium; species Cymbidium sinense. Next base: position 141,231,599 of record CM038224.1, on the reverse strand, counting down.
AGGTTTAGGGTTTAGGGTTTAGGGTTTAAGGTTTAGGATTTAGGGTTTAGGTTTTTTTTAATTAGGTAAAGTCGCAGGTTTAAGTTTATTATTTTATTTAGATTATTTTTTATTTTTCTTATTTTATTTTTTTTATTTTTTATTTAGTTTATTTATTTTAATTTAGGTTTTTTTTATTTTAGTATATTTTTATGTTTACATTTAAGTTTAGGCTTATTTTTATTTTAATTTTATTTTTCTTTTATCTTTTAGGTTTAGGTTTTATTTTTTAGTTTTAGGTTTAGGTTTACATTTTTATTTTATTTTTTTAACTTTAGGTTTTAGGTTTTTATTTTGAGTTTATTTTTAGGTTTTATTTTTTAGTTTAGGGTTATGTTTGTTTTTAGTTTATTTCATTTTATTTAGTTTAGGTTTAAGTTTAGGTTTAATTTATTTTAGGTTTAGATTTTATTTATTTTAGTTTAGGTTTATTTTATTTTTTTATTTATGTTTATTTTAGGTTTTTATTATTTTAGTCTAGGGTTTAGGTTTTATTTTATTTATTTTTAAGTTTTATTTTAAGGTTTATTTTTTTTAGTTTTATTTAGTTTTTATTTTATTTTATTTGAGGTATAATTTATTTTTATTTTTCATTTAGTTTTTATTTTATTTAAATTTTTTATTCTTAGGTTTATTTTATTTTTTAGTTTAGTTTAGGTTTTTATTTATTTTATTTTAGTTTATTTTTAGGTTTAGGTTTAGGTTTTAGTTTATGTTATTATTTTATTTTATTATTTTATTTTATTGAGTTTTAGGTTTATTTATTTATTTTATTATTAGGTTTCATTATGTTTAGTTTAGGTTTTTGGATTTTTAGGGTTTAAAGTTTGGGGTTTTAGTTTAGGGTTTTAGTTTGGGTTTTTATGTGGCTTATGGTTAGGGTTTAGGTTTAGGTTTTAAGGTAGGGTTTAGGGTTTATGGTTTTAGGTTTGTGGGTGTAGGGTTAGGTTTTAGGATTTTAGGGTTTATTGTTGAGGGTTTAAGTTTTAGGTATAGGGGATTTTTAGTTTAGGGTTTTATTTTTATTTTAAAAGAGAAAAAATTGATTCAACATTTCTTCTTTTCGATTTCAACACACCAAGTAACACACTAAATTTTCTAAGTCATTAGCGATGACATAGATAAAAAATGAGCATGCATAGAGAAAATCAAAAACCTTAGATAACTAGAATCGTCTCTATTGTAAAGACAGAATTCCATAAGAAATCGATCGAATCGACTGTTATTTAGTTTCTCCAGTTCCCATCAGAATCGCCTGTGCCTCTCGAGTAGTGAGATCCACCATCATATCCTTAATCTCTCCCTCTGCCACCACCATGGTTGTAACCTTCGTCGCTCTTCCAGCCTCCATAACCACCACTGCTTCGACCACCACCTCCATATCTACCAGCACCTAAAGATCCATCACCACCAATGCGATAATCACTGCATCCACCTTTGCTTCCACCGCCAGATCTAGACTGAGCCTGATTGACGATGATGTTCTTGCCATCATGGTTCCACCCATTCTTAGAGTTTAGGTTTTGGTTTATTAGGTTTTAGGGTTTAGGTTTATTTTTAATTTATTTAGTTACTTTAGTGTTTGGGGGGTTTGTGGTTTAGTTAGTTAGGCTTGTGGGTTTAGGGTTTAGGGTTTGTGGTTTATGGTTTAGGGTCAAGGGTTTATGCTTAGGTTTGGAGTTTGTGGGTTTAGGGTTTGTAGGGTTTAGGTTTGTGGGCATTTAATGTAAAATTAGTGGCTCAGTTTTAAGGTTTGGTTTATGGTTTATTTAGGGTTTAGGTATAGAATTTTTAAAAAAATTAAGCAAAAGTAGATTAGTTTATTTAGTTTCTTAGTTTATTTTATTTTTATTTTAGAGGTTTATTTTTTAATTTTATTTAGTTTGGTTTATTTATTTTAGTCAGGTTTTATTTACTTTATTTTTTAGGTTTAGGTTTAGGTTAATGTTTATTTTTTTAGTTTAATTTTATTTTAATTTTATTTTTAGGTTTAAGTTTATTTTTATTTTTGGTTTAAGTTTTTTTTTTATTTTATTTTTTTAGTTTAGGTTTAGGTTTTTATTTTAGTTTATTTTTTTTTTTTTTATTTTAGTTTAGTTTAGGTTTATTTTAATTTGATTTATTTTATTTTGTTAGGGTTTAGGTTTAGTTTATTTTATTTTATTTTTTAGGTTTAGATTTAATTTATTTAGTTTTGTTTATTTTAGTTTAATGTTTATTTTATTTTTTTATTTTTTTAGGTTTAGATTTTTTTTTAGTTTAGGGTTTTGGTTTTATTTTTTTTATTTCTTTAGGTTTATTTTTTAGGTTTAGGTTTTATTAAGTTTTTATTTTATTTTATTTATTTATTTAGTTTTATTTTTTATTTTTTTAAGTTTTTTATTTCATTTAGTTTAGTTTTTTATTTTTATTTTTATTTTTTTTACATCGAGGGTGTGGTTTTTAGGTTTAAGTTTAGTTTAATAATTATTTTATTTATATTTATATTATTTATTTATTTTATTTTAGTCATTTAGTTTAGGTTTAGATTTTATTTTTGCATTTATTAGGTCTGTGGTTTATGGTTGTAGGTTTTAGGGTTTGTATTTAGGGTTTGGGTTGGGGATCTTAAGTTATGGTTTAGGGTTTAGGGTTGTAGGTTTTGTGTTTGTTTAGGTTTTAGGGATTAGGTTTATGGGTTTTTTTATTTTTTTTTATTTTAAAAATTAAGTAAATTGGTGAGTTTAAGTTTATTTAGTTATTTAGCATATTTTTTATTCTTTTATTTTATTTTTATTTTTTATTTTTATTCTTTTAGAAGATATGATGAAACATCAAGGCCATAGCCAGCATACCTAATTTAAGCAACCATCCAAGGCAAAATAGTCCATAGTGATCCAGTTCCTACACCAAACATAAAGAGAAAAATAGCCAGCTAGCAGCCAACCCACCAACCAAAACCCACAACAAATCAATCACTTAAAGCCAACATCCCGTGGTAGGATCAAGGTCGAGAATAAACCAAGTAACCCCCAAGCCACCACTAATAAGAAGAGAAACACGAAAAAGGGGCTATTAGCATTAATAGGGGGAACAACACAGTCGAGCAAAATAGTGCCAAAGGAAAAAAAACAACCCACGACTATCTCCAGAGAACTAGAAATCCAAATCCAAGGGAAAAGCCTCCACCCAAATTACAAAATAGTAGGAGATAAGCATCACGAGAGAGAGGAAAGCCATAGCATAGGTAGGCCAAGAGGGCATCCCTAAATTACCATCAAAACCACCACCAAGGCAGCCAAAAGAATAGCAAATCCACCACCACCAACCAAGAGGCAAATATCAGAAAACAAGGAGAGCCAAATAAACCGAAGGGGTCAATACCAACAACCAACATAAATCTCAAAACACCAAGCCGTAGCACAAGCATCCAAGGCAAGACACTAGCCACAAAACCCTCAAGCAATCAACAATAAGTCCTAAAGTAGAACCAAAAAAATCACAAGAGCTCATATCCTCCACCAAAACATAGCCAATAAAATAACCCAGGCCAGTAGCCAACAGGATGAATAGTAGGAGAAATAAGAGCAGTAAAAAAACTAACACTCAAATTTAGAAGAAAAATAAAGGAAAACTAGTTGCACCCATGAAAGGATAACCCAAGAGCATCTAAAACCCAACTAGAACCCAACCAAAGCTAACCAACCAATAAACACGCCAATACATCCACCCAAGAAACCAACTCAACCAAATAGCCAACTATCAATCACCAACAAAATAACCAAATTTAAAGACAATCAGAGCCTAAAAATGAGGGAAAGAACAACAGTAGACAAAGCCACAACCCACCTAGAGATCTCCAAAATAACCAAGAAATAAAAATAGTCACCTAGCAAACAAAGGTAGAGGATCACCCAACCACAAGTAGCAAAATTTAAGAAAAGAAATAAGTTAGGCAAACCAAACCCTTTCCAAATCCTAAAGAGCATATAGTCACCATAAAGAGGAAAATGGGAAGATAACAACACGTAACAACTACCTCCAACTATATAAGAAAAACCAAGCAACAAAAAAGCTTGCCAAACATGGAAAGGAGAACATTAACCACCAAAAAACATTGTAAGAGAACTTGAAAAGAATTTGATCCATTTTATTATAAAAGATAGCGATGTTACAAAACTTGTCAAAGAAAAGAAATAGGATTGTAGTTCTGAAGTTTGTTTTCATTCCAATTGTTATTAAGCCAAAAAGAGTAAACTTTGATTGTAGTAGTAGAGTTTGTAGATAAAAGAGAGTCATTGCCAATCCAATTGTCTTGCCAAGAAAGAAGAACCCCAATGAATACCCCAAGATATTAAGGATTCAACAACCCATTTAATGGAGCAAAGCCTTTTCCAAACTAGAGAGTCACCAACTTTATAAGCATGTAAGAGGGTGTTTACCTGGGAATATTTTTCCATCATAAAATTAGCCCAAAGGCTATATTCTTTCTAAAATCCACCGAGCTTGTGAGAGAAGGCCAATGCATTTTTTTCCATCATGAATAGTTTGCAACCAAGACACCTTTAAAGGACCACAACATTTATGGAAGGTCAATGCATTCTTTTAATAGAATTATTGGACCACCAAAAAAATTATTAAGCAAGTGATCGCCTGATAAGAGTAGAATTAGTGGGAATAATAGTTTGAATCAAATAAAGAGACATTGAATTGAGAGTGCTTTTAAGAATAGTGAGCCCCACCAAAGGAAAGTAAATGGAATTACTAAATAAAATTTTATTTAAAAGTTTTTGAATTAACTCATCAAAAGGTGGGATAATTTTGGACCTTAAAGAGGAGCACCCAAGTACTTAAAAGGTATGTTGATGTTTAAAATTAGTGATATGTAAGATTTGATTGATTTTATTATTGGAGATACTTGAAGAAATAATAAAATAGCTTTTGTTATCATTGATAGAAAGACCACTTTCTACCAAATTTATTTAAAAAATCTTGAGGTTCTTGATATGATGAATAGAAGCATTGCAAAAAAATAATAAAATCATCTACAAAGCTTAAGTGGGAAACAGGAAGACCACCAAGAGTTTTAAATTTCATATTAGGATTGTTTAAGAATAACTCAATGATGCTCCTAGATAAGTACTCAACAAATAATAAATAAAGTAGGAGATAAAGGATCCCTTGTCTTAAGCCATGGGAAGAAGGAAAGAAGACCAAAGCTTCCCATTAAGCAAAATAGAAATCATGCATTATTAATACAATTTTAATAAGAAAAATAAATTTAGTAAAAACCCAAATAAATTCAAGATATGGAAAAGGAAATCCCAAGAGATATTATCAAAAGCTTTGGTAATATCTAATTTTAAAAGAACATTTCAACCTCTAGTCTTAGCATTTAAATCATGAATTAATTTTGGGCAAGTAAAATGGTATCAAAATAGATCTACTCTAACAAAACTAGTTCGAGAGAGATAATCTTATGAAGTAAAAGACTAAGCTACTAGCAAGAATTTTGGAAATTATCAAAGAAGGTGCAAAGACTAATGTCTAAAATCACTCTATAGTGGATTATCTTTCTTAGGTACAAGAATAATAGAAGTGCTAGAAAATATCTAGAAAAGGATTACCATTAAAAAAATCAACCATAGCCTCAATCAAATTTTTAATAGTAACCAACATTTTGAAAATTATTAAACCTCACCAACTAACAACAAAATCTATGTTCATGCTATTAAGAACTTTAAAAAATTTCATCTTCATTAGACAATAGTAAGAAATCATTATCATCATTGGTAATAATAGAAGGAATTAAGTGCAATTTAGAAATAGCTTCATAAGAGTAACTCTTATTAAGCATATTTCTAAAGTAATTATTGATTGAATACTTATTATCATTATTCTCCATAATCCATTCTCCATTAACATCTATATTTTTTTGAATATTATTTAAAGCTATCTTTTATTAACTAAAGCATGGAAATAGTATTCATCACCATTTGAATATGTTTACTAGCAACTTTTGCCAATAAGTCTCTTCCATGTTTTGAAACAAACTTTCTTTGCCTCACTCTAGTCCTTAATCTTAGAAGGATCACATAATAGACTTCAAGATCACAAACCAATTTTCCATATCTTTCATATTTGTAAAAGGATTTTAAAATAATGCTTGTTCCACCAACCCAAATTTTGTTTAAGTCTTTTAAGCTTAAACTAAAGTCTATTCATCCCCATAACAAAATTATTAATGTAAAGAGCTTTCCAATTGTTATCCACAACATTAAAAAAAATCAATATGTAATCCACATGTTCTAAATCTAAAAGGAGAGAAATTTTTTAATATATTAGAATTATCTTTAATTGAAACCAAAAGAGGAGCATGATCAAACAAGGTTCTGCTTAAATGATTGACATAAGTAATATGCCATTGAGTAATCTAATGAGTATTGAAAAGAATTGATCCAACCTTGTCAAAGTCTAAGTTTTGCCAAGTATAATTAGAACCCTTAAAACCAATATTAATCAAATTACAATCAATGATCATATTGGAAAAATTCTTCCATGGAATGAATATTAGAGAGCAACCACCACTTTCTTTAGAAGAGAACAAAAATAGAAAATCACCACCAACAAACCAAGGTTTATTGATAGAGATGGCAAAATCAAGTTATCCCAAAGAAGATTTTACCAAATCTATTACAAGATGCCAAAAGAGCCCAAAACATAATAATCACCATAAGAGATTTCAATTGATAACTTGATGAAAATCATCAAGAATTGAAACATCTATAAAAGTTATTCCAAAACACCAAATCTTATTACTAACATTAGAGAATTTATTAAAATGATCATTCTAGCAACATGGATATTTTATTAGCATGAATAAGAGGCTCTAGAATAATAAGTAAAGAAATATTATGGATACAAAAAGATTTCTAATATGATTACAAGTAGAGAGGGTACCAATCCCTCTAACATTCCAAACAAAAAAATTAAACATAAAGAAAGAAAAGAGTGGAGGGTTTTTTAATATTTATTTTCTTTTGAATGATTGTTTGGAAACATTTTTTTTTCCTTTAATCATCATCCAAAAAAGGATTTAGCAACATTAGTATAGATTTAGGAAATCTCTAATGAGAAGTGAATTCTCCTTCTTCCAAGACATTAGAATTTATTAAAGAAAAATGAGAATAAAGAAGGAGCAAAAATTGATTTATTAAGAAGGCAAGTGAACACCAAACCCCTTCATCTTTAACCAAATTATTAGATAAAAGAAAATCATTTAGAAGTTAGTTTAATTTGAGAATCTTTATCAACCTGATTATCATGAGGTATTAAAGCCATATTCTCCATCGAATTAGAATGATGCATAATATTAAATTCTTCATTTATGTTCTCCATTAAAGCTTCATTTTCATCTATCAAAGCCTGCGAGGATGTAGGGATTGAATTAGAAATAGAACACCATTCAAAGTTTAGAAAATCTATTGTTCACATTAGAAGCCTTGAATTGCTCAAAGAAGTAAAAGGTAAATTAGCATTATTAAGAACATTCAAAGAATCCTTTTTTATTCCAAAGCACTTTGTTCATATTTAATTTGCCTAGCTTAAGAATAGAAGTTTTGTTAACAGGGATTTTCTTTTTTAGGTGAGGATGAAAAATGAAACATTCAAAATTATCATGCCCATAGATTTTATAGTGAGAATAAAAGATAGGGAAATTTTTAAATTCAATTCTTTGCATATAACCGTAATTTTTAGATCCTAGCCAGATTTCTTTGGGGTGTTTCTTGGTAATGTCCAATTAAACATAGATTCTAGCCATAAGGATAGGATTTCATACCCATTTTGATCAGTAATGACCCACCAAATAAGCACCACAATCAAAGGAATTCATGGTTTTAAATGAATTCACATATTGGGGAGAGAACCAAACTAGAACAATGGGATTCTTCCTTAATATCAAATAGGAGTCCATTTCAGCAACCTCATTTGGGAATTGAAATTAAAATAAGAATGACGAGAGAAAACAAGAGAGTAATCCAAATCATTCATCAACTGAATCAAAATGTGGTTGGGATCAATTAAACTAATCTTAAAAGCACCCAAAAGTTTTAGACTATTAAAGAAAGAAGGAATGTTTTCTAGATTAGGCCTACAAAGAGTAAACTTTCCAACCAAAGGTTTAGCAAGCTTTTCCATAATCAGATCAAAGCACATAACCACAGGCATGCCTCAAAAAGAAGTCAAAATAAGTTCCAAGGACTCACCCAAACAATCATCCTTACTATTGAGAACATCTTTGAATAACTTTGAAGCTGGTAAAGCCAGGGTAGATGATGCCCTAGTAGGATCCATAAGATCCTTCGCTTCCAAGGAATCATTAGAAGATGTCAAGTCGTTGACACTAAGGAAGACATGAATAGTCATCGATTCTAGAAGGAATCTTGTGAGAATCATACAAACCTGTATAGCAGATCTAGAATAAAAAAATGAGAGGCTAAAGGGAAATTTAGAACACGAGAGAGCCTGGGGTTTATTTCTTTATTATTTTAATATTATTAGGGTTTATGACTTAGGTTTAGGGTTTCAAGTTTAGGTTTATGTTTTCTGGTTTAGAGTTTAGATTTAGGGTTTAGAGGGTTTATTCTGGCCAAATTAAGGTTTAGGTTTTGGTTATTTTCTAATAGAGAATAAATTCATTCAATATTTCTTCTATTTCATCAACCAAGTAACACACCATGTTTTAAGACCTAATGATAACACATATCCCAGCAGCATAGAGGAAATCAAAAGCCTATAACTCCGCCTACTCTAAAGACACAATTTTATAACTACCATCGACGGCCATTCTTTTATTTCTTCAATTCCATTAGACCCCGCCTCTCATAGTTCCACCATCATATCCTCATCTCTCTCTCCACCACCATGGTTATAACAACCATCGCCTCAACCTACTAACCACCACCTCCATATAAACCTTCCATCCCCACCACTGATAACATCGCCTCGCCTTCACATCCACTCTCTACCGAGCCTAGTGACATTGATGTTCCTACCATCAAGGTTGTTCCCATCTTTAGGCTTAAGTTTAGTTTATTATTTTGGTTTAGGTTTATTTTTTTAATTTATTTAGTTACTAGGTTTCTAGATTGGGCTTAGGGTTTGGTTTATGGTATAAGGTTTAGGGTTTCATTTAGGATTTAGGTTTATGCTTTTTTGGTTTAGGTTTTTTAGGTTTTTAGGGTTTAGTGTTTTGGGTTTAGGGTTTAGTGTTTAAGATTTAAGGTTTATGGGTTTTTTTAATTAAAAACTAGTACATTTAGGTTTATTTTATTTTATTTATTTATTTTATTTATTTTAACTTATTTTACTTTTTTTTATTTAATTTACTTGATTTATTTTAGGTTTGATTATTTTATTTTAGGTTTCTTATTTTAGTTTATTTTTAGGTTTAGTTTAGTAGTTTATTTTATGAGTTTTATCTTTATTTTATTTTTTTAGGTTTAGGTTTTATTATTAATTTTAAGTTTAGGTTTAGGTTTTTATTTTATTTTTTAAATTTATTTTAGGTTTTATTTTACATTTTATTTTTAGTTTATTTTATTTTATTTAGTTTTAAATTAATGTAAGTGTACATTTTATTTATTTTAGTTTAATTTATTTTAGTTTATGTTTAGGTTTATTTATTTTTTTATTTATCCCATTTTAGGTTTAGATTTTGTTATGTTTATTTCATTTATTTTAATTTATTTTGGTTTTGGTTTATTTTCTTCAAGTTTAGGTTTTATTTTATTTTTAAAGTATATTATATTTATTTATTTTTTAGTTTATATTTTATTTAGGTTTTTATTCTTAGGTTTATTTTATTCTAATTTATTTAGTTTAAATTATTTTATTTTAGTAATTTAATTTTTTTTATTTTATTTTGTGGTTATAGTTAGTTTATCTTTTTATTTTATTTATTATTTAATTTATTGAAGTTATTTTATTTATGTTATCTTTATTTTATTTAGTTTTAGCTCATTTGTGGGTTTTTTAGGGTTTATTTAGATTAGGTTTTGTGGTAGTGGAGTGTTTAGTTAGGGTAGGGTCAGATCTGGGGTTAAGATAGTGTGGTTTAACTTATCTATTTTTGTGGCCTAGGTTTAGAGTTTTCATGGCCCAGAGTTTGTGTTTAGGAGTGCCCAGCCAGTTCAGGGTCAGTGGGGCTCTGGGTTAAGGCCCAATCAGAGGTTTCTGGTTTTAGTAGGATGGGTCAGTTTACCCAAGTTTATTATTATTTATTATTTTTATTCTTATTATTTATTTTATTTATATTTTAATTTTTTATTTAGATATTTATGTACATTTAGTTTACTTATTTTATTTTATTATTTTCTTTATAGGTTTAGTTTTATTTAGTTAGGTTTAGTTTACATTATTTCCTTTAGGTTAGGTATTTGAGTTTAGGTTTTATTTTAGTTTAGGTTATGTTGTTTTAGTTTATTATTGGTAGTTTAAGAGTTTAATTTATTTTAGGTTTAGATTTATTTATTTTAGTTTAGGTTTATTTATTTTTTATTTATGTATTTTTAGGTTTTTTTATTATTTTTTAGTAGTTTAGGTTTTATTTTATTTATTTTGTTTATTTTAAGGTTTATTTTTAGTTTATTTTATTTAGTTTTATTTTATTTTATCTTATAATTTATTTTAATTTTTCATAGTTTTTTATTTTATTAAATTTTTATTTTATTTATTATTTATTTAGTTAGTTTTATTTATTTTTATTTTAGTTTATTTAGTTTAGGTTTTTTAGTGTTTATTTTATTTTATTATTTTATTATTTTAGTTTATTTATTTATTTATTAGTTCATTATTTTAGAGTTTTTTGATTTTAGTTTAAAGTTTAGTTTGGGCTCATGTTTTGGTTTAAAGTTTAAGATTTGGTTATTTAGGGTTTTATTTAGTTTTAGATCTTTAGTGTAGTGGTTTTAAGATTTAGGGTATTTTTTTTATAGTTTCATTTAAGGTCATTTAGGTTTAGTTTGGTTAGATTTATTTTTCAGGTCAGGTTAGTCAGGTTTAGTCATGGTTTAGGTTAATAGTTTAACAGTTAAGTAGGATCAGTATCATAGGTTATTATTAATAAAGTATTAAAGGTAATTTTTAATATTTAGGTATTTTATTTTATTTAAGTCTTTTATTTTTTTAGTAGGTTTATTTTATATATTTTTATTTAGTTTTATTTTTTTATTTTATTTTGGTATAGCTCATTTTAGCATAATTTATTTTATTTTATTTTTTATTTTATTTGATACATTTTATTTATTTATTATTTAAGATTAAGATTTTAGCATTTTATTTTTTTAGTTTAGGGTTTAGTTTATTATTTATTTTAGGTTTAGGTTTTATTTAGGTTTTGGGTTTAGGGTTTAATGATTTTGTGGTTTTAGTTTAGTGTAGGCTTGGGGTTTTAGGATTTTTAGGGTTTAGGGTTGAGGGTTTTAAGTTTTAGGTATAGGATTTTAGTTTAGGGTTTTCGATTTTATATTAAAAGAGAAAATTTAGATTCAACATTTCTTCTTTTGATTTCAACACACCAAGTAACACACTAAATTTTCAAGTCATTAGCGACATAGATAAAATGAGCATGCATAGATCAAAACCTGATAACTAGAATTCTATTATAAAGATAGAATTCCATAAGAAATCATGAATCGATTATTTAGTTTCTCATCAACCATGCTCTCAGTGAGATCCACCATCATATCATTCACCACCATGGTTGTAACTGCCTTTAGCCTCCATAACCACCATGCTTACCACCACCTCCATATCTACTCACCCAAAGATCGACCACCAATGCATTTATTATCCACCTTGCCTCCAATCTAGGCTGATTGACTAGATGTTGCCATCATGGTTCCACCCATTCTTAGAGTAGTTTTAGTTTATAGTGTTTATTAGGGTTTTATTTGCCTAGGGTTAGTTGGCTTATTTGGGTTAGTTTTGGGTTTAGGGGGTTTATGATTTGGTTTTAGGGTTTTAGGTTTGGGGTTTTTAGATTTTAGGTTTATGAGGTTAAGTTTTTTAGATGTGTTTTAGCTTTATTTAGGGTTTTGGTTTAATTTAAAAGAAAAATCAACATTAGGTTTATAGGCTCATATTTATCATTATAGTTATTTAGAGTTTTATTTAGTTTATTTTAATTTATATTTTAATTATAGTATATTTTATTATTTTTATTTATCTTTATTTATCTTTTAAAATAGTTTATTTTATATTTATCTTTTATTAGTTTAGCTCATTTTATGGCTTTTATAAGATTTTTTTATCTTTTATTTTTTTAGTGGTATTAGCTATCATTTTAGTTTAAGATTTTGCCTAGGGTTAATCTGGTTTAGGTTTATTTGTGGCCATTTAGCTTATTTGGTAGTGGCCTAAGGTTTTTTTCAGTTTTTATTTTCCTAGTTTATAGGAGGTAAGGAGATCAGATTAGTTTAGGTCAGGATAGTTTGTGGTTTTTAATTTATTTCATTTTATTTTAGACCATTTTATTTTTTATTTTTATTTAGTATTTATTTTAATCAGTTTTTTTTATTAGTATTTTTATTTATTAAGTTTATATTTTATTTTAATTTATTTTTTCTTTTATCTTTTAGGTTTATTTATTTTTTTAGTTTAGGTTTTTCATTTATTTTATTTTATTTTTTATTTTTTATTTAGGTTTTATTTTTTGTGTTTAGGTTTTTTTAGTTTTTTAGTTTATTATTATTTAGTTTAGGTTTAGTATTTAATTTTAGGTTTATTTATATTTTATTTAGGTTATTATTTTATTATATTTATATTTACAGGTTTTATCATTTATTAGTTATTTAGTTTATTTTTATTTATTATTATTATTTATTATTTAGTTTTTATTTTAAATTATTAGGTTTATTTTATTTTAGTTTAGTTTATTATTTTATTAGTCAGTAGGAGTGTTATTTATATTTATTAAAGGTATTTATTTATTTTATTAGGTATGTTTCATTTGGGATGGGGTTATCAGTGGAAGGTTGGTATAAGATGGGTAGGGTATAGGGCCCAGGCCTAGTTTAGATCTTTTAGGGAGATAGGGAAGGTCAGTTTAGCCCATGGCCTCTCATCTCATTAAGATTCAGTTTAGTGGAGGTAGGGATTATCAGAGGAGGGAGGTAAATCATAGGTTTAGGGTTTAGTAATAAGGTTAAGGCCTTAGAGTCATCTTTATTATTTATCTTTAGTCTGTAACCCAGGTTATTTAATTATTTTTAGGATTTTTTATTATTTAAGTTTTTTATCTTTTAGCCTAGTTTGTGGATTTTATTTAGTATTTTTTATTTTAGTTAGTTGGTAGTGGTTTAGTTTAATTTTATTTATTTTATTTATTTAAGGTTTATTTATTTTATTTTAGGTTTATAAGTTTAGATTTTATGGTTTAAGGTAGTATTAGAGGCTCAGTGGGGTAGGATTTGTGGTTTTAGGGTTTAGGGTTTAGGTTGGGTTTAGGGTAGGGTTTGTGGTTAGGTTAGGGTTTAGGATTTAGGATTTTAGGGTTTAGTAGGGTGGGTTTTTATTGGTTTTTAGGGTTTATTTGGTATATTAAAAGAGAAAATTTAGATTCAACATTTCTTCTTTTGATTTCAACACACCAAGTAACACAATTTTCTAAGTCATTAGAATAGATAAAAAATGAGCATGCATAGAGAAAATCAAAACCCTAGATAACTAGAATCGCCTCTATAGAAAGACAATTCCATAAGAAATCGATCAAACTATTATTTAGTTTCTCTTCATCAACCATGTGCTCTTAGTGAGATCCACCATCATATCCTTAATCTTCCCCACCACCATGGTTGTAACCTTCGCTTTTCCAAAACCACAACCACGCCACCACCTCCATATCTACTAGCACCTAAAGATCCAGCACCACCAATGCGATAAGCACTGCATCCACCTTTGCCTCCACGATCTAGACTAGCCTTGACGATGTTCTGCCATCATGGTTCCACCCATTCTTAGAGTTTAGTTTTGTTTATTAGGTTTTAGGGTTTATTTTTTAATTTATTTAGTTACTTTAAGTTTAGTTTGGGGTAGTTTAGGTTAGTTAGGGTGTGGTTAGTAGGTATGGTAGGGTAGGGTTTATGCTTAGGGCCTGGAGTGGGTGTGATCAGGGCTCAGGGTTCCAGTGGTGTCTCTAAAAGGCTCAGGCTCAGTATTTGGGCCAGGGCCTATGGCCTAGGGCCTAGGGCCCATACAGAATTTAAAAAAGCAAACCAGCAGATTAGGATTTAGTTTTAGTTTATTTATTTTTATTTATCGAGGTTTGTTTAATTTTATTTAGTTTATTTATTTAGTTTTATTTAATTTTTAGGTTTAGGTTATAGTTTATTTTAGTAATTTATTTATATTTTAGGTAAGTTATTTTATTTTTAAGTATTTATTTATTTTTTTTTTTTTATTTTATTTTTCTTGTTTTTATTTTTATTTTAGGTTTAGGTTTATTTTAATTTGATTTATATTTGTTTAGGGTTTGGTTTATTTATTTTATTTATTTAGTTTAGATTTAATTTATTTTATTTATTTTATTTAGATTTATATATTTTATTTATTTTAGTGATTTTTTTTTTTTTATTTTATTCTTTAGGTTTAATTTAGGTTTATTTTATTAAGTTTATTTTATTTTATTTAGGTTTATTTTATTTTATTTATTAATTTTTTATTTTTTTTATTTTTTTTTTAAGTTTTTTTCATTTAGTGTAGTTTTATTTTTTTTTTATTTTACATGAGGTTTAGTGTAGGTTTAGGTTTAAGTTAGTTTAGGTATTAATTTATTTATTTTATGTTATTTATTTTATTATTTTAGGTTTTATTTAGTTTATTTTTTATTTTTTTTGGTTTTAGGGTTAGGTTTATGGTAGGTTTTAGTAGGCTAGTATCTTAGGGTTTAGGGTTTAGGCTGGGTTTTTTTTAGGTTTGGTTTTATTTTTTTTAGGGTTTTTTTATTTTTTATTTTTTTTATTTTATTAAGTTTGAGTTCAAGTTTATTTTTATTTAGATATTTTATTTTTTTTTTTATTTTTATTTTTTTATTTTATTCTTTAGAAGATATGATTTTCATCTTTATTTTTATTGTTTTAGTTTATTTATTTGTATTTATTTTAGTTTATTTAGTTTATTTTATTTTATTTTAGGGTTTAGTTATTATTTATTTACTAGGTTTTATTTTTAGGTTTATCTTTTAGGTTTTTTTATTAGTTTTATTTTATTATCATTTTATTTTTTTTTTTAGTTGCTTTAATTTTTTATTTTATTTAGGTTTTTTTTTAGTTTAGTTTAGGCTTTATTTATTTTATAAGTTTATTTATTTTTATTTTATCTTCTTTAGTTTAGGTTTAGGTTTTAGTAGGTTTTATTTTATTTTTGGTTTTAAGTTTTTTATATTTATTTTATTTTTAGGTTTTATTTAGTTTATTTAGTTTTTCAGTTAGGTTTATTTATTTTTTTATGGTTTTTTTAGTTTTTTGGTTTTTCAGGTTTATTTTGGTTTAGGGTTTTGGTTTAGTTTTAGATTTAGGTTTATGGTTTTAGTTTAGCTTTAGTGTTTAAGATTTTTAGGGTTTAAGGTTTTTAGGATTTTAGGATTTTAAGGTTTAGGGAAGGTTTATGGTTTAGAGTTATAGGTTTAGAGTTTTACTTTAGTGTTTAGAGTTTTAGTTTTTTTTTTGGGGAAACCCCATGATGGGTATTTTATTGCCACAAAAAAGGGTTACAAGGTCCTTAAAGGGGATAAACCAACGCTCAAAGAGCCAATCCCCTAAGGAGTCCCCATCTAAGTACATCCAAGAGCAAAAGAAAACATTAAAGCAATCAAAAGATATAAGATGTTTAACATAATAGCTAAAGGAAGTTAAGGCCAATGCTCGATGGTTGTAAGAGTGTTTGAATATGGAGCAAACCCGCAAGATAAAAGAGAGAAACACCAGAAAAGTTATAAAGAGAGAGATTAGAAGAAAAGGTAATACAGAAAAAGGTAAGGAAACAATATAATATGAGTATGATAATAAGGAAATGTGATAGAGAAGGCTCAGCTCAATCACACCATGTTGGGGCGATGGAAGTATGAGCATCCAAACTTAGCAAAGAACATCAGGTTACATGATACTACCAACCAAAAAAAGGAATGAGAACATCAAACCATCATAGCCAACAAACCTGAGAGAAGGAAGCACCCAATTATTGATAATCATGTGAGCTTTATTACCTGCAAACCTAAACAAAATCATATTTATGCATATGAAATAGGTCGCAAAAGAAATCATCCAATGGAAGAACAGTAGAACAAATGAAGCAAGTCAATGAGTCTTTAAATGACACCATCCCATGAGATATATAATCACAGTACAACTTAGGGTAGATAAAGTCTGAAAATTAGCCCAATCAATATAATGAATGCAGATTGGTGTAATCCCTTTATTAAATCCAAATCAATAGTTGGCAAGAAATAATAGAAGGAAGGTAAAAGAAACCAAACCAAGAAAAGCCAATAAGAATGGCAAAAAGCAAGAGAACTAAACCATAAACAGAAAGAGAAAACAATTCATAATACCACCCTTAATAATAGAGAATATATTCCAAGGAGTAAGCACTAATGACCGTCCATTAAAAATCGAGTCCAAATAATTTCCATATGAGAATCAAAAATAAGACAAAGAATAACCAAGAGTAAGGCAAAAGAAGTACCAAGAAGCCAAAGCCAAGACATGAATGGGCCACATAAAGATTGCATTCCAGGATAGATCCCCAAGCCATTCAGGTCCCAGTTGGGAATAGAAATAATAAGGGTAATATATCAGAGTTATCGAATGAGCAATACCCTAGATAGAAAAGCAAGGGCATGAGAACAAAACAAACAACAAAATAGCTAGTGCAAAGAAATACAAATTAGGATCTCATTAGAATCGTAAAATAACAAAGACATAACCAAGACAAAAATAGCCAAGAGCTGTTAACCAGCCAAGACAAAGAAGGACAATATAGTACCATAATGTGAAATATAAAATACACCAATGACCAAAACAAACAGACAAGATAATCTGACAAGCATACAAACTTAATCATATTCGAAAAGATAACCAACAGTGAAAACTACTGTGTTGAGCAACAAAGACAGCAATCGAGAGCCAATTAGAGAGCCAATCCCAATAGTGAGAGGTTATTTCATTGGAACCCACAAGAAAAAGGATCAGTATTCAAATGAAAACATCATTAGAATCAGACAAAACAATATAATGTAACCAAGGCAAAAAACCACCAGACAAAGAAATAAATAGAAAACCATCCAAGCCTCAATCGAATACAATGCCATAGTTAATAGCCAAGAAGATATAACATAGAATAAGTATCTTGAATGCGAATCCGCATAAAGAAACACCAAAAAAACCTGACAATCAAGACAACAAAACCATAGTTTGCCATAAAACCACCCATCCAGATAAACATTGCAATTGATACAAGTTTAAGGGTTCAAAACAAAACCAACCAAGCAATCATCAACATCTTGTTGAAAAACAAACCAAAACCCAAATAGCCAGAGTATTAATCCAATGAGCCAACAACCAAGGCAAGCATTATCAACAAGTGCCAAGAATCCACCCCAAAATATATAAAGATATAAGAAAACTCCCCACCACAAGCCAATCCAATAAGGGACATTAAGCGTGATGATTAGTCACATTAATGAAGGATAAGAGTTTGGAAGACCAACAAAGAACCAAAGAATAGTAGATGAAAGAAAATAAAGAAAAGAAAACACGTAAAAAAACCAAAAAGAAAGGCCAACATGAAAGTCCATTCTTGGGAGAAAAGATAAGACCAAATCCCCAATCTCTGAAGCTTCCTGCACATAAAGGTTCTCTTGAATATAACAACCAAGAATATTTTAAAGAAACTCCATCGAAAATAAAAAAACAATACAAATAAGAGTTACATAAAAGGTTAACCAAGAAGTACTATAAAAGCAAACAATGATAATTCTATCATTAATGGTAAGGAGGTCAGCAGTAACCTGTTAGAAAGCCTGCAAAGAACATCCATAGCAGGTGGAAGAGAAGAAGAAAGCACCCCACGGCAAGATCCCACCAAAGAGACCTCAAAACAGAAATGGATTCTAAAAGAGCTTTGGGGTCCAGTAAGATAAACAACACCAAGATGATAAGTATCAAAAAAAAGGCTAAATATCCTCTTCATGCATAAGTAAATTAAAATATAATTCAAGTAAAAGAAAATGTCACTCCAAGTTAGAATCAAAGAGAATATGGGAGATAATCAAGATATCAAAACCAAACAAGAATATCAGAGATCCAATAACCTAATGAAATCATCAAGATCCCAAGTGGGATTGCGCTATAACACCAAGAATAAAACAAAGCTCAACTGGGTTCCAATTCAAGAGATTGATGTGCATATAGTTCAACATCTCCATAATATTGTAAATGCCAAAAAGATCTTCCAACCAAAAGGAGAAGGGGTAAAGGCAAAGAAGTCATGGTAGCACAAGATAGCAATGATATCTATGAGGAGTATCCATAAAGAACACAAGGAAACATAAAACCGAAAAAAAGATGAAGAGGAGAATTAGATGAGGTAAGGAAGCCAAATTGTCCAAGCAACTGCATACGCAAGTATTTGGGTAATGTAAATTGATCAAAGAGATGATAATCAAGCACCTGCAGCAAGGTAATCAAGACAGTGCATTACCTTCATGCCAAACATGAGTGATGGTAAAATTTAGTTGAGAGAAGAGCCCTAGTTTGCTTGAGGAGGTAGTACAAACAAGCGCTGCTCATATTGGTAGAAGTCAAAAGGTCAATCAGAAGAGCATCCACCTCTATCCAAATATTGAGCCCATTTTGAAGACAAATTTCAAGAGCTTTGTGGACCGCCATAAGCTCAAGATAAGGGATAAGTCGGAAATAAGGGGATAAGCAAATGCACATAGACTATACCCTTAGAATCTAAAAAAATGCCTCCACAACCGAGAGCCATTATAGAGAGAGAAGATAATTTTAATAATATGATCAAGAGGTTTTTCCAAAAAACCATTCTATCATTTCGATAGTAAGACCGTCCGGAAGGTTGAGGCCAAGTTTATTGGCATGACATTTAAAATGTGATGAATTAAATTGGCTTTAAACAAGTCACAAATTTTATTTTAGTTCTAGATAATCCTCATGTGATTCATAAATCCCATGATGTTTAGTTCATTTCTCCATCCATATGAACCAAATAAGAGTAATGGCGATTATGATTTTAATATGACCTTTAATGACATTGTCAAAGTAAACTTCAAGAAGTTGATATATAGTAAAAGTATACAAAATTGACAAGTTGAATAGATCATCACACCAAATCCAAATTTTAGAGCAATAGCCCCATTAACAAAAAACATGGTTAACATTCTCAATATGGGAACAACATTGACATTTAGAGGGTAAATAAAACCCTTTACCCCACAACAAAGAGTCAACAGAATAAAGTTTTTAGGATACCAAGTTAGAACAGTAAGAAGAGGGGATATTGTTATTCCAAATTTTGGAGAACACAATAGAAGAATCTCGAGTGTCTTTAGTGAAGCCACACATTTTAAGGTTGAAATCCCATTATGAGATAGATTAAAGATAATCTAATCATGATTGTTAGGAGTGATAGGAATATTAGTAATCATATTTAAGAAAGTGGAAGGAATATAAATCAATCTTACTAGTGTTCCACTTGTGGTTTTGCCGTAATGAATTAACTCTAGTGGTGGAGTGAGTGTAGAGTAAGTCATCAATGGATCCACCACTACCCAGCTTGTCTTGCCAAAAGAAGGAATTGCTAGAGTTTATGCCCCAAAAAATTAAGGATTCGATCCCATTTGATAACAAAGTCTTCTCCACAGAGAATCACCCATTTAAAGGGACAAATGAGAGGATATTTACCTGGCAATATTTAGAAGTCATGAAATTGCCCAAAGACTATTTTTGCTCCTAAAATTCCACCAAAGTTTGTAGGAGAAGGCATTGATAACTTCTTTGATGGATTTACATCCTGCACCTCCCTCTTCAAGAGTACCACAACTTTTGACCAAGATGACCGGCATTTTTTTTAGAGGAGGTATTGGTTCCCTAAGAATTTGTTTAAGATGCTCTAATTCTATTGATGGTAATTGGTAGGCACAATGGTTTGAAGAAGGTATATAGGCATGGAATTTAGAGTGCTCTTGATCAAGGTAAGCCTACCACCAAAAGAGAGTAAATGAAATTCCCAAACCAAATTTTGTTAGAAATTTTGAATTAGATCATCAAAAGGTGTGATCTTTTTGGCCTTTAAAAGAAGCCCCTAGGTAATTAAGAGGAGTTGATTTTGCTTAAAATTAGTAATCGATATTTGGTTAAGTCTATTAGAGGAAATCTTAGTTGAAGGAATAAAACCGCATTTTCCTTCATTAAGAAAAAAGACCACTAACTTTACCAAAATCATTTAGAAGGTTCTTAATGGTTTTAACATGTTGAAGGGAGCCGCTGAAGATAATGAAATCATCTCAGAAAGCTAAGATGAGAAATAGGGAAACCTCCATGAGTTTTAAAAGACATATTAGATTATTATAAAAAGATCGTTAAGGCTCCTAGACGTATTCAATAGCGATAAAAAAGAGAAGGAGATAGGTCACCTTGCCTCAAACCATGGCTAGAAGGAAAGAAACCTATGGACTCACCATTCATGATAATCAAAACCGACATTTGTGATACACCTTTTTATAATCTGATAAAACTATCGAAAACCAAACAAATTTAGGATTTGAAAGAGAAAATCCCATGAGAGTTTGTCAAAGGCTTTAGCGATGTCCAATTTGAATAAGATGTTGCCTCTAAGGGACATCAATGTCATGAACCATCTTGAGCAAGAAGAATATTATCCGATATTGCTCGTTTAACAAAACTAGTTTGATTTGGGAGATGATTTTAGGAAGCAAAGGGCTAAGCCTATTATTTATTAATTTAGCAATGAGTTTTGAAAAAGGTGCAAAGACTAATCCTAAAATTGCCCCAAGATTTAGGATTGTTAGTTTTGGAAATAAGGACAATAGAAGTGCTTGAAAAGTATTTGGGAATAGGATTGCCATCAAAGAAATCAATAACAGCATCAACTAAGTCGGTTTTAATAAATGGCCAACAATGCTTAAAGAAGTGGGTCATAAATCGCCAAGAGTCGTTGTTCATGTTCTTAAGAGTATTACTAATCTCCTCTTCTAAGGGCACATAGTGAGTAAATGATTATCCTCACCGTTAATCATAGAAGGGATAAGATGGGTGTTTGATAAAGTTCCCAAAGAACGGATTAGAATTTAATAAAGTTTGGAAATGATGTATGACGTAATCCTTAATATCATTGTTATCCACCATCCAGAGTTCTTAATTTTCTTAATCGAAGTTTAAGGCTTTTTGTTTATTACAAATGGTATGAAAATACCTGGTATTTCTATCACCATCAGCAATATGTTTGCTTGCGGCTTTTTGATGCCAATAGGTTTCTTCCATATTTTGATAATTAACCAAGTTATTCTTGGCAATGTTCAACTCCTCAAGTTTACTGGGATCAATTGAGACAGCCTCTTCAAGAGAACAAACCTCTTGTTCCATAGCTTTAAGATTTGTGAAAAGGTTTTTAAAAATGTGTTTGTTCCACCAATTGAGATTTTGTTTAAGTCTTTGAGCTTAAGCCAAAGATGAGTCATACCTTTAAGAATTATCCAAAATAGGGCCATCCAATTAGTGAGAGACATTGGTGAAGTCACTATGTTGGGTCCACATATTTTAAAAATCAGGAGAGAGAGAGTTAGAGGGGATTTTGAAGGAAATCAAAAGAGGAGCATGGTCGATAAAAGTTCGCTCAAATGCTCAACAATGGTAGTAGGCCATTGATTGATCCAAAGAGAATTAAAGAGGGTCCTATCAAGACGCCAAAGTCTAGAGTTGTGCCACGGAAGTTAGACCTGAAACCAATGTCGATCATTGTAATCAAGGATCATATTTGAGAAGTCCTCCATGGAATGAAGGTTAGAGAACATCCTCCCCTTCTTTCCAAACTAGCTATGATAGTATTGAAATCACCTCCAACCAACCGGGAAGGGTAGCAGGGAAGAAGCAAGTGATTCCAAAGGATGTGTTCTATTACAAGAAGCATAGATAAAAGAGCCAAAAGTCGATAAGTCACCTAAGGAGATTTTGACATTAACCAATTGGTCAAGATCATCAATGATGGAAATGGTGATGGAGTTGTGCCAAAAGCACCAAATTTTATTATTAAGATTGAAGGAAATTATGAAAACCAAGTGATCTAGCGACAAAAGCAATCTTAGAAGAATTAATGAAAGGTTCAATAAGAACAAGTAACTTGATATTATGAACACGACAAAGACTCCTAACACGACATGACAGAAGAGAATAACAACCCTGATATTCCAAATAAGAAAATTAATCATGGGGACAACCAAAAGGGAAAAGGAAAAAAGAAAGGAAAGAGAGGAGAGAAATGATGACACATTACTTGTGGGGGGTGGAAGAAGAGCGTGGTTCTAGTGAGGTTATTATTAGAAAATTTTGCTTTGTAGGGTTTTTTGTTTTAACAATTTGAAAGGGTCTATCGAATCCAAATTATCTCCATCGAAAGTGATTGATTTTGCCTGGAATAGTAGAAGAATCTATCAATGTTTTAGAAGAGGGATTTCACCTTCTTCAGATCGGATAGAGTGTGAGAAATTGGGTTCAATTGATTATCACTCAGAAGGGAAATAGATGGGGAAGTTCTGGCACCATTCGTAATACAAATATCTTTCTCAATATGTTCTGAAACCATAGGGTCATCATTGTTTTGGTCCATTATATGATTCCCATTCAAATTGTTTAATTGGGGGGTCCAATATAAGGCTACCATTCAGAGAGGATTTAAATGAAGCAAAGAACTATCGGGAAACCATTATTACAGGTGAGGTTAGGTAAATTCCATTGGACACCCCTCAATGTGTTTTAGTACCAAGGTCGAGTGTTTTCCACTAGAGATCAAGAGGGAGGAGGAGAGGTTCTTTTGAGTATTTTAGGCACATATGCTAGAGTATTTTTCCCATTCCATTAATGGTATTCATATTCGTGGTAAATTTTTTTGAGATTAGGATGAAGCACAAAGCATTCGAGTGATCGTGCCTGAATCTTGCAAAGGAGTGCAAAAGACAGAAAATTTTCAAATTCAACTTTTGACTATATCCAAATTTTTGGAGCCAATCCAAACCTCTTTGGGATATTTTTTTGTGATGTCTATCTCAACGAGAATAATGAAATAATGATGGCCTAGATCTAGTCGTTGCTTGGTCTATTTGGAGGCCTACCGCCAACAAAGAAACAAAACTTGATGAGTGACATAATTCGCATGTTTGGAAAAGCAAGCCAAAGAGGGACAATGGGAGATTCCTTTGACATCAAAGAGGGCGACCATTTCAATAGTCGATTTGACAATTATGCACAAAATAAGAACGATGAGCAAAACTGAGTAATCTAAATCATTTGAGAGTTGAATAAGAATGTGACGGGATCGACGATAGAGAAAGTACGATAATTTTAAACTATGAAAGAAAGAGCAATATTATCAAGAGTCGCATCTAAGGGAGAATTTACCCACCAAAGCAAACTCAAGGGCTTAGCAAGTTTCTCAACATCCCGACCAACATTATCGCACAATCCATGATAAGATGTCAAAATGAGATTAACCAAGCATTTGAGCTAGAGATCTTACCGACAAAGCATCCTTGAATGATTTAACAATGTGCATTAACAGTAATCAAATCCAAAACCAGAGTCGAGAGCAAAGCGATTCGAGAGACCGAGCCTCATTGTTCTAATCCAAGGACGCCACATACCGAGCCCATACACGCCCAGAGAAGCACGCAGAGAAGCCACCAATTACCCGAGAACCAATCCACCCAGGGGAATGCAAAACCCAGAGAGGAGCCTGAGAGAGGGGGTAGAGTTTTAGTTTAGGGTTTAGGTTTATGGTTTAATGGTTTTTAGGTTGGGTTTAGGTAGGGTTAGGGTTTAGGGCTATAGAGGTTTTGGGTTTAGGTTAGTTTTAATGTAGGTTTAAGGTCTGATTTGTGTTTAGGGTTTGGTTTTGGGTTTGGTTTAAATAAACCATTAGGTTTTGGTTTATTTGGTTTATTTAATTATATATTTATTTATTTTAGTTTATTTTATTTTTTATTTTTACTTAGGTTTATTTTTATTTTATTTAGTTTTGTTTCTATTTCAAGTTTATTTATTTATTTTATTTAGTTTTTTTATTATAGTTTATTTTTAAGCAGTTTATGTTTACTTTTAATTTAGTTTTATTTTATTTGATTTTTGGTTTAGGTTTTATTTTTTATTTTATGTTTAGGTTTAGATTTTTATATTATTTTTTAGGTTTAGTTTTAAGTTTTTTTTAGGTTTATTTTTATATATTTTTTAGTTTAAGTTTAGGTTTAATTTTACTTTATTTTATTTTATTTAATTTAAGTTTTAGATTTCGTTTATTTTAGGTTTTATTTATTTTAATTTAGGTTTATTTTGTTTATTTTAGGTTTATTTTTTTTATTTTAGTTTTATAGTTTTTTTTGGTTTTATTTTAGGTTTATTTTTATGTTTAGGTTTTATATAGTTTTATTTTATTTTATTTTAGGTTTATTTTATTTTTTTATATGATGTTTTAGTTTTTCTTTTATTTTACTTTTTTTTTATTTTAGGTTAATTTTAGTTTAGTTTAGGTTTATATTTAGTTTAGTTTTATTTTATTTTATTTTACATTTAGGTTTAGGTTTTAGTTTAGTTTCTTCTATTTTATTTAATTTTATTTATGTTTATTTTATTTATTTTTATTTTAGTTTATTTTAGTTAGGTTTAGGTTTTTAGGTTTTGTGGTTCGATTTAGGGTTTGGGTTTGGTTTTATTTTTATTTTAGGTAGGGTTAGGATTTGAGTTTAGGGTTAGTTTTATGATTTTAGGGTTAGGGCTTTATTATTATTTTTATTTTTCTAAAATTAAGTGAAGTGGTTGGTTTAGGTTTATTTAGTTTATTTAGTTTATATATTTTAGTTTGTTTTATTTTTATTTTTATTTAGTTTAGTTTATTTATGGCGTGTAATTTTAGTTGTAGAAGTTATAGTGGTTTAACATTAGTGAACAAGTCATTAAAAGAGTGATTTAGATATCTAGGCTTTATTTTTCAAAATGATGGTGAAATAGATGGAGATGTTATTAGTAATCAAGTTGGATGTCAAGAGGAATGCATTTAGATTGAAAAGTACCATAAATTTAAGGGAAAATTTTATAAAATTGTGGTAAGACCGTAATGACTTATGGTGCAGAATGTTGGCCAATAGAAGAGAAACATGAGACTATGTTAAGTGTTGTAGAGATGAGGATGTTCAGATGGATAAGTGGCTTTACTCTTAGAGATAAAATGTGAAATTTGAATGTCCGGGAAAAAGTTGGTGTAGCTCTAGTGGCAAATAAAGTTAGAGAGAGTGGCCTTAAATAGTTTGGCCACATAAAGCATCCACCGTCTAATGACCCATTTTGGAGAGTAGATGCATTAGATTTGCCTTATGTTAAGAAAGGCAGAGGTAGACCTAAGAAGACATGGTTAAGATGTATAAAAAATGATTTTAGTATACTTGAATTGAGTGAGAATTTACACATAATTGGACACAATGGAGACGAAGGATTCATGTAGCTGACCCCACATTATGAGATAATGACTTGTTGTTGTAGTTTAGTTTATTTATTTTAGTTTTGGTTTTTTATTTTCGTTTATTTTTTAAGTTTAGGTTAATCTTTTAGTTCAGTTCTTATTTTTAGGTTAAGATTTAAATTTTTAATTTTTGGTTTAGGTTTATATTTTTATTTCATTTTTTTAGGTTTATGTTTAAAGATTTTATTTAGGTTTATTTTTAAGTTTTATTTTTTTTAATTTAGGTTTAGGTTTATTTTAGCTTATTTCATTTTATTTAGGGTTTTGGTTTAGGTTTAGGTTTAAGGTTTATTTATTTTAGTTTAGGTTATGGTTTAATTTGTTTTATTTTTTAGGTTTAGGTTTTTCTTTTTAGTTTAGGGTTTAAGTTTTATTATTTATTTATTTTTAGGTTTATTTTCTAAGTTTAGGTTTTTATTTAGTTTTTATTTTGTTATATTTTTGGTTTATTTTATTTTTATTTTATGTTTAGTTTATAATTTATTTTATAGTTTAGTTTAGGTTTTTATTTATTTATTTTATTTTAGTTTTTATTTTTAATTATGTATTCTTTTTTAGTTTAGGTTTTGGTTTAGGTTTAGGTTTTAATTTAGGTTTTTATTTTATTTTGGTTTATGTTTTTTTATTTATTTTATTTTTAAGTTTTATTTATTGTAGGTTTAGGTTTTTGTCTTTTTAGAGTTTAAGGTTTAGGCTTTAGGGTTTAGGGTTAGTTGAGGGTTTATTTACGCTTGTGGTTTGTGGGTTTAGGGTTTTAGCATTTTTGTGGTTTATGGTTTAAGTTTTAGGACTTGGGTTCAGGTTTTATTTTAGGGTTTAGGATTTTTATTTTTTTAATAAAGAACAAATTCATATTCAATATTTCTTCTTTTTGACTACATCAACCAAGTAACATATCATGTTTTCTAGGACACAAGCGTCTACATAAATCAAAAATTAGCACGCATAGTGCAAATCAAAAACCCTAGGTAACTTGAATCATCTCTACTATCAAAGACATAGTTCCATAAGCAGTAGATCAGATCAACCATTCTGTAGTTTCTCCACTTCCCATAAGAACCACCCCGGCCTCACGAGTAGAGGGATCCACCATCATATCCCTGATCACTCCCTCCACCACCACCATGGCTATAACCTCCGTCGCTCCTCCTGCCTCTATAACCACCACTGCTCCGACCACCACCTCCATATCCACCAGCACCTCTTGATCTCCCACCACCACTAAGATAACCGCCGCCTCCACCTTTTCCTCCACCACTAGATCTAGACTGAGCGTGGTTGATGATGATGTTCCTGCCATCAAAGTTCTGCCCATTCTTAGGTTTTAGGTTTAGGTTTATTAGTTTGTAGGGCTTAGGTTTATTTTTCAAATTATATAGTTACTTTAGGTTTAGGTTTAGGGTTTAGGGTTAGGGTTTTGGGTTTAGGATTGGGGGTTTTTTAGTGTGTAGGGTTTAGGGTTGAGGGTTGTAGGTTTAGTGTTTAGGATTTTGGGTTTATGGTTTAGGATTTAGGGTTTAAGGTTTTTTTTTAAAATTAAGTAAACTCATAGGTTTAGGTTTATTTAGTATATTTAGTTTAATTTTTATTTATTTTAGTTTACTTTATTTTTTATTTTTATGTTGGTTTATTTTTTTATTTAGTTTTCTTTATTTATTTTAGTTTATTTTTTAGGTTTAGGTTTAGGTTTTATTTTTTATTTTTATATTTAGACTTAGGATTCTATTTTATTTCATCTTTTTAAGTTTAGGTTTTCAGTTTTTATTTTAGGTTTATTTTTAGGTTTTGTTTTTTAGTTTAGGTTTAGGTTTTCTTTTAATTTATTTTATTTTATTTAGTTCAGTGTCTGTGTTTTAGTTTATTTTAGGATTAGGTTTAGGTTTTATTTATTTTAGTTTAGTTTATTTTATTTTAGGTTTTGGTCTATTTTATTTTGTTTATTTTATTTTTATTTTAGGTTTATGTTTTTTTTTAGTTTAGGCTTTAGTTTTTATTTTTATTTATTTTTAGTTTTATTTTTAAGGTTTAGGTTTTTATTTATTTTTTATTTTATTTTATTTTAGGTTTATTCATTCTTGTTGTAAATTAAGTAAACCAGTAGATTTAGGTTTATTTATTATATTTAATTTACTTTTTATTTATTTTAGTCTAATTTATTTTTTATTTGTATTTAGGTTTATTTTTTTATTTTTAATTAGTTTAGTTTATTTACTTTAGGTTTATTTATTTTAGTTTATTTTATTGGTTTAGGTTTAGGTTTATATTTATTTTTTAGTTTGGTTTTCTTTTTATTTTATTTTTTTAAGTTTCAATTTTATTTTTTATTTTTAGGTTTAGGTTTAGGTTTTTATTTTCATTTTTATGTTTTGGTTTTAGGTTTTTATTTTAGGTTTATGTTTAGGTTTTCTTTTTTATGTTTAGGTTTAGGTTTTACTTTTAGTTTATTTTATTTTATTTAATTTAGGGTTTAGGTTTAGTTTATTTTTGGCTTAGGTTTAGGTTTTATTTAATTTAGTTTAGTTAATTTTAGTCTAGGACTAGGTTTATTTATTTTGTTTCTTTAAGGTTTAGGTTTTTATTTTATTTTATTTTAGGTTTATTTTATTTTTATTTTACATTTAGTTTTTATTTTAATTAGGTTTTTATTTTTGAGTTTATTTTATTTTTTAGTTTAGTTTAGTTTTTATTTTTATTTTAATATATTTTGTGGTTTAGGTTTTTATTTTATTTTGTTTTTTATTTAATTTAGGTTTTGGTTTATTTATTTATTTTATTTTTAGGTTTTATTTAGTTTAGGTTTAGGTTTTTAGCTTTTTAGGGTTTAGGGTTAGTTTTTTTTTGGAAAAAGAGAAAATTTTATTACCAAGAAGAAAAGGATACAATGACTTTAAAGGGGATAAAACTCAAAGACTACTACTCAAAGAGCTACAAAAGGACCTAAAGTGAAAAATCTGCTAAATAATACAAAAGATAGTGAAAAGAAAAAGGAAAACTAGAAAAGAAAAGCAACATCATAGTATCCTTGAGTAGGCCAGCAATCCATCTAAAGAGACCCAAGAATAACCGAAGGAAACTTGCAAGAAAAAAAAACTAAAGAAGGCATAAGTACAGATAAAAGAAAATAAATAAAGATAACGTGAATGGAAAGAAGAGCCAAAGAAAAGGCTTAGACTCAATCATAAAAATTAGAAGGGGCAACACAAATTTAGGTTTTTAGGGTTTAGGGTTAAGTGTTTAGGGTTTGGGGTTTAGGGTTTAATGTTTATGGTTTATTTAGTTTTAGTTTTAGGTTATGGTTTAGGGTTTGTGGTTTTGGGTTTAGAGTTTAAGGTTTAGGGTTTGGAGTTTAGGGTTAGGGTTGTTGGTTTATGGTTTAGGTTAGTTTTAGGGTTTGTATATTTTTAATTTTTAAATTCAAACCGTAGGTTTAGGTTTATTTAGTTTATTTTATTTATTTTGGTTTATTTTATTTTATTTTTATTTAAGTTTATTTTTATTTTTATTTAGTTTATTTTATGTTTATTTATTTTAGATTAGGTATTTATTTTTGTTTATTTCATAGGTTTAGGTTTAGGTTTATCTTTAATTTTTAGTTTAGTTTTATTTTTATTTTATTTTTTAGATTTAGGTTTAGGTTTTTATTTTATTTTTTTAGGTTTAGGTTTCAAGTTTTTATTTAAGTTTATTTTTAGGTTGCATTTTTTGGTTTAGGATTGGGAGAATTTTTACTTTTTTATTTTATTTACTTTAGGATTTAGGTTTAGTTTATTTTAGGTTTAAGTTTTGGTTTTACTTATTTTGGTTTATTTTATTTTAGTTTAGGTTAGGTTTATTTTATTTGGTTTATTTTAGGCTTAAGTTATTTAGTTTAGGGTTTAAGTTTTATTTTTTATTTATTTTTAGGTTTTATTTTTAGGTTTATATTTTTATTTAGTTTTTATTTTAGTTTACTTTAGGTTTATTTTATTTTTAGTTTACGTTTAGGTTTTATTTTATTTAGGAATTTAATTTTAGGTTTATTTTCTTCTTTTAGTTTAGTTTAGATATTTATTTATTTAATTTAATTTTAATTTTAATTTTTTATTTTATTTTATTTTTAGGTTTAGGTTTAGGTTTTAGGTTTATATTTTAGTTTAGGTTTTTATTTTATTTTATTTTATTTAGGTTTATGTTTTTTATTTATTTATTTTTCAGTTTTATTTAGTTGAGGTTTAGGTATTTAGGTTTTTAGAGTTTATGGTTTAGGGTTTAGGGTTTGTGGTTCGGAGTTTAGGGTTTATGGTTTTACTGTTTAGGGTTTAGGGTGTAGGGTTTAGGGTTTGAGGGTTTAGTGTTTAGGGTTTAGGGTTGTAGGTTTAGAGTTTATGGTTTAGGGTTTAGGGTTAGTATTTAGGGTTTAGGGTTTAAGGTTAAGGTTTTTTATTTTCATATTTATATACCTTTTTTAAATTAGGAAAACTCATAGATTTAGCTTTATTTAATTTATTTAATTTTTTATTTTTGTTTAAGTTTATTTTTATTTTCATTTAGTTTATTTTTTTATTTTAGGTTAGGTTTTTTTATTTTTTTTTCGGGTTTAGGTTTAGGTATAGGTTTATTTTTTAGTTTACTTTTATTTTTATTTTATTTTTTAAGTTTTTTTTTTAGGTTTTACTCATTTTAAGGCTTTATTTTAGGTTTACTTTTAGGATTTATTTTTTTTGTTTTGATTTAGGTTTATTTTTAGTTTATTTTATTTAATTTATTTTAGGTTTAGGTTTTAGTTATTTTAGTTTAGTTTATTTTAGTTTAAGTTTAGGTCTTTTGTATTTTAATTTAGGTTTAGGTTTTTTTTTAGTTTTGGGTTTAGGTTTTATTTTATATTTATTCTTAGGTTTATGCTTTCAGTTTATTTTTTTAGGTTTAGGTTTTTTTAGTATTTATTTTATTTTATTTTAAGTTTATTTTATTTTTATTTTAGGTTTGTTTAGTTTTTATTTTAGGTTTAGTTTTTATTTTTTTTAGGTTTTTATTTTTTTAGTTTAGTTTAGGTTTTTATTTATTTTGATTTAATTTAGTTTTTATTTTCATTGTATTTTATTTTTAAGTTTAGGTTTAGGTAGAGGTTCATGTTTTATTTTATGTTTTTATTTTGGTTTAGGTTTTTTTATTTATTTTATTTTCAGGTTTTATTTAGTTTAAGTTTAGGTTTTTAGCTTTTTAGGGTTTAGGGTTTAGAGTTTTTTTAAGGTTTAGGGTTTAGGGTTTAGGGTCTAGGGTTTTAGGGTTTTGGTGTTATGTTTTAGGTTTAGGCTTCAGATTTTAGTTTAGTGTTTAGGGTTTTTGGTTTTTTTAATAGAGAATAAATTTAGATTCAACATTTATTCTTTTTGGTAACACACCAAGTTTTCTAAGATAATAAATGACCATGGATAGAGAAAATAAAAAACCCTAGATAATTAGAACTGTCTCTACTGTTCTATAAGCAACAGATCAGATAGGCCATTCTTATGTTTCTCTAGTTCCCATCAGAATCACCCTGGCCTCTCAAGTAACGGGATCCACCATCATATCCCTGATCTCTCCCTTCCCCATCACCACGGTTGTAACCTCCGTCGCTCCTCCATCTTCCATAACCACCACTACTTCGACCACCACCTCCATATCCCCCACCAACACTATGATAATCGCCGCCTCCACCTTCGCCTCTAGTGCTAGATCTAGACTGAGCTTGGTTGACGGTGATGTTCATCCCGTCATGGTTCTTCCCATTCTTACGGTTTAGGTTTAGGTTTAGGTTTATTAGGTTATAGGGTTTAGGTTTACTTTTCATTTATTTTGTTACTTTAGGTTTAGCATTTGAATTTGGGGTTTGGGGTTTAGGGTTAAGGGTTAAGGGTTAGGGTTTTGGATTTAAGATTTAGGGTTTAGGGTTTAGAGTTTAGGGTTTGTGGTTTATGCTTTTAGGGTTTAAGGTTTAGAGTTAGGGTTTAGGCTTTAGGGTTTAGGCTTTAGGCTTTAGGGTTGTCAGTTTAGGGCTTAGGGTTTAGGGTTTAGGGTTTAGGATTTCGGGTTTATTTTTTAAAAAAAAATTAAGTAAACTGGTAGGTTTAGGTTTATTTAGTTTATTTTTTATTTATTTTAGTTTTTTTAATTTTACATTTCTTTAGGTTTATATTTGATTTTTATTTAGTTTTATTTATTTATTTTAGTTTATGGTTTAGCATTTAGGGTTTAGGATTTTTCGGGTTTAGGCTTTATGGTTTAGGGATTAAGGTTTAAGTTTTAGGTTTAAGGTTCAGGTTTTAGTTTAGGGTTTTAAGTTGTTTAGGTTTCATTTAGTTTTATTTTATTTTTATTTTATTTAGGTTTATTTTATTTTAGTTTAGGTTTAGTTTTATTTTATTTAGGTTTTTTTTATTTTTTTTTAATTTAGTTTAGGTTTTTATTTATTTTATTATAGTTTAATTATTATTTTCTATTTTATTTTCTTTTTAGGTTTAGGTTTAGGTTAAGGTTAAGGTTTTAATTTATGTTTTATTTTATTTTATTTTTAAATTTTTTTGTTTTGGTTTATTTATTTAGATTTAATTTAGTTCAGGTTTTGGTTTTTAGCTTTTTAGGGTTTAGAATTTTTTTGTTTTGTTTAGGGTTTGGTCTTTAGGGTTTTAGGTTTAGTGCTTAGGGTTTAGGGTTTAGGGTTTAGGGTTTAGGGTTTAGTGTTTTAGGGTTTAGGGTTTAGGGTTTAGGATTTAGGGTTTAGGGTTTAGTGTTTATGGTCTACGATTTAGGTTTTAGGTTTTGGGTTCAAGCTTTAGTTTAGGGTTTATGATTTTTTATTTTTTTTAATAGAGAACAAATTCAGATTCAATATTTCTTCTTTTCAATTTCATCAACCAAGCAACACACCAAGTTTTCTAAGACACAAGCGATGACATTGAGCAAATCAAAAACCCTAGATAATTAGAACCATCTCTACTTTAAAGACATAGTTCCATAAATAGCAGATTGGATCAGCCGTTCTTAAGTATCTCCAGTTCCCATCATAACCACCTCGGCCTCTCGAGTAGAGCGATCCACTATCATATCATCAATCTCTCCCTCCGCCATAACCATGGTTGTAACCTCCATCGCTCCTCCTACCTCTATTACCACCACTGCTCTGACCACCTCCTCCATATCCACCAGCACCTCCAAATCCCCCACCACCACTACGATAACTGTCGCCTCCACCTTTGCCTCCACCACTAGATCTAGATTGAGCCTAGTTGATGGTGATGTTCCAGCCATCAAGTTCTGTCCATTCTTAGGGTTTAGGTTTAGGTTTAGGTTTAGGTTTATTAGGTTTTAGGGTTTAGGTTCATTTTTTAATTTATTTACTTACTTTAGGTTTAGGTTTAGTGTTTGGGGTTTAGGGTTTAGGGTTTGGGGTTAGGGTTTAAGGTTTATGGTTTAGGGTTTAGAGCTTAGGGATTTTTAGGGTTTATGGTTTAGGGTGTAGGGTTGAAAATTTAAGGTTTAGGGTTTAGGGTTTAGAGTTTATGGTGCTTTTTTATTAAGTAAATCAATAGGTTTAGGTCTACTTGTTGTATTTAGTATATTTTTTATTTATTTTTAGTTTATTTTATTTTTTATTTTTATTTTGGTTTATATTTTAGTTTTATTTACTTTAGTTTATTTTTTAAGTTTATTTATTTTTGTTTAGGTTTTTTATTTTAGTTTATTTTTTATGTTTAGGTTTAGGTTTAAGACTATTTGTTTAGTTGAGTTTTATTTTTATTTTATTTTTATGGTTTACGTTTTACTTTTTCTTTTTATTTTTAGGTTTACATTTTGATTTTATTTTTTTAGCTTAAGGTTTTAGGTTTTTATTGTAGGTTCATTTTTATGTTTTATTTTTTAGTTTTGGTTTAGGTTTATTTTTTGTTTATTTTATTTCATTTAGTTTAGGTTAGGGTTTAGGTTTAGTTTATTTTAGGTTTAGGTTTTATTTATTTTAGTTTAGGTTTAAGTTTATTTTATTTTGTTTATTTTATTTTTATTTTAGGTTTAGGTTTTTTTTAGTTTACGGTTTAGGTTTATTTTTTAGGTTTATGCTTTAATTTAGTTTTTATTTTATTTTATTCTAAGTTCACTTTATTTTTATTTTTGTTTTTATTTTTTCTTTAGTTTTTATTTTATTTAGATTTTTTATTCTTAGGTTTATTTCTTTTAGTTTAGTTTAGGTTTTTATTTATTTTACTTTTATTTATTTTTACTAGTTTATTTTATTTTATTTTTAGGTTTAAGTTTTTATTTTATTATTTTATTCAAATATAAGTTTTTTATAAATTTTATTTTTAGGTTTTATTTATTTTAGATTTTTAAGTTTTTAGGGTTTAGGGTTTGGGGTTTAGGATTTAGGGTTTATGGCTTTAGGGCTTAGTGTTTTAGAGTTTAGGGTTTCGGGTTATGGTTTAAGGTTTAGGGTTTATGGTTTATGCTTTAGGGTTTAGGGTTTTTAAGGTATAGGGTATAGGATTTAGGGTTTAGGGTTAGCTTAGGCTTTAGATTTTTTTTTTAAATAAGAAAACTGGTAGGTTTGGATTTATTTGATTTATTTAGTTTATTATATTTTTATTTTTATTTAGTTTAGATTTATTTATTTTAGTTTATTTTTTAAGTTTAGGTTTATTTTTTAGTTGAGTTTTATTTTCGGTTAAGGTTTTTTTTAGGTTTAGGTATAGTTTTTTATTTTATTTATTTAGGTTTAGGTTTAGGTTTTTATTTTAGATTCATTTTTAGGTTTTATTTTTTAGTTTAGATTTAGGTTTATTTTATTTTTTTTAGTTTAGGTTTAGGTTTAGGTTTAAGTTTTATTTATTTTAGTTTAGGTTTATGGTTATTTTATTTTGTTTATTTTATTTTTATTTTAGGTTTAGAGTTTTTTTAATTTTGGGTTTAGGTTTTATTTTTAATTTATTTGTAAGTTTATTTTTTTATTTTAGGTTTTTATTTAGTTTTTATTTTATTTTATTTTAGATTTATTATAGGTTTATTTTATTTTTATTTGACATTTAGTTTTTTTATTCTTAGGTTTAGTTTAGTTTAAGTTTAGTTTAGGTTATTATTTATTTTATTTTAGTTTATTTTTATTAGTTTATTTTATCTCCTTTTAGATTTAGGCTTAAGGTTTAGTTTATGTTTTAATTTTATTTTATTTTTTTATTTTATTTAGGTTTAGTCTTATTAATTTATTTTATTTTTAGGTTTTATTTAGTTTAGGTTTACATTTTTAGGTTTTTAAGGTTTAGAGTTTAGGGTTTATGGTTTACTGTTTAGGGTTTAGGGTTTTAGGGTTTAGAGTTTAAGGTTAGGGTTTAGAGTTTAAAGTTTATGGTTTTTTTTCTTAGGGTTTAGTTTTAGGGTTTAGTTGTTTAGTTAGGGTTAGTTGGTTTTAGGGTTTATTATTTAATTTAAATTTATAGTTTAGGTCTTGAGTTATTTAGGTCCAGTTTTTTAGGTTTAGGGTTTAGTTTAGTTTAGGTTTAGGGTTAGGTTAGGGTTAGGGTTTAGGGTTTAGGTTTAGTTTTAGGATTTAATGTTTAAGTTTGAGGTTTAGGTTTAGATTTAGGATTTTTAGGTTTAGCTTAAGTTTAGGCTTAGGTTTAGTTTATTTTAGTTTAGGTTGAGTTTGGTTTAGTGTTTAGGTTTTAAGGTTTATGGTTTAGGGTTTAAGGTTTTTGGGTTTATGGTTTAGTGTTTATGGTTTAGGGTTTTTAGTGTTTAGAGTTTAGGGTTTAAAGTTTATGGTTTGGGATTTAGGTTTTAGGCTTAGGGTTCAGATTTTAATTTAGGGTTTAGGGTTTTGGTTTTTTTTTAATAGAGAATAAATTCAGATTCAATATTTCTTCTTTTAGATTTCATCAACCAAGTGAGACACCGAGTTTTCTAAGATACAAGAGACAACATAGATCAAAAATCATCATGAACATAGAAAATCAAAAACCATAGATAACTAGAACTATCTTTACTATAAATACATAATTCAATAAGCATCAGATTGGATCGATCATTCTTTAGTTTCTCCAATTCCCATTAGAACCACCCTGGCCTCTCAAGTAGCGAAATCCATCATCATATCCTCGATCTCTCCCTCTGCCACCACCACATCTGTAACCTCCATCGCTCCTCTTGCCTTCATAACCACCACTGCTATGACCACCACCTCCATATGCACCAACACCTCCAAATCCCCCACTACCAATGTGAGAACCGCCACCTCCACCTTCACCGCCCCACTAGATCTAGACTGAGCCTAGTCGACAGTGATGTTCCTTCCATCAAGGTTCTACCCATTCTTAGGGTTAGGTTTTGGTTTATTAGGTTGTAGGGTATAGGTTTATTTTTTAGCTTATTTAGTTACTTTAAGTTTAAGTTTATGGTTTGGGGTTTAGGGTTTATTATTTAGGGTTTAGGGTTTAGGGTTTAGGGTTTTAGGGTTTATTCTTTTAGGGTTTAGGGTTTAATTTAGGGTTAAGGGTTTATGGTCTTTTTGGGTTTAGGGTTTAGGGTTTAGGGTTTGCGATTTAGGGTTTATGGTTTTTTTAATTAAGTAAACAAGTAGGTTTAGGTTTATTTAGTTTATTTATTTTATTTTTTATTTACTTTAATTTATTTTATTTTTTATTTTTATTTAGGTATATTTTTTATATTATTTAGTTTAGTTTATTTATTTTAGCTTAAGTTATTTTATTTTAGTTTATTTTTTAGGTTTAGGTTTACTTTTTTTACTTGAGTTTTATTTTTATTTTTTTTTAGGTTTAGGTTTTTTTTTTTTTTTTTTTTTTTAGGTTTAGGTTTATGTTTTTATTTACTTTTTTTGGATTATGATTTAGGTTTTATTTTAAGTTTATTTTTAGGTTTTATTTTTTAGTTAAAGTTTAGGTTTATTTTTAATTTATTTTATTTCATTTAGTTTAAGCTTAGGTTTAGGTTTAGGTTTAGTTTATTTTAGGTTTAGACTAAGGTTTAGGTTATATTTATTTTAATTTAGTTTACTTTAGTTTAGGTTTAGGTTTATTTTATTTCTTTATTTTACTTTTATTATAGGTTTAGTTTCATTTTTAGTTTAAGGTTTAGGTTTAATTTTTTATTTATTTTTAGGTTTATTTTTTTAAGTTTAGGTTTTTATTTTATTTTATTCTAAGTTTATTTTATTTTTATTTTTCATTTAGTTTTTATTTAATTTCAATTTTTTATTCTTAAGTTTATTTCTTTTGGTTTAATTTAGGTTTTTAATTATTCTATTTAAGTTTATTTTTATTAGTTTATTTTATTTTATTTTTTGGTTTAGGCTTAAGTATTAGTTTAGGTTTTTATTTTATTTAGGTTTACATTTTTATATATTTTATTTTTATGTTTTATTTAGCTTAGGTTTAGGTTTTTATGGTTTAGGGTTTAGGGTTTAGGGTTTAGGGTTTAGGGTTTTAGGGTTTAGAGTTTAATGTTTTTATGGTTCAAGGTTTAGGGTTAGCTTAGGGTTTAGGTTTTTTTTAATTAAGTAAACGAGTAGCTTTAGGTTAATTTTGTTTATTTTTAATTTATTTTAGTTTATTTTATTTTTATTTATGTTTATTTTTTATATTTACTTAGTTTAGTTTATTTATTTTAGGTTTACTTATTTTAGTTTAGGTTTTTTATTTTAGTTGATTTTTTAAGTTTAAGTTTATTTTTTAGTTGAGTTTTATTTATATTTTATTTTTTAGATTTAGATTTTATTTTTTATTTTTAGGTTTAGGTTTATGTTTTTATTTTATTTCTTTAGTTTTTATTTTAGGTTTATTTTTAAGTTTTATTATTTAGTTTAGGATTTGGTTTATTTTTAGTTTAATTTATTTCATTTAGTTTATATTTAGGTTTAGGTTTAGATTTTATTTATTTTAATTTAGTTTATTTTTGTATAGGTTTAGGTTTATTTTATTTTGTTCATTTTTGGTTTAGATTTTTTTTCATTTAGGCTTAAGATTTTTTATTATTTTTATTTTTAGGTTTATTTTTTAAGTTTGGGTTTTTATTTTATTTTATTTTAAGTTTATTTTATTTTATTTTATTTTATGTTTATTTATTATTTTGTTTAGTTTTATTATTTTTAGTTTATTTTATTTTTAGTTTAGTTTATGTTTTTATTTATCTTATTTTATTTTAGTTTTTATTTTTTATTTTATTTTATTTTTAGCTTTAGGCTTTTGTTTATGTTTAGGTTTAGGTTAAGTTTAGCTTTTAATTTAATTTTATTTTTTATGTTATTTGGGTTTACATTTTTATTTATTTTATTTTAGATTTTATTTAGTTTATGTTTAGGTTTTTAGCTTTTTAGGGTTTACGATTTAGGGTTTTGGGTTTAAAGGTTAGGGTTGTAGGGGTTAGGTTTTAGGGTTTAGGGTTCAGTATTTAGGGTTGTGGGTTTAGGGTTATATGTTTAGGGTTAGTTTTAGGGTTTAGGATTTAGTTTATTTTTTATTTATTTTGCTTATTTTATTTCTCATTTTTATTTTGGTTTATTTTGATTTTTATTTAGTTTAGTTTATTTATTTTAAGTTTATTTATTTTAGTTTAAGTTTTTTATTTTAGTTTATTTTTTAGGTTTAGGCTTAGGTTTAAGTTTATTTTATAGTTTAGTTTTAGGTTTATTTTATTTCTTAGGTTTAGGTTTTATTTCTTATTTTAGATCTAGGTTTATGTTTTTATTTTATTTTTTTAGATTTAGGTTTTAAGTTATTATTTTAGGTTTATTTTTAGGATTTGTTTTTTAGTTTAGGTTTAGGTTTATTTTTAGTTTAATTAGTTTAATTTAGTTTTGGTTTAGGTTAAGGTTTAATTTATTTTAGGTTTAGGTTTTGGTTTTATTTATTTTAGTTTAGGTTTAGGTTTATTTAATTTTTATTTAAGCTTTAGGTTTTATTTTTTATTTATTTTTAGGTTTTATCTTCAGGTTTATTGTTTAGGTTTAGGTTTTTATTTAGTTTTTAGTTTTTTTTATTTTAGGCTTATTTTCTTTTAATTTATTTTATTATTTTATTTAGGTTTTTAATTTTTTAATTTAGTTTGGGTTTTTATTTATTTTATTTTAGTTTAGTTTTTATTTTTTATTTTATTTTTTTTCAAGTTTAAGTTTAGGTTTTACTTTATGTTTTTATTTATTTTATTTTTTTAATTTATTTTGGTTTGGATTTTTTTATTTATTTTATTTTTAGGTTTTATTTAGTTTAGGTTTAAGTTTTGAGCTTTTTAGGGTTTAGGGAATAGTGTTTAGGATTTAGCTTTAGGGCTCAAGTTTTAGTAGAGGGTTTAGGATTTTTAGTTTTTTTTTTAACTTAGAAAAAATTCAGATTTAACATTTCTTCAGTTATTTATTTCATTTATTTTTTTGTTTATTTTAGTTTAATTTTTTATTTATTTTTATTTTTAATTTTTATTTAATTTAGTTTGTTCATTTTAGGTTTATTTTTTTGGTTTATTTTTTAAGTTTAAATTTAGGTTTAGGTTGTTTTTTAAGTTGAGTTTTATTTTTATTTTAGTTTTTAGGTTTAAGTTTTATTTTTTATTTCTAGGTTTAGGTTTTGCTTTTTATTTAATTTTTTTTAGGTTTAGATTTAAGTTTTTTATTTTAGTTTAGGTTTAGGTTTATTTTTATTTTATTTTATTTTATTTAGTTTAGGGTTTAGGTCTAGTTTATTTTAGGTTTAGATTTAGGTTTTATTCATTTTAGTTTAGGTTTAGGTATACTTTATTCTATTTATTTTATTTTTATTTTACGTTTAGCTTTTCTTTTTTAGTTTAAGGTTTAGGTTTTATTTTTTATTTATATTTACGTTTTATTTTTACATTTATTTTTAGGTTTAAGTTTTTATTTAATTTTTATTTTATTTTATTTTAAGTTTATTTTATTTTTATTTTACGTTTAGTTTTATTTTATTTAGGATTTTATTCTTAGCTTTATTTTATTTTTTAGTACAGTTTTGGTTTCTATTTATTTTATTTTAGTTTATTTTTATTACTTTATTTTATTTTATTTTTAGGTTTAAATTTAAGTTTTAATTTAGGTCTTTATTTTATTTGATTTTTTAAATTTTATTTAGGTTTAGATTTTATTTATTTATTTAATGTTTAGGTGTTATTTAGTTTAGGTTTAAGTTTTTAGGTTTTTAGGGTTTAGGATTAAGGGTTTAAGGTTTAGGGTTTTAGGGTTTAGGGTTTAGGGTTTTGGGTTTAGGATTTTAGTTTAAGCTTTAGGGTTTAAGACATTTAGGGTTTATGGTTTAGTGTTAGCTTTGAGTTTATGGTTAGTTTAGGGTTTATGGTTTAACATTTAGGGTTTAGGGTTTAGGATTTATGGTTTTTAGTGATTAGGGTTTAGAGTTTAGTGTTAGTTGAGGGCTTAAGATTTTACATTTAGGGTCTAGGGTTTAGGGTTTAAGGTTAGGGTTAGGGTTTATGGTTTATGGTTTGGGGTTTAGCGTTTAGGGTTTAGAATCTAAGGTTTATGGTTTATGGTTTAGAGTTTAGGGTTTATGGTTTTATACTGTTTAAAGTTTTAGGGTTTAGGGTTTAGGGTTTAGAGTTTAGGTTTTCAGGTTTTGGGTTTAGGGAGGGTTTAGGGTTGTAGGTTTTGGGTTTAGAGTTTTGGGTTTAGGGTTTTGGGTTAGGGCTTGGTTTTTTATTTTTTTAATTTTTAATTTTTAATTTTTTTTTAAATTAAGTAAACTGGTAAGTTTAGGTTTATTTTGTTTATTTATTATTTATTTTTCTTTATTTTGTTTTTTAGGTTTAGGTTTAGGTTTTAGTTTTAGTTTATTATTTAGTTTAGTTTTATTTTTATTTTATTTTTTAGGCTTAGATTTTATATTTTACTTTTAGGTTTTGGTTTAGGTTTTTAGTTAATTTTTTTTAGGTTTAGGTTTTAGGCTTATTTTAAGGTTTTATCTTTTAGTTAAGGTTTAGATTTATTTTTATTTTAGTTTTTTTTATTTTATTTTTTTTAGGTTTAGGTTTAGGTTTAGGTTTTATTTATTGTAGTTTAGTTTAGTTTAGTGTAGGTTTAGTTTTATTTTATTTTTATTTTAGGCTGAGTTTTTTTTTTAGTTTAGGGTTTAGGTTATATTTTTTATTTATTTTTAGGTTTATTGTTTAGGTTCAGGTTTTTATGTAGTTATATTTAGCAATGAAGACTTACTCTTAGGAACGACCGAGCACAACTGCCTCTTTACATTATAATGGATGTTGGCAGATATAGGCTATCTAGAGTTCTGGTTGACCCAGGTGTATCAGTCAACATTATGAGTCTAAGAACCCTTGCCTACTTGAGGATCAACATCTCCAAACTCCAAAAAGAAAGGATG
This sequence comes from Cymbidium sinense, assembly GCA_021442155.1. NCBI lineage: Eukaryota > Viridiplantae > Streptophyta > Magnoliopsida > Asparagales > Orchidaceae > Cymbidium > Cymbidium sinense. Next base: position 141,190,401 of record CM038224.1, on the reverse strand, counting down.
ATATTGAGAGGATTCAATGAACAAGGCAAGTGGGCCTTGGGGTGTTTATGGGACACCACGCAGATCGTAAGGGGGGGGGGTACTTTCTGAGGTGATCAAGTACAATATTGAGGTATGATATAATATCTCGAAAGATAGAGGAATCACCCTACAATGGACCTAATCAAGTAATAAGGACTACCAAGGCATGATTGGTCTTTGAATTTACTAGCGATTTTTTCCCTACTTTACATGGATGAATAAAATAGGTTTATATTAAATCAGGTTCTTAAGTACCCAATGGAGGCAAGCATCAATAGTTAATTACATCTTAGAAAATAAAATTTTCAAAGGATCTCTAGATTAAAATAGACAATTATCATCTCCAAAGATTTCTCGGTTAGACTATCAAAAGATTAGTTGTATTTGGAAAATCAATTGGGAAAGTTCAAGGAGAAGACTTATTTTTGGAATCCAAAAGAAATAAGTAGGAAATGCTCATGATACTAGGAAGCCTAGTGAGCATTCCAATCTATCCTATGGTTGAGCTTTATAATTTTGAAGTTGAAGAGATTTATATGTTTTGAGTTGAAATTTAATTAGATTACTAGGGCTTATAATCCACCAACACAACATTGTGGGAATGCCTAAGAGGTTAGAATTTTTTCTCATAGCTGGAAGGAAATAGATACCTTGGATCCTAAATTAATGGAGCTTTAGTACGAACTAAAGCATGATCTAAATCTAAGCGATAGGTGGACATAAGGGTTATTCTCCATAAGTGAGAATAAATTGTCGACTGGACTTATAATGCCCCTCGCTAGCTATCTCCTCCTATGATTTTAAAACCATGTAGTTTGGTCTTATGAATTTCAAGATAGTAAGGGTAGTTATTTAATTAGAAAGAGACTAAAGACCTAAATACACTCCCTAAGAGACTAGAGCATGAGTGGTATGAGCATATGAATTAATCTATAAATGCAAAATCTTTTCAAATTTTATTTCATTTTTGACACATTATTTTGAAAGAGGTTTAGGATTTCTTACACCTAAATGCATGATGAAATATGTTATGGGTCAAATCAGCTAGAAGAAGGTGTTCTCCACCACAAAGGATGCTCACAGTCAAGCATTCCTTTATCGCAAGGATGGAGATCCTTCATGTTCAAGAGAGAAAGAATATGCATGCATGATGTGAAACATACAACCATACAACTAAGGGGTTGCTAAATCTTTTAATTATTTTATTTATGTCTTAGGCTTTATGAAAAGGTTATGAGTTGTTTAAAATTTAGTTATGAGTGATTGGTTGAGTAGAAATGTTATTTTTATCCTAAGAGCCTAATCGTACCCAAGCCTCACATTAAAGCATCAATCATTTAAGAAACTATGAAAATGCATGTAAACATAACATCAAACTTATATAAACTATCATAAAATAATAAAAGGCTATCAATTATCGCATAACAAAGAGAGAGAGGATGGGTAGCCGAGATCTACCCTTATACAACCTGGAATATAAAAGAATAATTATAATTGTATTAAATGCTATGGGGGTCTTCTTTCTTCATATATCCCTTTCTGATTTGGTTCCTTCTTTGATTTGGATGGTGCTTGCTTCAAAGGCATCACAGGGCACCCCAGAACAAAGCCTTCTATCCACTACTCATCCTAATCTCCCATAGCACTAATCCTAATTCCTATTGGAAAAATTACATTTATGTGAGAAAAGAAAATCTAACTACCCCTACAAAATAGTGGTTAGCTAAATATACATATAATCCCAAGAAGTTGTATTTATAATTTGTACTTAGTACCCTACACATGGGTAACTATGCCCACCTATCTTAACTTGGATTATGCTTATGGATTTAAGCAACCTATAAAAAGAGCATTCACATTTATTTTTATGCATCCCTTAAGCATAATCCCCTACAAAAAAACATGATTAGGCTTATGTTGGCCTATCATTTAGTCTATGAAGCATACACCCTAACATCCAATCTAAAAGAATACATGATAAAATAAAACACATCACATCATACACCATCCAAACTTGTGTGGTAAGTCTTATTAAGCATTATTGGTACATTTTTTAACTTTATAAGGATTCAATTTAACATGAAAAGTTGATTTCACTTGAAGTAGTTTAATTGATTTGAGAATTTTAATTTTTGTTTTCTTTTATTTCATTTGATTACACTTAGCAACTAAGTGTTATAAAGAGAGGAAAAGAGGATTGCACTCTTTCATCCCTACCTTAAGTCACTTTCTAAAGTATATTAATTTGATTTAGTTCTCTTTATTAATGGATTATTAAATGATTTAATTAATCCTAAGTTTAGGTTCACTTTAAAAAATCCTATTCAAAATGAAAGGCATCTTAAGATTAATTTAATTGAATTACTACCACATGACATATATTAAATCATTCCTTTCCATCACATGTAACATGCATATGATTTAATCCTAAGTGTATTTATACATGCAACATATTTTAGCACACTTAAATGATGAATGTATGTGTTTGTTTAGAATTTATATTTTATTTGATTGAATTATTTAAACATATTAATTTAAAACTTTATCCAAATTTTTATATAAAAAGGACATAAGAATGAAATTAAATATGCATGTGTCTTGTTAAACTAGGAAGTGAGGTAATCAAATGACCTCCTTGGAGCTAGCTAAAGCCTCATATTCTTGGATGTCTGACTATACCCATTTGCATTCAAACATATGTAAATTTGTATACATGAACATAAGAAGTAAGCTCCAAATCATATGGCTAATTAATTCAACCACTTAGTCAATTATGAATGCATGCAATTTTAATGTAAAATGGGATTTTCATTCACTAATCACATATACATGTACAAAAGATATATATGCAAGTATGTGTCAATAAACGAAAGTAAGGTAATCAAATGACCTCCTTGGGGCTAGTTAAAGCCTCATATTCCTCGGATGTCCACACTATATACTTGCTTTTCTTGGACACACATGGATGTATACATAAATGAGGGAAAGAAAACCATGCAAAGATTGTATATTTTTTTTAATGAATCATTTATATATATGAATTAAAGCTCTATCCAAATTCTAATGTTGAAATACATAAGAATGAAATCAAATGGGTACATGCCTTGTTAAACCAATGAGGTAATCAAATGACCTCTGGGCTAGCTAAAGCCTTATTGTTCCTGGATGTCTACTATATACCCATTACCATTCAATCTTATATAAATCAACACATGAATAGAGGAAAGAGAACTCAACATTCATACACTTAAGCTATAAGCACATGCATTTCTTATGTATTTATAACTAGCATCATAACACATATTATTATTCATTTATAAGCTTTTAAAAATACATTTGATTTAATAGTGATAATAGCCATGCATATATTAAATTAAATCAACACATGCAAGCTTACATAAAGAAATCCATTTTATTTTACTTGATTTTGAAAAGATGGATGCATGAATTCAAATGACATACCAAATTTAACATGATTGGAAAGAGGACAATCAAATATAAGCATGTGATTCATTCAACCAAACTAGTTCTTAAGGACAATCAAATCAAATAAGATTATTTAAAGCAAACCAAAGCTTCTTTATTAATTAAGTTTTGGATTTGATTTGATTTAAAGAGGAGAAGAGAAATCATCACTTGTTGTTTTAAACCCATTCCCACATTAGTAATTTGATTTAATTTAAGGAAATGTAATTAAGTTGATTTTATGGGTTAATTAAGTTGAACCTTAATTAGATGAATTAATTACCCTTACCTATGTCACCTTAAGGTAATTAACTAAATAGTTATGAGCCAACATGATATGCATGGAAAATAAACTTGCAATGATCCTAAATAAAAAAAGGGGCCTAATGCAATTGGCTCATGATTAATAGTTAATTAGATTAAGGACTTAATTAATTACTCTTATGGTTTTCCCACACATGTGGACTAACCATAATTTCATTAAACCTTTAGGTTTATTAAACACCTAAAGATCTACCCCATGATTTAATTAATTAAGGGATGTGATTATGATTTCAATTTGATTAAGTGATTTAATTAATTAGTTAAATCTTAATTAATTTCATTTTAAAAAAGTGTGTAATGAACTTAAGGAAAGGGGTCCCAACCCTATTCCTTAGTTCACTTACTATTGAACAATGATTAATAAACTTAATTAACCAATTTATTACTATTCATTAGATTAATTAATCATTAATTAACTTAAAAGAGTAATTAGAGTTTAATTAGTCAAAATTTTCTAATTAAGTAAACAATAACTCCTAAGAAAATCATGGAGGTAGAGGTCATCCCATTAAATTAACCCACAAAATTTGGGATTAATTGCTCAATTAAGGAGTAATAAGCTAATTAATTTTATAATTAAAACTTTAATTACTATTCAAAATTAGTTAAGATCATTTTAATTAATTCCTCTAAAATACCTTTAAAATGAGTATTTATTTGCATTTTTTTTTATCTATGATTTTTATGATTTAAAAGTTTCACCATTAAAATGATTAATTAAGCCTAATTAAAGCCTTTTTTGCCATGTGGCTACCATGCGCTTTCCATGGCAGGATTGGTTACTTAAAACTTATCCGACTCAGCTCTTACATGGTAGCGGCAGATGAGCTTTCTTGTCCATTGTTCGATCTAAGATTGGATGATGATGATTAATACCTTAATAGGATTAAAAAAGATCAATCAAGCAGATCTAATCATGATGGTTTTTCGATCAATGAGATGGTGATCTAACTCACGCAAGTGAGGAGAATGGAGTCTTTCCATTGCTCACTTGATCCGAAGCTTACCCGAGTGTATCAACTCCAAAAGGATCCCACCTTCATGACATTGATCAAAGGGGATCCAATGGTCAAGATCACATGCAAGTTTTCTTCAAAAAGCTCCAACCCATTTTGCCTAAGGATCGCTTTTGGAAGCATACCTGGAGCTCAAGACCGGTGCTCGAATGATTGAGGAAGCTTCATCTAGTGAGATGAAGCTTATTGAGCAATAATTGGATCACCTCAATGTTCACTCTAAGGCCATGAACCAATGATTTGGAGCTCAACTTTGATCAAGTCCCACCTTAGTGCTCAAGCTTGGAGATGATTCATTCTTGCTCGATGAGGCCTAGGAAGGCTGCAAAGTTAATTTGAGTTTGATGGAGAAATGGGAAGTTAGGTCAAAATGGGAGTGTCCTATGTGACATGGAATGCATTTTTTCAATGAAAATGCTTGGGAGCTTAGGGAATGGCTCTAGCAGGTCATCCTGGGTAGCTAGGACTCTAGAGAATGATTTTTATGTGTGTTTGAGTGGAAACAAGGGGGTGTATACCCCCCTTCATCTTGATCAACTGGTGGGATTGGGTTTGGCTTCTAGGCCATCCACCATCTCGTGGAGTCGGGTGGCAAGGAGGAGGTGAGTTGGCTCCTTGGTTGGTTGAAGGTGTGGAGGTGGCTAAAGGAGGAATCATGGGTGTCCTATGGGTTTCAAATGCTAATGGGAGGGTGAGGTGATTACCTCCCATGGGTCATGGTAAAACCCAACCACCCTTGTGGGCAGTGTCCTAGGTGCCTAGGTGGACCATTGGGACACTACCAAGTGGCCATGGAATGGAAATGACCACTTACTTGGGTGATTTGTCTCATATGATGCTCTTGAACCAAGGGTAGAATGATCATTTGGAATTAGATTTGATCTAGATGGATTTGAAATGAGCCAAAAGTGGGTTAGCACAAATTTAAAGTCAATTGGAGTCGATTTAGTTAGATTTGGCTCAATTTGACTCATTTAGGTCAAATTGGGTTAGGTTAGTCAAGTTGACCAATTGGTCAAATTAGGGGTCAAGTTCATATGATCATTTGGGATGTTTTGGTTCAATGGTTTGGTTTAGTTTGGCTTAGATTTGATTTTGGCTCATTTGAATTCATTTGGGTCAAATGAGTTGACCAATTTGACCAAATTGGCCAAATTGGCTTGGTTGGTTGGTTTATAGTTGACCAATTGAAGATGATTGTAGTTTTGGTTTCAATTAATTTGGATTTGGTTTTGATTTAGGCCAACTTGAACCTTTAGGTCAATTTGGGCTAAGTTCAATTGTTCAATTGGGTCCAATCATAGCTTTTGGTCAAGTTCAACAATCAATTTGGAATGAACTTGAGCCATTGGCTGCAATCAATTTGCTTTATATGTTTATTTAACCCAATTTGGTCTTTTAATTCAATTTAGGTTAACTTGGGTCAAGAGGGCCAATTGGGTTTGGTTTTACTCAATTGAAGGTCAAGTCATATTCAAATATTAATTTTGATTTGGTATGAATCATTGGTTTCAAGGAGTTTGGCTAAGTTGTAATTTGGCTAGTTTGGGTTCATATGGGTTATTGACTTGGTCAAATGACCAAGTTTTGACCCTAATTTGTGATAATTGATCAACCTAGGGTGATCAACAATCATGATGGGAGGTTTTGATGGGCTTCAATTCAATCAATTTGGGTAGGATTAGAACTTGGCTAATAGGTCAAATTGGCCACTTTGGGTCAAGTGGACCAATTGGGTTTAGTTGGTTTGATTTTGGGTTGAGTTTGATTTAGTTGAGTTTATATATGGATTTGGGATTGATATATAAATTCAATTGTACATTGGGTTCAAATGGGTTTTGGTTCATTTGAACATTTAAAGTCAAAAGGGTTAAGTTGGGTTTGACTTGGGTTGAACTTGGTTTGGCTTGATGATTATAGATTTCATTTATATTTTGTGAATATGATTGAAGGTATGATTGATTCTTGAGAAAATCAATTGAATTTGGCTTTTGGAATGAAGGAATTTGGCTAAGTCCATGGAGTTGAGTCATTGGCTTAAGTTTAGATTTTGATTTGGCTTGATTTAGTTTTGATGATTTAAATGTATATTTCATTTAAATTTGTGAAGATGATTGAAAATATGATTGATTTGTGAGAAAATCAATTGAGTTTGACTTGATTTGGATTAAGATTTGGCTAAGTCCATGGGATAGGTCATATGGCTTAGGAAGGGTTTTGATTTAATTTGATTTAGTTTTGATCATTTGAATGTAGATTTGATTTATATTTAGGAAGATGATTGAAGATATAAATTGATTATGAGAAAATCAATTGATTTTGGATTGATTTGGATTAAGATTTGGCTAAGTCCATGGGATAGGTCATATGGCTTAGAAGGGTTTCAAGTTTGGATTTGATCATGGGCTTCAATCATTTGGTTTTGGAATTTGGGTTTGGATTTGGATTTGATGTTTGAATTGAACTTGAGGTTTGGTTTGAGAAGGTGAATATGAATTGGATTTGGGTTGTAGGGTTGGTGGATTATTCGAATCCCTAAGGCATAACCTATTCCTATGGTTAAACCTTCTAAGTCTTTAGTGTTTACTTGTTAGAAGTGTCTTATGACTAGGAAGTCTTAGTGTCTAGAAGTCTCCTAAGTCTAAGATGGGAAGATTGAATCACTCCAAAAGTGAGGTCAAGCCTTAGGCTCCATAGTGTTGCCCTTGGAGATAGATGATTGGAAGACCAAGCCAAGTTTCACATTATAGACTAGATACATCTTTGAACACTTTCTTGGGAGACCATGGATACATGAGAACAACATAGTTCCATCTCTACAAGTGTATGAAGTTCATGTGGGATCATCTATGTGTCAAAGGAGATCTCAAGCCATTTAGTTCAAGAGGTCATATATGAGGATGCGGCTTACTACCTCCCTCAAAATCAACAAGTCTATTCTAAACTTCAAAGTTTAAAATAAAAAAAAGAAAAAAAAAGAAAAGAAAAAAAAGAAAAGAAAAGAGAAATGAAAAATAAAAATAAAAGGGAGAAAATAGACTTGGAGGAGGAAGTGGAGCTTGACATTAGATTCCAGTTGTTACTCCATTCAAACATATGGGTAGGATGACCGACCACCAAGAGGAAGAGGCTAGTTCAGGCAATCCTGTGGGTGGAAAACCTTTATTGGCCACCCAATAGAAGATATGTCCCAGCTACTAGGAGTACACCTGCTATCCATGTAGACTTAGAATCTAGTTCATAGGATGAGTCTTATATGGTTAGCACACCAGCCAACTCTTCTCAATAGTAGATTCCCTTGGAGGTGACACTTGAGCTAGATAATGATGAAGATCGGGCTCCAAAGCAAAGCATAAGTGTATCCAAGTCTATATGTGAAATAGTTAGGCATCAGTTGGGAACCTTAGCTCTAACCCCACTTTCCTCTCAAAAAGTTGAGGGTTTGGTAGTTAAGGAAGCCCTAAGTCATCCACGTGTGTGAAGACTTGAGGTTCTTTCTGAGCATCATCCTCAAGTCAAGAAGTTGATGTAGAACTTGAGGATGATTCATATAAAGATTTAATAGAATTACCTTTGATTGGTACTTGCCTTGTGTTCATAATTTAGCAAAGAAAGGGTTAATCCCACATACTTGGTCAAAGCAGTAGACTACTTCAAAAGAATATGGAAGAACAAATGCAAAAGCTCTCAATCAAGACTGACTAGATTCAGATAGTGTGGGTCCAAATGATGACGATTACGAAGTCATCACCAATCATTTGGAATCAAAGTTCTTTTCAAATCACATTAACTCATATGAGGAGTTATGCTTAGAATTTTAGATGATCCAAATGATTTTGAAGTCAAAGATGCACCACTGAGTTAAAGAAGAGATCAAGTCAACCATGAGCTCAAGGAAATCAACTTAGAACTAAGAAGATGCCAACATACATCGTTCTTTGTTGAATGAAATTGAAACCAATGACTTAGTTAGGCTATTGATTGAGTTTAAGGACTTTTGCATGGAGTTATGAAGAGATTGATTGGCTCTAACGTAGGTCCATAAACTAGCAATAGAGCCTATTGCTAACCCTATCAAGCTATGATGCATTAGACATATAGAACAACAGTCATTTATGAAGTAAATAAACCGAATGCCGGTTCATCTAGAAAAAATACCTACCGTTAGCCAAAGATTGTCTCAATTAAGAAAAAGAATGGCCAAATTTGCATGTGTCAATTTTAAGAATTTAATTATGGCATGTCCAAAAGATGAATATCCATTACCAATCGAGGATGGTGGACATTGCCTCATCTCATGCGCTTCTTTCATGGATGGCTCATCTAGATATAACCAAATAAAGATGGAAGATGAAAGAAACACTACTTTAGAACCCCGATCAAAATCTATTGCTATAAGGTCATGCCTTTCATTTTAAAAAATGCTATGCTACATACCAAGCTATGACTCAATATTGAACTCATTCATCATCAAGTCGAGTGCTATGTTGATGATCTCTTGGTCAAAAGTAGAGAAAAGGAAGACCATCTCTTGACTTGAGAGTAGTTTTGAATAGTTAAGACAATTTAACCTCAAAATGAACCCCAAGTGTGCATTCTGAGTAGCAGAAATTCCTTGGTTTGATACCGTGGAATCAAAATTGATCAGAAGATCAAGGATATTAGAAATGCCACTAAAAAAGTTTAACTCAACTCAAATCATTCCAAGGGTGTTGATATCTAAGATGCTTTATATCCAACCTATCGGAAGATGTTCTCAAGACTTTGTCAAAAGGATGCCAAGTTCAAGTGGGATGACAAGTGTGAGCATGCCTTCAAAGACATCAAGCATTACCGATGATGCATTGGTTCTAGTAACTCTATCCTGCAAGCCCTCATACTTTACACTACTGTGTTAGATGACTTTGTTGGCCTAAGCCAATGATGAAGGGAAGGAAAATGCACACTACTACCTCAACCATCATCTAATCCCTACTGAGGCTAATTATCCACCCATTGAGAAGCATTGCCTAGCTTTAATCTTTGCATCCCAAAAGCTACAACACTACATGCTTCCTCATAAGGTGAACTTAATCTCTAGGATCAATCCAATTACTATATCTCATAACACACAACAATTTTGAATGGTTGGCATGATGGTCCATGATCCTCTTATTTGACATTACCTTCATACCTCCATGCGTGAAAGGACAAGCGCTAATTTCTTAGAACACCCACTTCGAACTCTCACTTAGTGATGATCTCCGATGAACAAATCATGAACTTAGGGATACTAATGTATGTACTTTGATGGTGCGCTTCAAAGAGGAGAAGAACCATATACTATTCCAAGAAAGGGGGTAGAATAGTTCTCTTAACTCGATTATGATGTGATGAGATTCTCATCATCATCCAATCCTTGCACCAATAATGAAGTCAATATGAGGCTCGAGGCCTAGAGTTACCATTACTCTAAGCATCCAAGAACATCAACATCTTTGGGATTCTCAGCTTATCAACCAAATCACTAGGTCCTATAAGGTTATAAAGCCCAAGCTCCATCACTACCATAAGTACACCATGGAGTTGTTGGCCCAAATCCTAGAGGTTACCATTTATAAGATTCCTCAGGAGAGAATGCCATAGTATGCTTTAGCCAAGCTTGCCAAGAGCATGTTTGGAGGATGAGTCCATATCAATAAAGGTCCAAAATAGACAAGTCTTATCCTTATTGATATTGAACTCATCAAAAAAGTACTCTTGAAGGGAGGTTTCCATTGCCAAGAAGGATGAGGAGTTAGATTGGAGGCAACCATTCATGGATTACCTAAATAAAGGAAACTACCTCAAGAGAAGTCCCAAGCCCATCGATGAAGCAGAGCACTTTCCTATGCTCTTGTGGATGGTGTCTTGTACTACAATCTTTCAATCATATATGGTTATGATGTTTTAGACAAGCATAAAGCCATAAGATCGTGATCGATACACTCGATTATGTGGAGCCAACCAATGGTCCAAAGATGAAAGCCAAGATCAAGAGACTAGGATATTACTAGCCATCGATGATCAAAGATTGCATGGATATGGCTAGCAATGCCACCAATGTCAAATACATGGTGTGGTCCTACACCAACCACCCAACATTCTACATCCTACATTGGCCTCATGGCCAAAGTTAAATACATAGTGGGTCTGATCCTCCTTCTTCCAAGGGTCACGATTCATCTTAGGTACTTTTGACTAGTTTTCCAAATGGGTGAAGATCATTTTGCTCAAAGAGGTCACAGTTCAGCATATGCTCTAGTTTTTTATGAACCATATCTTATATATATTTGGTGTGCCTCGATGAATTATATCTGATAATAGTACTGCATTCAAGAGCACTGCGATCAACAACTTTGCCCGAAGACACAGCATAGATTGGAGATATTCTAAAATTAACTACCTAAGGGAAAATAGCTTAGTAGAAGCCTTCAATAAAACTCTCATCCAAATAATAAAGAAGACACTCGACAATAACAATAATAAGTGATGAAGTTAGTTGAAGCCTTGTGGGCCTACACACATAACTCCAACTCGCCCGCTTCCTTTCTTCTTAGTGTATGGGTCCAAGCCATTCTACCATTAGAAGTCCAACTCCCATCACTAAGGATATATGGGTAGAAGATCACAATAGAGCGTAATGCCAAGTTAGGTTAGAAGAGCTCAAGGTTTGGAGGAGAGATGCTTGTGGGCATGCCAAAACCTTGAGTTGTACAATGCTAAAATGATTCAAGCTCATAACAAGATTTTTAAGTAGGATAATTTATTTTAGTTCTAATGAGATCGATTATTTCCCATTGTAAGATGGGAGGTAAGTTTGAACTCACTTGGGAAGGCCCTTTTCCATAGAGAAGGCCTACCAAGAGGATCTTATCGCCTTATTAATCATAAGGGAGAGGCCCAATGCTTCCAATCAATGGGCTCTACTTAAAGAAATATTATAAATCATGTTTGAAAATAATTATCATTATTGGATAATTCCATTTCTAATTCAATCTCTTCCATGTTGAAAGTATTCTTATTTGCTAATCCTCCATAATGTGTTTAGGAAAGTGTAAGGAACCCGAGCAGCATCCTATCCTTCATTGACACAACACAAACTCAAACTACACACAAACATATAAAAAAACACATATCTTTTGTTTCGGGACACTCTGAGTTGAGATAACACCCCTAGCGGCACTCACTCAGTACATGCTCTATGTAGGGCTGACATGCTACCCTGCTAGTGTGTCACCCAATGTTCTGCTTGCTTTAGAGGATGTACGTCTGCTATGCTTTCCTTCCTTGGTCACTATACACTGACAAGAGCCTTGTTAGTTTGGTAAGCCTTGCTATGTGGCTAGTAAGCTACCCCATCATTTAAGATGATGTGAGTCACTTTTCTTTCTTGGATTAGCCTTTGTGCACCGGAGTATATTTGAGGTTTAGGATAAGTCCCCTAGGCTCCTTCCCTCCCGACCTTCAAGTCTGTCTAGTCCTTCCTCGTGGCTCCTATTTAGTTATCGCTCTAGGTCAGATAACATTTATCCTGTAGATGACAAACTATCCCAATGATTACTTCTGCTAGGAAAGTTGTAAGCCTACATGCTTTCATTCCAAATTGATCATTGCAAACTGATGGGCACCTTATATTGGTTGGTTCTGACTATGCTAGTGGATACACCACTCATTCATGATACATCTTAGGTTTGGTTCTCGCCCTTAGATACACCACTCATGGCATGTATATGCTTTCTCCTTGAGTTGGCCACTATACACCTATAGGCTTTCTTTTTTAGGCTCAAGATAACACCCCTAGTAGCACCTCCCCTGTGGCACTATATTTGGATCATCCTTTGCGATCCCATTTAGACACTACCCGGGTTACTATCGACGATAGTTCCTTTCCTAACCACCCTGTGGTTGGAGAATCCTTGGATGTGCGATTCTCCTTGGTCCAAGAATCGAGATAGGTCAAGGCACATAGCCCCTTCTCAGGTGGTCCCACACCAATAAGGTCCACACAAACATATAAACAAAATATGTATACTTGTGGATTGAAGGACACCTAGGTACCTTTTCCAAGTATCCTATCTTTAGGTAGTTAGAAAACTCTATAGGAATCACTATTCTTGAGTTGATATAGGTCCCCAATGACATTCACTCAGTAATCGCCCCTTAGTCGGGTTTGATTTATTATGCTACCAACTGGTCACCCTGGTAGTTGTTCCATGCTTTAGAAGATGTAAGTATGCTACACCTTTTTCCTAACACATCCATTACACACTAAAAAGCAACCCCTTCTCAGTAGACTATCCCTATGGATTTATAAATCAGATAGACAAGTCGAGCCCCTTCTGGGTCCATCACACCGACATGTCCATAAATTAAATCTATCAAATTTGACCGAAGCTCACATCCCTGTGGATATGCCCTCAATTCAAAATCAAACTAAACCAAACAAACCATATCAAATCACATGAAATTAAGATAAAATTAATCGACTACTTTTGAGTTGACATAAGTCCCCAATGACATTCACTCAAGAGTCACCCCAGGTTCATGCATCCAACAGTCACCCAAGCAGTTGTTCCTCGCTTTTGAAGATGTAAGTCTGCTACATCTTCTTCCTAGCATAACCGTTGTACATCGAAAGGCAACCCCTTAGGTTGGCTAGCTCTACCCCACAACCAGTAGACTATCCCTTTGGATTTGTAAACTTAAAGTAGGTCAAGGCTGATATAGCCCTTTCTTGGTCCATACACCACAAGTGGTCCATACATTAACTCGATTAAATTAAACCCAATCATTTTCACCTGGAGTTAAATCACACCTTTCTCCCAATGGAGCCCCAAATCAAATAATTCAAACAAGTCAAATTAAAACCAACCTCTTAAACCAAATTAAACCAACTCCCCAATAGAGTCTAAATCAAAGAAATCCAACCAAACTCTTATTCTAGTGGATACATCCCCAAACAAATCTGAAATCAAACTCAAATCCCCTAGTGATAGCCCAACCTGCTTTCTAGTGGAAGGTTCATATAATCCCAATGACTGATCCCATATCTCTAGCAAATATGCCTCCACATCAATTATAACCAAACAAATTAAAATCGATTCAATCTTAATCCCTAGTGGATTATAAATTCTTATCCCCAATGGATCTTCTTTCCTCAAATCATATAATTAAATCAAATTCAAACCTTATCCAAATTTTCTCTTCTATGCCCTCGACATAGACCTCACATGTCATGTCCAATGCATGTGTGATCCCCTAGGATCTCCCTCATGTCTTGACATGGAATTCTCATCAAATCTTATTTCTTCTCTTATGCACACCTTTAATACTTCAACCAAAGCCTAACAATGTTCAAATTACATCATCTTAACATTGTAATCAACATTTTATGATTTATGATGGTGCAAGCTCAAACTAACTATACAATATCATGCTAAACATATTATAGTGTAAATTAACACTATATTATATTATAATATATGATGTTATAATTTTCTATAATATAATATATTGTCTAACATTACACCTCATTAGAATCACTTAAGGAACAAATAACAAAATTTTCTCAAAATATTAATAATGTTTATTTTGGATGTAAAATTTTTATTTTTCTATTAGAAATGGTACAAAATAGAATATTTTTTGTGTTTCTTCTTAGTGTGTGTCATGAATTTGGCCAAATTCTTCCATCTCAACCTTCAAATTAACATTTTTGTGAGTTTTGACCCAATGTATTATAACAAAACTAAGAGATACTAAAACATATAATAACATTTAGTAACACACCACCACATTCATATATATGTGAAGTTATATTTTTCTGTACATTATATTTTAATATGCTTTCATATACTATATTATCTTACATTACACCTTAAAATGAATCAATTTAAGAAAAAAACTTATAAAATTTGGTTAAAAAATGAACATTTATTTTGGATGCAAAATCTCATTCTTTTGATTAAATGACACACCATAACACACCACCAATGATGTTCTTTAATGCTTACCTTATATTTGGCCAAATCCCATCACCTCAGCCTATAAATCAGTATTTTTATGAAGTATACTAGTACAAACCCTACTATATCATACTATAACAAACTAAAATATGCTAAACAACAAGTAGTAATACACAAAAGTATGCTATAATGCATGATGCTACACTATGTTATGGCATCCTATATTATAATACACTATAACATGTTATATTATATTATATTGCACATCACATCACAAGGGATTACATAAGATAAACAATCATAAAATTAGTCTAAATAATAAGAAACTATATATTTAGTTGTATCACTTACATATTTTAAATTGAAATAATATATTATGATGGCATGCTCAACCTATTATGAGTTTGGCCAAATTCCACCATTTTAAAGTCTAAATCAACATTTTATAAATAATGCTAGTGTAGGCTCAACTGCATGATTGTAAAATACTAAAATAATTTAAAATGCATAGAATAATATGTTATGATATATGATGCTATACTATGCAACAACATATAATATTTATTTTGAACATAAAAACATACTTTTTAGACTATAAGTGGCATAGCACACTTTTGGTACTACAACCTAATTCCCACTTAAAATTAAACAAAATTCATCATCTGATTTATTAAATCAATATTTTTAAGATTTATATTAATATAGACTATAGGGCACAATACCATAATCTACTAAAACATTTCAAAACTTCTTAAAACATCCAAAAATACATCACTACATGCACAAATATATGATGCTACATTATACTATAATATATGGTATTATAATATGATTTAGGATTAGGGTTTAGAGTATTCAAATCTCTAATAGTTAAGGGAAAGTCTCTTGAAGAGATCTTTTTTAGCTACCATAATTATGTTAGGATTAGGCCATTCTATAAATATACTCCTAATGACATCTTTATTCAAGGTTTAGGGTTAGGATTTAGGGTTAGTTTAAGGTTTATGGTTTAGGGTTAGTTTAGGGTTTAGGTTAGTATGGCTTGGGTTTAGGCTTGTGGGTTATAGGTTTTAGAGTGGTTGGTTTAGGGTTTAGGTGTGGTTAGGGGTGGTTAGTGGTTTAGTGGGGTTTAGGTTTAGGGTGTTTTGGGGTTTGGGTTTAGGGTATTATTTTTTTATTTTAGGATTTAGAGTTTTAGGTTTAGGGTTTAGGGTCTAAGTTTCAAATTTTAATTTTGGGTTTAGGGTTTCATGTATTTTTTAATAGAGAATAAATTCATATTCAACATTTTTTCTAATTTGATTTCATTTCCAAGTAACACACCCAGTTCTCTAAGAACAAGCGATGACATAGATCAAAAATGAGCATGCATAGAGCAAATAAAAAACCCTAGATAACTAGAGAGATCTCTACTATAAAGACATAGTTCCATAAGCATCACATTGGATCAACCATTCTTCAGTTTCCTTATCTCACATCAGAACCACCTCGGCCTCTCGAGTAATAGGATCCGCCATCATATCCCCAATCTCTCCCTCCACCACCACCACATCTATAACCTCCATTGCTTCTCCCACCTCCATAACCACCACTTTTCTAACCATAACCAGCATATCCACCAGCACCTCTAGATCCCCCACCACGATTGTGATAATCACCGCCTTCGCCTCCACCGCCAGATCTAGACTGAGCCTAGTTGATGTGATATCCCCAATCACCTATCTTAGGGTTTAGGTTTAGGTTAAGTTTATTAAGTATGATTTAGGTTCATTTTTAATTTATTTAGTTACCATAAGTTTAGGTGGATTTAGGTGAGGTTTAGGTTTAGTGGTTTAGAAGGTTTTAGAGAGTGTGGGAAAGGGGTTTTAGGGCCTAGTTTAGTGCAGGGCTTATTTGTAGGCTTAAGGTTTGGATTTAGGGTTTAGGGTAAGATTATGATTGTCCTTTCTAAACCAATAGTTTAGCTTTATTTTAGTTATTTTTTAGTGTGTCAGATCAGTGGTCTATGGTTTGAGGTTTAGGGTCAGGTTAGATTTTACTTTAGGTTAGTTTAGGTTTATGGTTTAGTTTAAGGTTTAACATTTTAGTTAGGGTATGGCTCAGGATCAGGTTTAGGTCAAGCATGGTAGGGTTTTTGGTAGCATTTAGGATTTAGTTTAGTAGGGCCAGTTAAGGTTTAGAGTTTATTTTTTTTTAAATTAAAAGATAAGTTTAGGTTTATTTATTTTATTTTATTTATTTTAGTTTCTTTTATTTTTTCTTTTATTTAGGTTTATTTTATATTTTTAATTAGTTTAGTTTATTTATTTTAGGTTTATTTGTTTAGTTTAGGATTTTTTTTATTTTAGTTTATTTTTTTGTTTTAGGTTTAGGTTTATGTTTATTTTTTTGTTTAGTTTTATTTTTGTTTTATTTTTAGGTTTATGTTTAATT
This sequence comes from Cymbidium sinense, assembly GCA_021442155.1. Taxonomy (NCBI): domain Eukaryota; kingdom Viridiplantae; phylum Streptophyta; class Magnoliopsida; order Asparagales; family Orchidaceae; genus Cymbidium; species Cymbidium sinense. The sequence goes on along the minus strand of CM038224.1, from coordinate 141,173,156 downwards.
TTTATTTTTTTTTTTAATGTTTTAGGTTTTAGGTTATTTTTTTAGATTTTTTTTTAGGTTTAGGTTTATTTTTAGTTTATTTTATTTAATTTAGTTTAGGTTTAGGTTTAGGTTTAGTTTATTTTAGGTTTAGGTTTAGGTTTAATTTATTTTAGTTTTGTTTATTTTATTTTAGGTTTAAATTTATTTTATTTTATTTATTTTAGGTTTATGTTTTTTTAGTTTAGGGTTTAGGTTTTATTTTTTATTTGATTGAATTATTTAAACATATTAATTTAAAACTTTATCCAAATTCTTTTACAAAAAATGACATAAGAATTAAATTAATTAGGCATGTGTCGTTGTTAAACCAGGGAACTGAATCAAATGACCTCCTTAGAGCTAGCTAAAGCCTCATATTCTTGGGATGTCTAGACTATATACCAAATTGCATTCAAACATATGTAAATTTGTATAGATGAACATAGAAAGTAACTCCAAATCATATGGCTAATTAATTGAACCACTTTTTCAATTATGAATGCATGCAATTTTAATGTAAAATGGGATTTTGATTCACTAATCACATATACATATTCATGTACAAAGATATAGGCAAGTACGTGTCATTGCTAAACTAGGGAAGTGAGGTAATCAAATGACCTCCTTGGGATAACTAAAGCCTCATATTTCTAGGATGTCCAGACTATGTACTTGCTTTTCTAGGGCACACATGGATGTATACATAAACAAGAGAAAAGAAAACCATGCAAAGATTGTATATTTTCTTTATTGAATCATTTATATATATGAATTAAAGCTCTATCCAAATTATAATGTTGAAATACATAAGAATGAAATCAAATAGGTACGTGCCATTGTTAAAGCTGGGAAGTGAGTTAATCAAATGACCTCTTTAGGGCTAGTTAAAGCCTCGTGTTCTCGGGATGTCCAGACTACATACCCATTACAATTCAATCTTATATAAATCAACACATGAATAGAGGAAAGAGAACTCAACATTCATACACTTAAGCTATAAGCACATGCATTTCTTATGTATTTATAACTAGCATCATAAAACATATTATTATTCATTTATAAGCTTTTAAAAAATACATTTAGATTTAATAATGATAATAGCCACACATATATTAAATTAAATTAACACATGCAAGCTTACATAAAGGAATTCCATTTTATTTTACTTGATTTTGAAAAGATGGATGCATGAGTTCAAATGACATACCAAATTTAACATGATTTGAAAGAGGACAATCAAATATAAGCATGTGATTCATTTAACCAAACTAGTTCTTAAGGACAATCAAATCAAATAAGATTATTTAACGCAAACCAAAGCTTCTTTATTAATTAAGTTTTATATTTTATTTGATTTAAAGATGAGAATAGAAATCATCACTTGTTGTTTTAAATCACCCATTCCCACAATAGTGATTTGATTTAATTTAAGGAAATGTAATTAAGTTGATTTAATGGGTTAACTAAGTTGAACCCTTAATTAGATAAATTAATTATTCTTACTTATGTCTCCTTAAAGTAATTAACTAAGTAATTATGAGCTAATATGAGATGCATGGAAAATAAACTTACAATGATTCTAGGAAATAAAGAAGGCCAAATGCAATTGGCCTATGATTAATAGTTAATTCGATTAAGGGACTTAATTAATTACTCTTATGGTTTTCCTACACATGTGGACAAACCATAATTTCAATAAACTCATTTAGGTTATCAAACACCTAAGCATCTACCCCATGATTTAATTAATTAAGGTCTGATGTGATTATGATTTTAATGTAATTAAGTGATTTAATTAATTAGTTAAATCTTAATTAATTTCATTTTAAAAGGGGTAAAATTAACTTAGGGAAAGGGGTCCAAACCTTATTCCATAGTTCACTTATTGTTGAATAATGATTAATAAGCTTAATTAACCAATTTGTTATTTTTCATGGGATTAATTAATCATTAATTAACTTAAAAAAGTAGTAAATGTTTAATTAGTCAATTTTTGTAATTAAGTGAGCAATAAATCCCAAGAAAATCATGAGAGGCATAGGTCATCCCATTAAATTAACACATAAAATTTGGGATTAATTGCTCAAGTTATTAAGGAGTAATTAAGCTAATTAATTTTGTAATTAAGCCTTAATTAAACCTTAATTATAGTTCAAAATTAGCTAAGATCATTTTTAATTAATTTTCTTATGAAATACCTTCCTTGTCCACTATTAGATCTATACTGAGCCTATTGATGGTTCCTACTATCAAGGTTCTGCCCATTCTTAGGGTTTAGGTTTAGTTTTAGGTTTATTTTTTAATTTATTTAGTTACTTTAGGTTTAGGGTTTGGGGTTTAGGGTTTTTTAGGATTTAAGGTTTAGGATTTAGGGCTTAAGGTTTAGTGTTGTAGGTTTATGGTTTAGGGTTTTTTTTTTAAATTAACTAAACTGATAAGTTTAGGTTTATTTAGTTTACTTAGTGTATTTTTTATTTTTTATAGTTTACTTTACTTTTTATTTTTATTTAGGTTTATCTTTTATTTTTATTTAGTTTAGTTTATTTATTTTATTAGTAGGTTTTTTTATCTTAGTTTATTTTTTAGGTCTAGGATTAGTTTTAAGTTTATTTTTTAGTTTTATTTTATTTTTATTTTACTTTTTAGGTTTAGGTTTTATTTTTTAATTTTAGGCCTAGGATTAAATGTTTTTTTAAGGTTTTGGATTTAGGTTTTTATTTTAGGTTTATTTTTAGGTTTTATTTTTTAGTTTAGGTTTAGGATTATTTTTACTTTATTTTAGTTAATTTAGCTTAGGACTAGGTCTAGGTTTAGGTTTTATTTGTTTTAGTTTAGTCTATTTTAGTCTAGGTTTAGGTTTGTTTAATTTTTATTTTAGGTTTAGGTTTCTTTAGTTTATTTTCAGTTTTAGGCTTTATTTTATTATTATTTTTAGGTTTATTATTTAGGTTTAGGTTTCAATTTATTTTTTATTTTATTTTATTTTATGTTTATTTTATCTTTATTTTAGGTTTATTTTTTATTTTATTTATGTTTTTTTTTATTTTAATTTAGTTAGGTTTTATTTATTATATATTTTAGTTTTATTTTTATTTTATTTCCTTTTAGGTTTTAGATTTTAGTTTACCATTTATTTTATTTTATCTTTTAGGTTTTATTTATTTAAGTTTAGGTTTCTTTTGGTTTAGGGTTTATGATTTAGGGTTTATTTGGGGGGCCTGGGGTTAAGGTTTAGCCCAGAGTTTAGCCTTTTTTTGGGTTTTGTCAGTGTATAGGGTTTAGGGTTTAGGCTCAGGGCCTAGGGTTTAGGGTTTAGGGTTTAGGGCCCAGGTAGGGCCTAATGCAGGTTTTATAGATTTAGGGGGCCCAGGTTGTGCCCAGTGTTTAGGTCAGTGGTTTTGGGTGAGTTTAGGAGGAGGGTTTTGATTTAGTTTATTAAGTTTAGTCAGGTTTAAGTTGATTTTTTTAGTTTAGTTTTATTTTTATTTTATTTTTAAGTTTAGGTTAATTTTTTTAGGCAGTGTCCAGGTTTTTATTTTATTTAGGTTTAGGTTTTACTTTAATTTTAGGTTTATTTTTAGGTTTATTGTTAGTTTATTTTATTTTGTTTAGTATAGGGTTTAGGTTTAGTTTATTTTAGGTTTAGGTTTAGGTTTATTTTACTTTGTTTATTTATTTTCATTTGAGGTTTTAGTTTTTTTTAGTTTGTGGTTTAGATTTTATTTTTTATTTATTTATAAGTTTATTTTTAAGGTTTAGGTATTTATTTAATTTTTAATTTAATTAATTTTATTTTATTTTACATTTATTTTATTTTTATTTTATGTTTAGTTTTTATTTTATTTAGATTTTTTATTCTTAGGTTTATGTTATTTTTTGTTTAGTTTAGGTTTTATTTATTTTATTTAAGTTTTTTTATTAGTTTATTTTATTTTATTTTTAGGTTTAAGTTTATGATTTTATTTTATTTTATTATTTTATTATATTTAGGTTTAAGTTTTTATTCTTTTATTTTAAGTTTTTTTTAGGGTTTAGGATTTAGGATTTAGGTCCAGAGTTTAGGGGGCTTTAGTGTTTAGGTAAGGTATGGTTTAAGGTTTAGGTTTAGGTTTAGGGTTTAGTAGGGCTCAGTGGAGGTTTAGTGGCTCAGTGTTTAGGGTTTAGAGGGTTTAGGGTCTATGGTTATTTAGTTTGGGGTCAGGGTTTAGGGTTTAGGGTTTAGGGCTTTGTGGCTAAATGCAGGGTGCAGGTCATGGGTAGATTTTATGGTTAGGGTGCAGGTTCAAGGAAGGTTTAAGGTTAGGGTGTTTCTTTATTTCATATTTTAGTTATTTTATTATTATTATTTAAATTAAGTAAATGATAGGTTTAGGTTTATTTAGTTTATTTTTTTATTTATTTTAGATTATTTTATTTTTATTTTGATTTATGTTTATTTTAATTTATTTATTTAGTATTTATTTTATTTATTTAGGTTTTAATTTTAGTTTATTTTTTTTAGGCTTATTTTTATTTTTTTATTTTATTTTATTTTTTAGGTTTAGGTTTTATTTTAATTTTAGGTATAGGTTTTTTATTTGTTTTATTTTTAGTTTTATTTTATATTTTAATTTTATTTTTGGTTTTGGTTTACTTTTAGTTTATTTTATTTTATTTATTTAGGTTGTAGTTTATTTAGATTTATGTTTAGGTTTATATATTTTAGTTTATTTTATTTTTGTGTAGGTTTAGGTTTATTTTTTTTTATTTTAGTTTTAGGATTTTTTTTTAGTTTAAGGTTTAAGTTTTATTTTATATTTAATTTTAAGTTTTATTTTTTGGTCTATTATTTAGGTTAAGATTTTATTTTTTTTATTTTATTTTATTTTAGGTTTATTTATTTTTTGTTTTAGGTTTAGTTTTATATTTAGGTTCTTTTTATTTTTAGTTTAGTTTAGGTTTTTATTTATTTATTTTAGTTTAGTTTTTACTGTTTATTTTGTTTTCTTTTTAGGTTTAGGTTTAGGTTTAGGTTTTAGTTTAAGTTTTTATTTTATTTTGATTTAGGCTTTTTGTTTATTTTATTTTTATATTATATTTAGTTTATGTTTAGGTTTTTAGCTTTTTAGAGTATAGGGTTAGGGTTTAGGGTTAGTTTAGGGTTTTTTTTCAAGAAAATTAGGGAAATTTTATTACAACAAAGAAGGGATTCAAAGTCCTTAGAGGGGGCAAATCTCTAAGCTAATGCTCAAAGTGCTACAAAAAGAACTACGGAGATAAGCCCCCTAGCTAATACAATAGATAAAGAAAGGAAGCTAACCAAAAAAGAAATAGATATCCATAACAAAAAATCCTTGAAATTAGCAGCAACCTTCATTAGCTCATTATAAAACCAGTACAACCCAACAGCAAAGGTCTTCCAACCTGCACTAGAGATCTTCCTATGCTCCTGAAGAAGCCAGGACAATCCTGTAGCAAAAGTCTCCCAACTTGTATCAACGATTTGCAATAAGCTTAGAAAGGGATTAGTATAGATTATGAAATAGGTATTTAAGCATAAAGTATAAGAGCAAGTAGAAGTTAGAAGATGAAAAAAGGCTCAGGCATAGTTATAATTGTCTTAAGGAGCAGCATTATATGTAAACATCCAAACTTCGAATGAAGGGTTATAATAGAATATAGCACTACCAGCCAAAAGAGGGAAAGTGAAGCATCATGGCCATTATTGCCAGCAAACCTATTATAACACCATGTCCAGTGATGATCATCGCACAAACCTACAAAAAACTTCAAACAACAAATGTAACCACTAGAAACCCAACAATCAAGTAGATCCAACTGAGTAAATCAGATAAGGAAACCCATTAGGAAAGCTTTAGAACATAGGGTGCACAACTAAAGCAACTACCAAGGCTTACTAACATAGATGCTACGAGACAACTTCAGAAAAGAGGAAGTAGGATTAAGCAGAGACCAAACAAAGGTAAAAAGAGAATCATAGCAGGTTTGGTCATTCATCAAAAGAAAATAAATGATAGTATTCTCCAAAATAATAGAAAAAAAAACCTCAAGACTGATAGGGATCAAAGCAACCAATAAAACATAAGAGGGTGGGGGCACAACCACATTCCAGAATTGATCATGCCAGCAGGTAAACACCAAAAGAGAAGAAAGGGAACTTAAACAATTAGAACCATACTTAGGCTGGATAAGAATAGAAAAATTTTAACCAAGAAAGTACTCTTTAAACCCAACTAGTCAGTTATAGCACCCAATTTAACCAGCCAGCAAGGCAGTCCACCCTGCAAGCCACCAAAGTAGCCAAGGATTCCAACCATGAGCCATAGAACCACTAGGATGAAAGATAGAGGGATTCATCAAATCAATCCCAATCCAAAGACATGAGGATCAGGTTAAAGCTGTTGTAAATCACAACCAAAAACAAAAAAAGGTAAAAATTCTATATGGTTAGAAATATTCCAACATCTAGAGCCATTCACAAACAAGAAGACCAATAAGGATAACAATAGCCACATCAGAAAAACATCCAACTAGTAGGTAGTCGCCTCTCATTATAGAAAACCAAATAAAAATAGAACCACATTATTATAGGAGGCACACTCAAGGGTTGGAAGATATAATAAAATAGAAGCAGCCAACCTAACAGTCATCTAGAACAACATTAAAGGCATTAGGGATAACCATTGGACAACAACAATCCAAGCAGCAAATAAAGAATAAAGACCCCTCATGATTAAATAATTCCTCTCAACTATAGAAATAAAAACCATAACACCACAGCTATCAGCAGTCACCTTCCAAAGAGAAAACCCCAACCAAGAGGGCCACACCCGACTGAACACCAGGAAGGTCCAAAAAAATAGGCAAAAATGGGAAAGATAAGACCTTAAGGAGAAAGAAACACAAAAAACAATAATAAGAACAAACCCAGTCAGCAAATAGAAAGGGGACAAAACATCCAACCACAACAGGAAGTTTAGAGAACTAGTAGAATCACCCAGAAATGGAAAATACCCATAACTAGTCAGCAACAACCAACAACCAACTAGAAAATGCAAAGTAGCAAAAGAAAGTTGTGGAGAGATCTAGCCAAAAAAGGAAATCGCACTAAACATTGGACAAGCAAGACCGAGGGATTTAGGGTTTTAGGGTTTAGGGTTTAGGGTTTATGATTTAGAGTTTAGGTTTTAGGGTTTATTGCTTAGCATTTAGGGTTTTAGGGTTTAGAGTTTATCATTTAGGGTTTTAGGGTTTAGGGTTTAGGGTTTAAGGTTTAGGGTTTGTAGGGTTTAGGGTTTAGGGTTTAGGTTTTAGGTTTAGGGTTCAAGGTTTAGTTTAGGGTTTTTGATTTTTTTTAATTGAAAATAAATTCAAATTCAACATTTTTCTTTTCAATTTTATCAACCAAGTAACACACTAGGTTTTCTAAGATACAAGCAATGACATAGATCAAAAATGAGCACGCATAGAGCAAATCAAACACCCTAGATAATAAGAACCATCTCTATTGTAAAAACATAGTTCCATAAGTAGTAGATCAAATTGACCATTCTTCAATTTCTCTAGCTCTATTAGAACCACCTCGGCCTCTCGAGTAGAGGGATTCAACATTATATCCTCGATCTCTCCCTCTGCCACCACCATGAATGTAACCTACGTCGATCCTCTCGCCTCCATAACTACCACTGCTTCAACCACCACCTCCATATCCATCAACAACTCTAGATCCCCCACCACCACTAGGATAACCGCCACCACCACCTTCTCCTCCACTGCCAAATCTAGATTGAGCCTGGTTGATGGTGATGTTCTTGCCATCAAGGTTATGTCCCTTCTTAGGGTGTAGGTTTAGGTTTAGGTTTATTAAGTTTTAGGGTTTAGGTTTAATTTTTAATTTATTTATTTACTTTAGGTTTAGGTTTAAGGTTTAGGGTTTAGGTTTTAGGGTTTAGGGTTTAGGGTTTAGGGTTTAGGGTTTGTGGTTTATGCTTTTTTTTAGGGTTTAGGGTTAGGGTTTTGGGTTTAGGGTTTAGGGATTAGGTTAGGGTCAGGTTTAGTGGGTTTAGGGTTTAGGTTTAGGTTTTTAAGGTTTTGGGTTGAGGGTTTAAGACTTGGGGTTTTTTTTTTAAGCAAGTAAAACTGCAGTTTAGTTTACTTAATTAATTTTATTTATTTTATTTTATTTATTATTGTATTTAGTTTATTTCTTTTAGGTTTATTTATTTTAGTTCTTGTTTTTTATTTTAGTTTAATTTTATGTTTAGATTTAGGTTTAGGTTTATTTTTTAGTTTAATTTTATTTTCACTTTATTTTTAGGTTTAGGTCTAATTTTTAATTTTTAGGTTTAGGTCTAATTTTTAATTTTTAGGTTTAGGTTTAGGTTTTTATTTTTTTAGGTTCAAGTTTTAGGTTTTTATTTTAGGTTTATTTTCAAGTTTTATTTTCTAGTTTAGGTTTAGGTTTATTTTTAGTTTATTTTATTTTATCTAGTTTAGGTTTATGTTTAGGTTTCATTTATTTTAAATTAGGTTTATGTTTTTTATATTAGTTTAGTTTATTTTACTGTAGCCTTAGGTTTATTTTATTTTTATTTTTAGTTTAAGGTTTAAGTTTTATTTTATATTTATTTTTAGATTTTATTTTTAAGTCTATAATTTTGGTTTAGGTTTTTATTTTGTTTTTGTTTTATTCTATTTTAGGTATATTTTATTTTTATTTTTGGTTTAGTTTTTATTTTATTTAGGATTTTTAATTTTTTGTTTAGTTTAAGTTTTTAATTATTTTATTTGAGTTTAGTTTTTATATTTTATTTTATTTTATTTTTAGGTTTAAGTTTAGGTTTTAGTTTATGTTTTTATTTTATTTTATTTTTTATTTTCTTTTGGTTTCGGATTTTTTATTTATTTTATTTTTATATTTTATTTATTTTAAGTTTAGGTTTTTAGCTTTTTAGGGTTTAGGGTTAGTTTAGAGTTAATGGTTTAAAGTTAGTTTAGGGTTTAGGGTTTAGGATTTTTTTTGTGTTTAAGGTTTGGTGATTTAGATTTAGGGTTTAGGAGGTTTAGTGGTCAGTGGTTTTGGTTTTAGTTTAGGTCCAGGGTTTTGGTTTTAGGTTTAGGGTTTAGGGTTTTATGGTTTAATGTTTACGTTTTAAGGTTTAAGATTCAGGGTTTTTTGGGTTTAATGTTTAAGGTTTAGGTTTTAGGTTTAGGGTTCAGGTTTTAGTTTAGGGTTTAGGGTTTTTAGTATATTTTTTTAATAGAAAACAAATTTAGATTTAACATTTTTTTCTTTTCGATTTCATCAAGCAAGCAACACACCAAGTTTTCTATAGCACAGACGATGACATAAGTAAAATATGAGAACACATAGAGCAAATCAAAAACCCTAGATAACTAGAGCCGTCTCTACTGTAGAAAGATAGTTCCATAAGCAGTAGGTTGGATCGACTATTCTTCAATTTCTCTAGTTCCATTAGAACCACCCCGCCTCTGAGTAGGGATTCCCATTATACCATCTCCCCTCCACCACCACCATAGTCAGAACCTCCGCTGTTCTCGCACCTCCATAACCACCACTGCTCTGACCACCACCTCCATATCCACCAGTACCTCCAGATCGCCCACCACCATAATGATAATTGCCGCCTCCGCCTTCACGTCCACCGCCAGATCTAGATTGAACCTAGTTGATGGTGATGATCTTGCCTTCAAGGTTATGTCCATTCTTAGGGTTTAGGTTTATTTTTTAATTTATTTAATTACTTTAGGTTTAGGTTTAGGGTTTAGGGTTTAGGGTTAGGGTTTAGGATTTAGGATTTAGGATTTAGGGTTTAGGGATTATGTTTTAGGCTTTAAGGTTTTAGGGTTTATGCCTTTAGGGTTTAGGGTTTAGGGTTAGGGTTTAGGATTTAAGGCTTAGGGTTTAGGGTTGTAGGTTTAGGGTTGTAGGTTTAGGGTTGTAAGTTTAGGATTAAGTGTTTAGGGTTGAGGGTTTAAGGTTTTGAGTTTAGGTTTATTTTTTTTTAAATTTTTTTTAATTTTAATTTATTTTAGTTTATTTTATTTTTTATTTTTATTTTGGTCTATTTTTTATTTTTATTTAGTTTAGTCTATTTCTTTTAGGTTTGTTTATTTTAGTTTAGGCTTTTTTATTTTATTTTTAGGTTTAGATTTAGGTTTAGGTTTATTCTTTAGTTGAGTTATATTTTTATTTAATTTTTTAGGTTTAGGTTTTATTTTTTATTTTTTAAGTTTAGGTTTGGGTTTTTATTTTAAGTTTATTTCAAGGTTTTATTTTTTTTAGTTTAGGTTTAAGTTTATATTTAGTTAGTTTAGGTTTAGGTTTGATTTATTTTAGTTTAGTTTATTTTAGTTTAATAGGTTTATTTTATTTTATTTATTTTATTTTATTTTAGGTTTAGTTTTTTTTAGTTTAGGGTTTGGTGTTATGTTTTATTTATTTTTAAGTTTTATTTTAAGGTTTATTTATTAAGCTTTTGGTTTTTATTTAATTTTTATTTTTTATTTTTTTTATTTTACATCTAATTTTAATTTATTTAGGTTCTTTATTCTCAAGTTTATTTTATTTTTTTAATTTATTTACGTTTTTTTTATTTTATATTAGTTTAGTTTTACTAGCTTATTTTATTTTATTTTTAAGTTTAGGTTTTTATGTTATTTTATTTTATTTTGGTTTAGTTTAGCTCATGTTAGGTAAGTTGGAACCATGGTCATATTTTTTGAGTTTAGGGCCCAGAGTCAGTGAGGGCCCAGGGTTTAGGAGTAAGTTTCAGTAGCCTGTGGTTGGTGGCCTAGGGCACAGGGTTATTTGGAGTGGTCAGCCATGGTTTTTTTTTAAGGTTTTTAAGTCAGGGTTTAGGTCATTTTAGGGTGGGTCTTTATAATCACAAACCCAAAGGTTTAGGTTTATTTAGTTTAGTTTATTTTATTTATTTTAGTTTATTTAATTTTATTTTATTTAGATTTATTTTATTTTATTAGTTTAGTTAATTTATTTTAGTAGGTTTTCTATTTTAGTTAATTTAGATTTAAGTTTAGGTTTATGTTTAATTTTTTATTTAGCTTTATTTTTATTTTATTTTTTGGGTTAATGTTTTATTTTTTATTTCTAGGTTTAAGTTTAGGTTTTTATTTTATTATTTTAGGTTTATTTTTAGGTTTTTTTTTTATTTTAGGTTTAGGTTTATTTTTATTTTATTTTATTTTATTTAGTTTAAGATTTAGGTTTAGTTTATTTTAGGTTTAGGATTTGTTTTTATTTATTTTAGTTTAGGTTTATTTTTATTTTATTTTATTTATTTTAGGTTTATGCTTAACACTACCTTTGCCAGTCCCATGTCTAGATGTGAAAAGTGGAGGGTTGTGATAGGTAGTCGACATCTAGTGTAAAACTTGTCGAAATAATCATGACATGAATCCTTTAAATCATTGTGTTAATGTTAGTTTACCTAGATCACACTCATATAAATTTAGAAAATGTGCAGAGCCGTGATGATGTGCAATGATAAATACAAGGGTTCCACATTATGGATGAATTGGCAAAGAAGTTAGTCCATGAAACCATAATTTGGTTAGAACTTGGAATATAGGTACTCTTATGTAAATTGGAATTAATATATATTATGGTTCTTAGATAGATAAATATTTTATGTGTAGTACTATTTTATTTTAAGTTTATTTTATTTTTTTTACATGTAGTTTTTATTTTATTTAAGTTATTTATTCTTAGGTTTATTTTATTTTATTTAGGTTTAAATTTTTTATTTTATGTTTTATTTATTTAGCTTACATTTTTTTAGTTTAGGGTTTGGTAGAGTTTTTTGATTTAGGGTTTAAGGTTAGGGTTTATTTAGCATATATTTAGTATTTTAGGCTTTGGTTTTAGAATTTTAGAGTTTAGGGTTTAGGCCTAGGATCTTTAGGTTTAGCTTTGTTTAGTGCCTAGGTTTATGGTTTAGCACATGATTTAAGATTTAGGTTTTGTGGGTTAAGTAGTGGCTCAGTTCATTTTTGGGGTTTAAGGTGGGTTTGGATTTAGGGCCTAGATTTAGGATTTATGATTTAGGATTTTATTCTTAAATGTGTTACAGTTTAGTTTATTTAGTTTATTTATTTATTTATTTTAGTTTATTTTACTTTTATTTTATTTAGGTTTATTTTTTATTTATTTAAGTTAGTTTAATTATTTTAGTTTATTTATTTTAGTCTAATTTTAATTTATTTTTAGGTTTAGATTTAGGTTTAGGTTTTTTAAGTTGAGATTTATTTTTATTTTATTTTTTAGGTTTAGGTTTTATTTTTTCTTTTTAGGTTTAGGTTTAGGTTTTTTTTTATTTTAGTAGGTTTAATTTTAGGTTTTTATTTTAGGTTTATCTTTAGGCTTTATTTTTTAGTTTAGGTTTCGGTTTATTTTATTTTATTTTATTTATTTAGGGTTTAGGTTTAGGATTAGGTTTAGCTTATTTTAGGTTTAGGTTTTATTTATTTTAGTTTAGTTTATTTTTAGGTTTATTTATTTTAGTTTATTTATTTTATTTAGTTTAGTTTTTATTTTTCTTAGTTTAGGGTTTAGGTTTTATTTTTTATTTATTTTTAGGTTTATATTTTAGGTTTTGGTTTTTATTTAGTTTTTTAATTATATTTTAGGTTTATTTTAGTTTTATTTTATGTCTGATTTTTATTATATTAAGGTTTTTTATTCTTAAGTTTATTTTAGTTTTCTAGTTTAGATTAGGTTTTTCTTTATTCCATTTTGGTTTATTTTTGTGTTTATTTTATTCTATTTTTAGGTTTAGGTTTTTTTTTTGTTTTTTTAGGTTCAAGTTTTAGGTTTTTATTTTAGGTTTATTTTCGTATTTTATTTTAGTTTAGGTTTAGGTTTATTTTTTAGTTTATTTTATTTTATCTAGTTTAGGTTTCTTATTTTAAATTAGGTTTATGTTTTTATATTAGTTTAGTTTATTTTACTGTAGCCTTAGGTTTATTTTATTTTTATTTTTAGTTTAGGGTTTAAGTTTTATTTTATATTTATTTTTAGATTTTATTTTTAAGTCTATCATTTTGGTTTAGGTTTTTATTTTATTTTTATTTTATTTTATTTTAGGCATATTTTATTTTTATTCTAGGTTTAGTTTTTATTTTATTTAGGATTTTTAATTTTTTTTGTTTAGTTTAGGTTTTTAATTATTTTATTTGAGTTTAGTTTTTATATTTTATTTTATTTTATTTTTAGGTTTAGGTTTAGGTTTTAGTTTATGTTTTTATTTTGTTTTATTTTTTATTTTATTTTGGTTTAGGCTTTCTATTTATTTTATTTCTATATTTTATTTATTTTAAGTTTAGGTTTTTAGCTTTTTAGGGTTTAGGGTTAGTTTAGAGTTATGGGTTTAAAGTTAGTTTAGGGTTTAGGGTTTAGGATTTTTTTGTGTTTAAAGTTTAAGATTTATGGTTTAGTGTTTAGGTTTTAGGTTTTAGGGTTTAGGGTTTAGGGGAATATGGTTTAGGGTTTAGGTTTTAGGGTTTTATGGTTTAATGTTTACGATTTAAGGTTTAAGATTTAGGGTTTTTAGGGGTTAAGATTTAAGGTTTAGGTTTTAGGCTTAGGGTTCAGGTTTTAGTTTAGGGTTTAGGGTTTGTAATATATTTTTTTAATATAATAGGCGATGACATAAGTAAAATATGAGCACACATCGAGCAAATCAAATACCCTAGATAACTAGAACCGTCTCTACTGTTAAAAGATAGTTCCATAAGCAGTAGGTTGGAATGACTGTTCTTCAATTTCTCCAATTCCATCAGAACCACCCCGGCCTCTCGAGTAGTGGGATTCCCCATCAAACCCTCGATCTCCCCCTCCACCACCACCAAAGCTGTAATCTCCGTTGCTCCTGCCACCTCCATAACCACCACTGCTCTGACCACCACCTCCATATCCACTAGTACCTCTAGATCGCCCACCACCATGATGATAATTATCGCCTTCGCCTTCGCCTTCGCATCCACTGCCAGATCTAGATTGAGCCTAGTTGATGGTGATGATCTTGCCGTCAAGGTTATGTCCATTCTTAGGGTTTAGGTTTATTTTTTAATTTATTTAATTACTTTAAGCTTAGGTTTATGGTTTAGGGTTTAGGGTTAGGGTTTAGGGTTTAGGATTTAGGGTTTAGGGTTTAGGGTTTAGGGTTTAGGGTTTATGTTTTAGGCTTTAAGGTTTTAGGGTTTATTCTTTTAGGTTTAGTTTGGGGTTAGGCTAGTGGTCTGGTTTAAGATCAAGGTTTAGGTTTAGGTGGGGTCAGTGGCCTAGGTGTAAGTTAGTGTGTTGAGGGTTGAGGGTTTTGGGATTAGGTTTTTTTTTTATTTTTTTACTTTTAATTTATTTTAGTTGATTTTATTTTTATTTTTATTTAGGTCTATTTTTTATTTTTATTTAGTTTACTCTATTTCTTTTAGGTTTGTTTATTTTAGTTTAGGATTTTTATTTTATTTTTTAGGTTTAGATTTAGGTTTAGGTTTATTCTCTGTTGAGTTATATTTTTATTTAATTTTTTAGGTTTAGGTTTTATTTTTTATTTTTAAGTTTAGGTTTGGGTTTTTATTTTAAGTTTATTTGAAGGTTTTATTTTTTAGTTTAGGTTTAAGTTTATATTTAGTTTATTTTATTTTATTTAGTTTAGGTTTAGGTTTGATTTATTTTAGTTTAGTTTATTTTAGTTTAGGTATAGGTTTATTTTATTTTTATTTTAGGTTTAGTTTTTTAGTTTAGGGTTTTGGTGTTATGTTTTATTTATTTTTAAGTTTTATTTTAAGGTTTATTTTTTAAACTTTTGGTTTTTATTTAATTTTTCTTTTTTATTTTAAGTCTATTTTATTTTTATTTTACTTCTAATTTTTATTTATTTAGGTTCTTTATTCTCAAATTTATTTTATTTTTTTTAGTTTATTTACGTTTTTATTTTTTTTGTATTAGTTAATTTTTACTAGCTTATTTTATTTTATTTTTAGGTTTAGGTTTTTATGTTATTTTATTTTATTTTTTATTTTATTTATATTTAGGTTTCTTCTTTATTTTATTTTTAGGTTTTATTTTGTTTAAGTTTATTTTTAGGTTTTTAAGTTTTAGGGTTTATTATGGTTTATGGTCTTAGGGTAGTGGTCTTAGGGTTTAGAGTAGGGTTGGGGTTTAGGGTTTAGGGCCTAGGTTTGTGGGTTTAGTTTAGGGTTTTTAAGGTCAGGTATAGGGTTGAGGTTTGGGTTTAGGTCAGGGTCAGGTGGCTCTTTAAGGTTTTAGGTTTAAGGCCTAGGGTTTAGGGTTAGTTTAGGGTTTAGGTCACTTTTAGGGTTTAGGGTTTTTTTTTATAATTAAGTAAACTTAAAGGTTTAGGTTTATTTAGTTTATTTTTTATTTAGTTTAGTTTATTTTATTTTTTATTTTTATTTAGATTTATTTTTTATTTTTTATTAGTTTAATTTATTTATTTTAGTTTAGGTTTTTTATTTTATTTAATTTTTTAGATTTAAGTTTAGGTTTATGTTTAATTTTTTGTTTAGCTTTATTTTTATTTTATTTTTTGGGTTAATGTTTTATTTTTTATTTCTAGGTTTAAGTTTATGTTTTTATTTTATTGTTTTAGGTTTATTTTTAGGTTTTTTTATTTTAGGTTTAGGTTTATTTTTAGTTTATTTTATTTTATTTAGTTTAGGATTTAGGTTTAGTTTATTTTAAGTTTAGGATTTATTTTTGTTTATTTTAGTTTAGTTTATTTTAGTTTAGGTTTATTTTTATTTTATTTTATTTATTTTAGGTTTATGCTTAACACTACCTTTGCCGGTCCCATGTCCGGATATGAAAAGTGGAGGGTTGTGATAGGTAGTCGACATCCAGCGTAAAACTTGTCGAAATAATCATGACATGAATCCTTTAAATCATTGTGTTAATGCTAGGGCGTCCCCTGGAAGCGACACGCTCTATGGCTTGAATACAATGAAAAATGTGCAAGAGCCACTGTAATGGTGCCTGGGTGCAGCGTTAAATAAGCAAGGGTTCCCACATTATGGACAATGGCAAAGAAGTTAGTCCATGAAACTATAATTTTCTTAGAACTTGTAATATATTTAGTGTGTAAATTAATGGAATTAATGATATTATGGTTCTGATAAACAAACATTTTATGTGTAGTACTATTTTTTTTAGGTTTATTTTATTTTTTACATGTAGTTTTATTTTATTTAAGTTATTTATTCCGTCATATTTTATCTTATTTAGGTTTAAATCTTTTATTTATTTTATTTTTTATTTTAATTTGTCAGTTCCTTTAGATTTGTGGCTCAGTGGCTCAGGGTTTGGGAGCTCACCCACTTAGGGCCCAGTCAGGGCCTAGGGCCGAGGGCACAGTGGCCCAGCATTTCCAGGCTTGGGCCTAGGATTTTAGGGCTTCAGTGGCTTGGCTGCCTAGGATCGTGGCCCAGGCCTGTGCTTCAGGCCTGGCTTCATGGCTCAGTGCACATGGCGCAAGATCTAGGGTCAGTGGCCTGGCTGCCTGGCCGAGGGCCTAGGGCTCAGTGTGTCTTGGGGCTCTGGGCCTAGGGTTTTGGATTTAGGGTTTTAGATTAGGATTTAGATTTGGATTCGTGATCATTTAACTTTAAAATTAAGTAAGCCCATAGTTCTAGCTTATTTTAGTTTATTTATTTATTTATTTTAGTTTATTTTATTTTTATTTTTTACATAAGTTTATTTTTATTTTTATTCAAGCAATTTTAATTATTTTAGGTTTATTTATCCTAGCTTTAATTTTTTTATCATTTTTATTTTAGGGTTTAAATTTAGTATAGATTTTTAAGCTGAGATTTATTTCATTTTATTTTGGTTAAGTTTTTTTTTTTATTTTGTGCCTAGGTTCAGGGATTTTATTTATTTTAGTAGGTCTAAGTTTAGGTTTTTATTTTAGGTTTATCTTTAGGTTTTATTTTTTAGTTTTGGTTTTGATTTAATTTTTATATTTTTTTTTAGGGTTTAGGTTTAGGATTAGGTTCAGCTTATTTTAAGTTTAGGTTTATGTTTTATTTAGTTTAGTTTAGTTTATTTTGAAGTTTATTTATTTTTGTTTATTTTATTTTATTTAGTTTTGGTTTTATTTTTCTTAGATTAGGGTCTAGGTTTTATTTTTTATTTATTTTTAGGTTTATATTTTAGGTTTTGGTTTTTATTTAGTTTTTTTATTATATTTTAGGTTTATTTTAGTTTTATTTTACATTTAGTTTTTATTTTATTAAAGTTTTTTATTCTTAGGTTTATTTTAGTTTTTTAGTTTAGTTTAGGTTTTCTTTATTCCATTTTAGTTTATTTTTGTTTTTATTTTATTTTATCTTTAGCATATTTTATTTTATTTATTTATTTATATTTAGGCTCAGCTTTTATTTATTACTTTTAGGTTTATTTAGTTTAGGTTTGTGGTTTTAGGGCTTAGGGCTCAGCTTTAGGATCTGGAGCCCAGGGCCCAGGATCTTAGGACGCAATGTTTAGGGTGGCTCAGGGATCTGGGCCTGTTGGCTTTAGGTTTAGCCTAGGGCCTGTGGCTAGGTGTAGTGTCACTTAGCTCAGGTCAGTTTAGGCTCAGGGCCAGGCCTAGTTAGACCTTTAGGGTCACCTTGGGCCTGGGTGGCCCAGGAGCAACCAGGGCTTTCATGGAGTTTCTGCACCATGCCTGTGGCCTGGGCTCAGTGGTCAGTTTAGGGCCCATGATTTAGGAGTTTAGGGCCCAGTGTTAGGATCAGTGCTCAGTTTGGGCTGACAGATTTAGGGCCTGTGGCCTTTGTGGCTCAGGCCTCTGTGGGCCCACCTTTAGGGCGCTGGCCCAGTAAGATGGTTGGGTAAGGCCCAAGGCCTGGGGCCTGTGGCCTAGGCCCAGTGGCGACTCCAGCGTTCAGCCATAAACCCAGGATCTTAGGCTCAGGACTTATGGACGCTCATGTGGTTTAGGCCCAAAGCCCAGGTCACCAGGGTTTAGGTTAAAGCCATGGTTAGGTAGTTTTTAGGGTTTAGGTCAGTTTGGCCCAGGATTTAGGAAGTGTAGGGTTTAGGGTTTAGGATTTAGGTTTTAGGGTTTAGGGTTTAGGTTATGGTTTTTTAAACTGCCCAACCCAGGCTCAGGTTTAGTGCTCAATTTTATTTAGTTTTATTTTATTATTTTTTTTATTTATATAACGCCAGTATTTTAGTATTTATCTTTATTTAAGTTTTTTATTCTTAGGTTTATTTTATCTTATTTAGGTTTAGGTTTATTTATTTATTTTACTTTTAGGTTTTATTTTTTTTAGGTTTAACTTTTTAGGTTTTTTGAGTTTAGTGTTTATAATTTAAGGTTTAGGGTTTCACGATTAGTTGGGTTTAGTTTAGGGTGTTTAGGGTTTAGGCCTAGGTTTAGGGTTTAGGGTTTAGTGTTTGAGCTTTCCCAGAGCTTGCTAGGGATTAGGGTTTGATTAGGGTTTATGATTTTGTGGGTGTAAGATTTAGGGTTTAGGGTTGTAGGTTTATGGTTTAAGGTTTAGGGTTTAGGGTTTAAGATTTATGGTTTAGGGTATACAATTTAGGGTTTAGTGTTTAGGGCCTTTTAGCGTTTAGGGTTTAGGGTTTATGATTGTAGGTTTAAGATTTTTTAGGGTTTAGATGTTTAACGCCAGGTTAGTTTTGGGTTTATGGTTTGGTTTAGATTTAGTGTTTAGGGTTTTATTTTCAAATTAACTAAACCGGCAGTTTTAAGTTTATTTAGTTTATTTTTTTATTTATTTTAATTTATTTTATTTTTATTTTTATTTAGGTTAGTTTATTTATTTTTGGTTTATGTATTTTAGTTTAGGTTTACTATTTTGGTTTATTTTTTAGGTTTAGATTTAGGTTTAGGTATATTTTTTAGTTGAGTTTTATTTTTATTTTATTTTTTCAGTTTAAGTTTTATTTTTTATTTTAAGGTTAAGGTTTAGGTTTTAATTTTATTTTTGTAAGTTTAGGTTTAAGGTTTTTCTTTTAGGTTTATTTTTAGGTTTTATTTTTTAGTTTAGGTTCAGGTTTATTTTTAGTTTATTTTATTTTATTTAAGATTTAATTTTAGGTTTAGGTTTAGTTCACTTTAGGTTCTATTTATTTTAGTTTAGTTTATTTATAAGTTTATTTATTTTAATTTATTTTATTTTATATTGTTTAAGTTTAGTTTTTTTAGTTTAGGGTTTAGGTTATATTTTTTATTTATTTTTAAGTTTATATTTTAGGTTTAAGTTTTTATTTAGCTTTTATTTTATTTAATTTTAGGTTTATTTTATTTTTATTTTACATTTTTTCTATTTTGTTAAGGTTTTTTATTCTTAGGTTCATTTTGTTGTGTAGTTTAGTTTAAGTTTTTCTTTATTTTATTATAATTTATTTTTATTTTTTATTTTATTTTTTTAGGTTTATGTTTAGGTTTTAGTTTAGGTTTTAGTTTTATTTTATTTTATTATTTTATTTAGGTTTAGGTTTTATTTTATTTATTTTAATTTTAGGTTTTATTAGATAGGTTTTGTTAAGGTCGAGGTTTAGGGTTTAATGGTTTAAAGCCCATGGAAGGTTTAGGATTTAGGGTTTAGGATTTTAGGCCTGTGGCCTAAGGTGGAGGGCCCAGGAGGTTTAGTGGCCCAGGAGCCCAGGAAGGATGTCAGGGAGTTTAGGTTTGGCCCAGGAGGCCAGTTCTGGCCCAGGTTGTATGGGAGAAGGTTTAGGGTTTAGGATCAGGGCCTTAGGGATAGAGGATCAGTTAGGGTCATGGTCACATTTGAGGATTTAGGTTTAGGGCCCAGGGTTTAGTTTCATAGGGCAGCCAGTGGCCCAGGATTTAGTAGGGTTTGGGCCCAGGATACAGGTCAGGGCCCAAAGACTCCAGGGGTGGGCCTGGGCTCAGGGTTTGGGTTTAGTATGGGAGGTTTAGGGTTTAGAGTTTAGGGTTTAGTATTTATTTAAAATCAAAACCAGAGGTTTAGTGTTTAGATTTTTATTTATTTTTATTTTATTTTATTTTAGGTTTATTTTACGTTTAGTTTTAATTAAATTTAAGCTTTTTAATCTTTGGTTTATTTTATTTTTTTAGTGTAGTGTAGATTATTATTTATTTTAAGTGAGTTTCTTTATATTAGTTTACTTTATTAATTTATTAGTTTACATTTAGGTTTTAGTTTAGGTTTTTTAGTTTATTTAAGTTTAGGTTTGTTTATTTATTATATTTTTAGGTTTTATTTAGTTTAGGTTTAGGTTTTTAGGATTTTAGGGTTTAGGGTTTAGGGTTTAGTGTTTAGGGTTTAGGGTTATGGCTTTTAGAATTTAGGGTTTTAGGGTTTAGGGATTAGGGTTAGGGTTTAGGGCTCACCTGCCATGGTCCGTGAGTTTAGCAGCCTCAGGGTTAGGGTTTAGGGTTTAGTCAGCTGGTGGTTTATTAGGTTTAGGTTTAGCTCAGTTTAGGGTTAATTTTATTTAGGTTTAGAGTTTAAAAAAGGGTTTAGGGTTTAAGGTGGGTTTAGGGTTTAGAGATGATGAGTAGAGGGTCAGGGTTTAAGTTAGTTAGGGTTTATGTAGGATTTAGGGTTTATGTTTTTTTTTTTTTAAATTAAGTAAACGAGGGTTTAGGTTTATTTAGTTTATTATTTATTTTTTTCAGTTTATTTTATTTTTTATTTATATTTAGGTTTATTATTTATTTTTATTTAGTTTTGTTTAATGATATTTGGTTTATTTATATAACTTGAGGTTTTTTTTATTTTAGTTAATTTTTTAAGTTTAGGTTTATTTTTTTGTTAAGTTTTACTTTTATTTTATTCTTTAAGTTTAGGTTTTATTTTTTTATTTTTAGGTTTAGGTTTAGTTTTTTATTTCATTTTTGTAGGTTTAGATTTTAGGTTTTATTTTTGGTTTATTTTTAAGTTTTATTTTTTAGTTTTGGTTTTAGTTTATTTTTAGTTAATTTTATTTTATTTAGGGTTTAGTTTTAGGTTTAAGTTTAGTTTAATTAAGGTTTAGGCTTGGGTTTTATTTATTTTAGTTTAGTTTATTTTTAGGTTTATTTATTTTAATATTTTTAATTTTATTTAGTTTTAGTTTAGTTTTTTTTAGTTTAGAGTTTAGGTTTTATTTTTTAATTATTTTTAGGCTTTCTTCTTTTGTTTATATTTTATGTTTAGTTTTTATTTAGTTTTTATTTTATTTTATTTTAAGTTTATTTTATTTTTATTTTACATTTTTTTTATTTTATTAAGGTTTTTTATTCTTAGGTTTATTATATTTTATAATTTAGTTTAAGTTTTCTTTATTTAATTCTAATTTATTTTTATTTATTAATTTATTTTAATTTTAGGTTTAGGATTAAGTTTTACTTTAGGTTTTTATATTATATTATATTATTATTTTATTTAGGTTTAAGTATTTTATTTTTATTTTATTTTAGGTTTATTTAGTTAAGGTTTAGGTTTTAGTTTTGGTGGGTCACGTTTAGGCACAGATTTAGATTTAGTGTTGGCCTGGTTTAGGGTGTGTTTATGGCTCAGTTTGGCCTGTGGCCTAGGTTTAGGTCAGTTTAGATCTGGGGTCAGATTCTGGCCCAGGTCAGGGTGGTTTAGGCCCAGGGCCCAGGGCCCAGTGGCCCAGGGCCCAGGTCAGGTCAAGCCCAGGGGTCAAAAGTCAGGGCCCAGGGCCCAGGAATTTAGGCAGGTGGCTCAGGTCATATTTGTGGTTTAGGTTTAGGTGGCCTGAGATCAGGATTATGATCACTGCCAGGGCCTGGAGTTTTAGGATCTGGATTCTGAGTGATTTAGGATTTGGTAGGGCTCCAGGACTCAGGTTGGCCTAGTTTGAGTCAGTCAGGTTTAGGTGCCATTTAGGGTGGCTTAGGCTTTTTAGGGTTTTGGGTTTAGGTTTAGCATTTGGGGTAGAAGATTTAGGGTTTAGGGTTTAAGGTTAATATTAGGGTTTAGGGATAAGAGTTTAGGTTTAGGATTTAGGGTTTAGGGTTTAGGGTTTAGTATTTTTTTATTAAATTATGTCAACTGGTAGGTTTAGGTTTTTATTTTTAGTTTTTATTTTATTTTATTTTAGGTTTATTTTATTTTTATTTTACATTTAGTTTTGATTTAATTTATATTCTTTATTCTTAGGTTTATTTTATTTTTTTAGCTTAGTTAAAGTTATTATTTATTTTATTTTAGTTTATTCTTATTAGTTTACTTTATTTTAGTTTTTAATTTAGGTTTAGGTTTTAGTTTAAGATTTTTTAGTTTATTTTAAGTTGGTTTATTTATTTTATTTTAGGTTTTATTTTATTTAGGTTTTTTTTGTTAGGGTTAGGGTAAGGTTTAGGGTTTGTGTTTAGGTTTTGATTTGGCCTTTAGGATTTAGGGTTTAGGGTTTTGTCAGGTTTAGGGTCAGGGTTTAGGGTTTAGATTTAGTGTTTGGGGTTTAGGTTTAAGGTTTTAGGATTTAGGTTTAAGCCAGTGGTTGGGTAGGATTTTATGGCCTAGGGTTTAGGGTCTGGATTTAGAGCCCAAGAGGTTAGGTGGAGAGGGTTTAGGGTTTAGGGCCCAGGATTTATAGTTCATGGTCTGGGGTAGGGTTTATGGTTTAGGGTTTATGGTTTAGTTTTAGGGTAGGGTGTGGGGTTTCTAGCAGCATGTGGGTAGGTTTTAGAGTTAGTTTTAGGGTTTACGATTTAGAGTTTATTATTTAGGATTTAGGGTTTTGGGGTTTTTTTTTTAAATTAGGTAAACAAGTAGGTTTAGGTTTATTTAGTTTACTTTTTATTTATTTTAGTTTATTTTATTTTTTACTTTTATTTAGGTTTAATTTTATTTAATTTAGTTTATTTAGTTTAGGTTTATTTATATTAGTTTAGGTTTTTTATTTTAGTTAATTTTTTATGTTTAGGTTTAAGTTTTTTTTTTAGTTGAGTTTTATTTTTATTTTGTTTTTAGGTTTAGGTTTTATTATTTATTTTTAGGTTTAGGTTTAGGTTTCTATTTCATTTTTGTAGGTTTAGGTTTTAGGTTTTTATTTTAGGTTTATTTTTAGGTTTTATTTTTTATTTTAGGTTTAGGTTTACTTTTAGTTTATTTTATTTTATTTTGGTTTAGTTTTAGGTTTAGGTTTAATTTACTTTAGGTTATATTTATTTTAGTTTAGTTTATTTATAAGTTTATTTATTTTAGTTTATTTTATTTTGTTTAGTTTAGGTTTAGGTTTTATTTTTTATTTATTTTTATGATTATATTTTAGGTTTAGGTTTTTATTTAGTTTTATTTTATTTTATTTTAGGTTTATTTTATGTTTATTTTACATTTGTTCTATTTTATTAAGTATTTTTATACTTAGGTTTATTTTATTGTGTAGTTTAGTTTAGGTTTTTCTTTATTTTATTATAATTTATATTAATTTTTTATTTTATTTTTCTTAGGTTAATCTTTAGGTTTTAGCTTAGGTTTTTATTTTATTTTATTTTACTATTTTATTTAGCTTTAGGTTTTAATTATTTATTTTATTTTTAGGTTTTATTTAGTTTAGGTTTACATTTTTAGTTTTAGGGAAGGTTGAGTTTAGGTTTATGATTTAGGAGTTTTGGGATTTAGAGGTTTTAGTTTAGGGGGTTTAGTTTATGCTTTATGGTTTGGGGTTTATGGTGCATTTAGGAGTTTAGGGTGAGTTTAGGTTAGTGTGGAGGCACAGTGGTTTAGGGTGAGTTTAGGGGTTACAGGGAGCTGATTAGTGGGAGTGGAGAGGATTTGGAGTTTAGTGCAGTGGTAGGGTTTAGGATTAGGGAGGTTTAGGTTAGGATTAGGATTTAGGGTTTACAATTTACATTTGATGTTTTATGGTTTTTGGTTTTTGGTTTAAGCATTAGTGTTTAGGGTTACCTTAGAGTTTAGGGATTTTTAGGGCTTAATGTTTAAGGTTTTAGGATTTAGGGTTTAGGGTTTAGGGTTTAGGGTTGTAGGTTTATGGTTTAAGGCTTAGGGTCAGTGTTAGTTTAGGATTTAGGGTTTGGTATTTTTTTATTAAATTAATTAATCTAGTAGGTTTAGTGATTAGGTTTTTATTTAGTTTTTATTTTACTTTATTTTAGGTTTATTTTAGGTTTATTTTACTTTTTATTTTACGTTTAGTTTAAATTTAATTTAGTCTTTTTTGCTTAAGTTTATTTTATTTTTTTAGTGTAGTTTAGGATATTATTTATTTTATCTCAGTTTATTTTTATTAATTTACTTTATTTTATTTTTAGTTTAGGTTTAGGTTTTAGTTTAGGTTTTTTAGTTTATTTAAGTTTAGGATTGTTTATTTATTTTATTTTTAGGTTTTAATTAGTGTATGTTTAGGTTTTTATGGTTTAGGGTTTAGGGTTTAGGGTTTAGTGTTTAAGGTTTAGGGCTATGAGTTTTAGGATTTAGGGTTTTAGGGTTTAGGGTTTAGGGTTAGGGTTTAGGGTTTACGATTTAGGGTTTAGGGTTTAGCATTTAGGCTTTAGGGTTTAGGGTTTTTATGGTTTAGGGTTCAAAGTTAGCTTATGGTTTAGGGTTTAGGGTTTAGGGTATTTTAGGGTTTATGGTTTAGGGTTTAGGGTTTAGGGTTAATTTTAGGGTTTAGGATTTAGTGTTTATGATTTAGGGTTTAGGGTTTAAGGTTTAGGGTTTAGAGTTTACGATTTACGATTTAGGGTTATAGGTTTAGGGTTTAAGGTTTAGGGTTTAGGGCTTATGGTTTAGGATTTAGGGTTTCTGTTTTTGTTTTAGATTAAGTAAACCGGTAGGTTTAGGTTTATTAAGTATATTTTTTATTTTTTTCAATTTATTTTATTTTTTATTTGTATTTAGGTTTATTATTTATTTTTATTTAGTTTAATTTATTGATTTTAGATTTATTTATATTACTTTAGGTTTTTTATTTTATTTACTTTTTTTATCATTTAGGTCTAGGTTTAATTTTTTATTTTTAGGTTTAGGTTTAGGGTTTTATTTCATTTTTGTAGGTTTAGGTTTTAAGATTTTATTTTTGGTTTATTTTTTGGTTTTATTTTTTAGTTTATGTTTAGGATTATTTTTAGTTTATTTTATTTTATTTACATTTTAGGTATAGGATTAAGTTTAGTTTAGTTTAATTAAGGTTTAGGTTTGGGTTATATTGATTTTAGTTTACTTTATTTTTAGGTTTATTTATTTTAGTTTTATTTATTTTATTTAGTTAAGGTTTAGTTTTTTTTTTAGTTTAGGGTTTAGGTTTTATTTTTTTATTTATTTTTAAGGCTTTCTTTTTACGTTTATATTTTTGATTTAGGCTTTTAGTTAGTTTTTATTTTATTTTATTTTAAGTTTATTTTATTTTTATTTTATGTCTTTTTAATTTATTAAGGCTTTCTATTTTAAGTTTATTATATTTTAAATTTTAGTTTAGGTTTTATTTATTTAATTTTAGTTTATTTTTATTTTTTATTTTACTTTAATTTTAGGGTTAAGTTTGGGTTTTAGTTTATGTTTTATATTATATTATATTATTATTTTAATTAGGTTTAGGTTTTTTTATTTATTTTATTTTTATGTTTTATTTAGTTAAGGTTTAGGTTTTTAAGTTTTTAGTTAGGGTTCAAGGTTTAGGGTTTACGATTTACGATTTTAGGGTTTAGGGTTTTAGGACTTAGAATTTAGGGATAAGGTTTAGGGTTTAGGGTTTAGTGTTTAAGCTTTATGGTTTAAGGGATTTTAGGTTAAGGGTTAAAGGTTTAGGCTTTAGGGTTTTGGTTTAAGTTTTTATGTTATATTATATTATCATTTTATTTAGGTTTAGGTTTTTTATTTAATTTATTTTTAGGTTTTATTTAGTTAAGGTTTAGGTTTTTAGGTTTTTAATTAGTGTTCAGATTTTTGGGTTTACGGTTTAGGGTTTTATGGTTTAGGGTTTTAGGATTTAGAATTTAGGGTTAAGGTCTAAGGTTTAGGGTTTAGTGTTTAAGCTTTATGGTTTAAGGGTTTTTGGGTTTAGGGTTTAGGGTTAGCAAGGAGTTTAAGGTTTTGAGTTTAAGGTTTAAGTTTAAGTTTTAGGATTAGTTTAGGTTTATAGTTTAAGGTTAGGTTAAATTTAGGGTTTATAATTTAGTGTTTAAGTTTTAGAAGGTTTAGGTTTAAGGTTAAGTTAGATTTAGGTTTAGGTTATAGTTTAAGTTTAGATTTAAAGTTTAAGATTCGTTTAAAGTTTAGTTAGGGATTAGGTTTAAAGGTTTAAAGTTAGGTTTAAGTTTAGGGTTTTTAGATTTGAACTAGTTTAAATTTAAGTTTAGTTTAGTTTAGGTAGGTTTATGGTTTAGGGATTAGGTTTAGTGTTAGGGTTTAGGGTATTGGTTTAGGATTTAGGATTTAGGGTTTATGGTTTAGAATTTAGTATTTTTTTTATTAAATTATGTAAATTAGTAGGTTTAGGTTTAGTGTTTAGGTTTTTATTTAGTTATTATTTTATTTTATTCTAGGTTTATTTTATGTTTATTTTATTTTTTATTTTACATTTAATTTTAATTTAATGTAAGTTTTTTATTCTTAGGTTTATTTTATTTTTTTAGTTTAGTTAAATTATTATTTATTTTATTTAAGTTTATTCTTATTTATTTACTTTATTTTATTTTTTAATTAAGTTTAAGTTTTAGTTTAGGTTTTTTACTTTATTTAAGTTTAAGTTATTTATTTATTTTATTTTTAGGTTTTATTTAGTTTAGGTTTAGGTTTTTAGGTTTTTAGGATTTAGGATTTAAAGTTTAGGGTTTAGGGTCTAAGGTTTAAGGTTTAAGGTTTAGTGTTATAGAATTTTGGGTTTTAGGGTTTTGGGTTTAGGATTTAGTGTTTAGGCTTTAAGGTTTAGGTTTTTTAGGGTATAGGGTTTAAGGTTTAGGGTGAGCTTAGGGTTTAGGGTTTAAGGTTATTTAAGGTTTAGGGTTTAGGGTTTAGGATTTAGAGGTTTAGGTTTAGGGTTTAGGGTTTAAGGTTTAGGGTTTAGGGTTTAGGGTTTAGGGTTTTGGGTTTAGAGTTCATGATTTGGGGTTTAGGATTTGTTTAGGGTTAGGGTTTTTAGGGTTTAGGATTTAGGGTTGTAGGTTTAGGGTTTAGGTTTATAGTTAGTTTTAGGGTTTACGGTTTAGGATTTATGGTTTAGGGTTTTTTTAGTTTACTTTTTTATTTATTTTAGTTTATTTTATTTTTATTTTTATTTAGGTTTATTATTTAATTTTATCTAGTTTAGTTTATTTATTTTAAGTTTATTTATATAAATTTAGGTTTTTTTATTTTAGTTAATTTTTAGGTTTAGGTTTAGGTTTATTTTTTTAGTTGAGTTTTATTATTATTTTGTTTTTTAGGTTTAGGTTTTATTTTTTATTTTTAGGTTTAGGTTTAGGTTTCCATATCATTTTTGTAGGTTTAGATTTAAGGTTTTTATTTTAAGTTTATTTTTAAGTTTTATTTTTTAGTTAAGGTTTAGGTTTATTTTTAGTTTATTTTATTTTATTTAGGGTTTAGGGTTAGATTTAGGTTTAATTTAATTAAGGTTTAGGTTTGGGTATTATTTATTTTAGTTTAATTTATTTTTAAGTTTATTTATTTTAATTTATTTTATTTTATTTAGTTTAGGTTTAGTTTTTTTTCTGTTTAGGTTAGGGTTTATGTTTTATTTATTTTGAGGTTTTTTTAGGTTTATATTTTAAGTTTATGTTTTTATTTAGTTTTTTATTTTATTTTATTTTAGGTTTACTTTTTTTTTATTTTTTTATTTTATATTTTATCAAGGTTTTTTATTATTAGGTTTATTTTACATTTTAGTTTAGTTTAGGTTTTCCTTTATTTTATTTTAATTTATTTTTATTTTTTATTTTATTTTAGTTTTTAGTTTAGGTTTAAGTTTTAGTTTAACTTTTTATTTTATTTTAGTTTAGATTTTACTTATTTATTTTATTTTTATGTTTTATTTAGTTTAGGTTTTTAGTGGTTTTTTTTTATTTTTATTTTTTTTATATTTTTATATTTTTTTATTTTTATTATTTTTATTTTTTATTTTTTTTAGTTTAGGTTTTTAGGGTTTAGAGTTCAGGGTTTAGGGTTTAGGATTTTATGGTTTAGGATTTTAGGATTTAGGGTTTAGGTTTAGAGTTTAGTGTTTAACCTATAGGGTTTAAGGTTTTAGGGTTTAAGGTTTAGGGTTTAGGGTTTTGGGTTAGATTATGGTTTAGGGTTAGTTTAGGGTTTACGATTTAAGGTTTATGGTTTAGGGTTTAGGGTTAGCTTAGGGTTTAGGGTTTAGGTTTTACGATTTAGTATTTAGAGTTTAGGGTTTAGGGTCACGGTTAGGGTTCTGGGTTTAGGGTTTAGGGTTTAGGCTTTAGGGTTTAGGGTTTAGGGTTTACTATTTAAGGTTTTTGGTTTAGGGTTTAGGGTTTAGGATTTAGGGTTAGCTTAAGGTTTGGGGTTTAGGGTTTAGGGTTTAAGGTTGGAGGTTTAGGGTTTAGGGTTTAGGGTTTAGGATTTAGGGTTTTGGATTTTTTTTTAAATTAAGTAAACTAGTAGGTTTAGGTTTATTTAGTTTATTTTTTATTTATTTTAATTTATTTTAATTTTTATTTTTATTTAGGTTTATTTTTTATTTTTATCTAGTTTAGTATATTTATTTTAGGTTTATTCATATAAATTTAGGTTTTTTTTTATTTGAGTTAATTTTTTAAGTTTAAGTTTAGGTTTATTTTTTTAGTTGAGCTTTATTGTTATTTTGTTTTTTAGGTTTTGGTTTTACTTTTTATTTTTATGTTTAGGTTTAGGTTTCCATTTCATTTTTGTAGGTTTAGGTTTTAGGTTTATATTTAGGTTTTATTTTTTAGTTTAGGTTTAGGTTTATTTTTAGTTTATTTTATTTTATTTAGGGTTTAGGGTTAGGTTTAGGTTTAGTTTAATTAAGGTTTCGGTTTGGGTTTTATTTATTTTAGTTTAGTTTATTTTTAAGATTATTTATTTTAATTTATTTTAGTTTATTTAGTTTTGGTTTATTTTTTTTTGTTTAGTTTAGGGTTTAGGTTTTCTTTATTTTTAGGTTGTTTTTGGTTTATATTTAGTTTTTTTATTTTATTTTAATTTAGGTTTACTTTATTTTTATTTTACTTTTAGTTTATATTTTTATTAAGGTTTTTTATTATTAGGTTTGTTTTACTTTTTAGTTTAGTTTAAGTTTTTCTTTATTTTAATTTAGTTTATTTTTATTTTTTATTTTATTTTAGTTTTTAGTTTAGGTTTAAGTTTTAATTTAAGTTTTTATTTTATTTTATTTTATTATTTTATTTTAGTTTAGGTTTTATTTATTTATTTTATTTTTAGGTTTTATTTAGTTTAGGTTTTTAGGGTTCAGGGTTTAGGGTTTAGGGTTTTAGGGTTTAGTGTTTAAGTATAGGGTTTAAGGATTTAGGGTTTACGGTTTAGGGTTTAGGGTTAGTTTAGGGTTTACGATTTAGGGTTTAGGATTTAGGCTTTAGGTGTTATGATTTTTAGGGTTTAGGATTTAGGGTTTAGGGTTAGCTTAAGGTTTAAGGTTTAGGGTTTTATGATTTAGAGTTTAGAGTTTAGGGTTTAGTCAAGTTAGGTTTTAGGTTTTAGGTTTAGGGTTTAAGTTAGGTTTAAGTTTAGATTAAAACTTTAAGTTTATAGTTTTAGGTTTAGTTTAGCGTTTAGTATTAACAAGGTTTAAGTTTAGTTTAGTTTCACTAGTATTTAGTTTAAGTTAGAAGTGAGTTTAGGAGTTTAGAGTTTAGTTCTGGTTAAACTTTATAGTTTAAGTTTAGTTTAGAGTTTAGGGTTTAAGTTTAGGGTTTAAGTCCATTTTAGGCGTAGTTTAGGTTTAGATTTAGGGTTTAGGTTTTAGGATTTAGGGTTTAGGGTTTAAGGTTTAAGCATTAGGGTTTTGTGTTTAGGGTTTAAGATTTAGGGTTAGTTTAAGGTTTAGGATTTAGGGTTTAGGGTTTAGGGTTTAAAGTTTAGGGTTTTAGGTTTACGGTTTAGAGTTTAGGGTTAGTTTTAGGATTTAGGGTTTAGGGTTTAGGGTTTAGGATTTAGGGTTTTGGGTTTAGGATTTAGGGTTTAGGGTTTTTTTTTTAAATTTAGTAAACTAGTAAGTTTAGGTTTATTTAGTTTATTTTTTCTTTATTTTAGTTTATTATATTTTTTAGTTTTATTTAGGTTTATTTTTTATTTTTATCTAGTTTAGTCTATTTATTTTAAGTTTATTTATATAAATTTAGGTTTTAATTTGAGTTAATTATTTAGGTTTAGGTTTAGGTTTATTTTTTAGTTGAGTTTATTTTTATTTTGTTTTTAGGTTTAGGTTTTATTTTTATTTTAGGTTTAGGTTTAGGTTTCTATTTCATTTTGTAGGTTTAGGTTTTAGGTTTTTATTTTAGGTTTATTTTTAGGTTTTATTCTTTAGTTTAAGTTTAGGTTTATTTTTAGTTTATTTTATTTTATTTAGGGTTTAGGTTTAGGTTTAGGTTTAGTTTAATTAAGGTTTAGGTTTGGGTTTTATTTATTTAGTTTAGTTTATTTTTAGCTTTATTTATTTTAATTTAATTTATTTTATTTAGTTTGGGTTTATTTTTTTTGTTTAGTTTAGGGTTTAGGTTTTATTTATTTTTTGGTTTTTTTAAGTTTATATTTTAGGTTTAGGTTTTTATTTAGTTTTTTATTTTATTTTATTTTAAGTTTACTTTATTTTTATTTTACATTTAGTTTATATTTTATTAAGGTTTTTTCATTAAGTTTATTTTACTTTTTATTTTAGTTTAGGTTTTTCTTTATTTTATTTTAGTTTTTAGTTTAGGTTTAAGTTTTTATTTAAGTTTTTATTTTATTTTATTTTATTATTTTATTTTATTTTAGATTTTATTTATTTATTTATTTTTAGGTTTTATTTAGTTTAGGTTTTTAGGGTTTAGGGTTCCCGGTTTAGGGTTTAGGGTTTTAGGATTTAGTGTTTAAGTTGTATGGTTTAAGGTTTTAGGGTTTTGGGTTAGCTTAGGGTTTAGGGTTAGTTTAGGGTTTACGATTTAGGGTTTAGGATTTAGGCTTTAGGTTTTATGGTTTTTTGGGTTTAGGATTTAGGGTTTAGGGTTAGCAAGTTTAGGTTTAGGTTTAGTGGGGTTAGGTTTAGGTTTAGGGTTTAGGGTTTAGGCTTTAGGGTTTAGGGTTCGTATAGGGTTTAGGGTTTAAGATTTAGGCTTTAGGGTTAGTTTAGGGTTTAAAGTTTAAGGTTTAGGGTTTAGGCTTTAGGATTTTAGGGTTTATGGTTTAAGATTTAGGGTTTAGGGTTTAGGGCTTAGGGTTTAGGATTTAGGGTTTAGGGTTTAGGGTTTAAGCATTAGGGTTTAGGGTTTAGGGTTTAGGTTTTTTTTTAAATAAGTAAACTGGTAGGTTTAGTATTTAGGGTTTTATTTAGTTTTTATTTTTTTTATTTTAGGGTTATTTTATTTTTAATTTACTTATAGTTTTTATTTTATTTAAGTTTTATATTCTAGGGTTTATTTTGTTTTTTAGTTCAGTTTAGGTTATTATTAATTTTAGTTTATTTTATTTTTTGGTTTAGGTTTAGGTTTTAGTTTAGGTTTTATATTTTATCTTATTTTATTTTAGTTTATTTAGGTTTAGGTTTTTTATTTTATTTAATTGTTAGGTTTTTTTCAATTTAGTTTTAGGTTATTCGATTTTTAGGGTTTAGGGTTTAGTGTTTAAGGTTTAGGGTTTAGGGTGTAGGGTTTTAGCTTTTAGGGTTTTAGGGTTTTATGGTTTAGGGTCTACGGTTAGGGTTTAAGGTTATGGTTTAGGGTTTCTTGTTTAGGCATTAGGGTTTAGGGTTAGCTTAGGATTTAATATTTTGGGTTTAGGGTTTTTTAGAGTTTAGGGTTTAGGGCTTAGGATTTAGAGTTGTAGGTTTAGTGTTTAGGGTTTAGGGTTTATGGTTTTGGCTTTAGGATTTAATATTTAGGGTCTAGGGTTTAGGGTTTGGGGTTTTTTTTTTAAATTTAGTAAATCGGTAGGTTTAAATGTATTTAGTTTACTTTTTATTTATTTTAGTTAATTTTATTTTTTATTTTGATTTAGGTTTATTTTTTATTTTTATTTAATTTAGTTTATTTATTTTAGGTTTATTTATTTTAGTATAGGTTTTTTATTTTAGTTGATTTTTTCGATTTAAGTTTAGGTTTATGTTTATTTTTTAGTTTAGTTTTATTATTATTATTTTTTTAGGTTTTGGTATTATTTTTTGATTTTTAGGTTTAGGTTTAGGATTTTATTTTATTTTTTTAGGTTTAGGTTTTAGGTTTTTATTTTAGGTTTATTTTTTGGTTTTATTTTTTAGATTAGGTTTAGGTTTATTTTTAGTTTATTTTATTTTAATTAGTTTAGGGATTAGGTTTAGCTTATTTTAGGTTTATTTTTAGTTTATTTTATTTTATTTAGTTTAGGGTTTAGGTTTAGGTTTAGGTTTTATTTATTTTATTTTAGGTTTAGGTTTATTTTATTTTGTTTATTTTAGGTTTAGGTTTTTTTTTAGTTTATGGTTTAGGTTTTATTTCTTATTTATTTTTTGTTTTATTTTTAGGTTGTGATTTTTATTTTATTTTTATTTTTTATTTAGTTTTTATTTTAATTAGGTTTGTTATTTTTAGGTTTATTTTATTTTTTTTAGTTCAGTTTAGGTTTTTATTTATTTTATTTTAGTTTAGTTTTTTATATTTTATTTTATTTTACTTTTAGGTTTAGGTTTAGGTTTAATTTTATGTTTTAGTTTAAGTTTTTATATTATTTTATTTTTGTTTATTTTATTTAGGTTTAGGTTTATTTATTTATTTATTTTTTGATGTTTTATTTAGTTTAGGTTTACATTTTTAGGTTTTAGGGTTTAGGGTTTAGGGTTTCGGGTTGTTGGTTTTTTTAGAGAAATCATGGATATTTTATTGCCACAAAGAAAAGGTTGAAACTTCTTAAAGGGAGTAAATCTCTAAGCTAATGCTCAAAGAGCTACAATATGTCCTAAAGAGATAAACCCCCTAACTTCAGCAATAATTAAGGAAAGAAAGCGAAAGAATAATAGCTAAATAAACAACAAATGAAAATCAATGTAAGCAGCAGCCAACATCATCTAGTTCTTTTGATGTCAGCAAGATCCACCTTAAAGTGTCTTCCAGCCTATAAAAGAAATCTGTAACATTCTTTTGAAAGAATGAGTACAATCAATAAAGGATAAAGAGTAAGAGCAGATAAAAGGAGTAAAGTAAAGAAAAGGCTCATGCTCACTTACAATCATCTCAAAGAGCAACATTATATATAAGCATCCAAACTTCAAGAGAAGGATTACAATTACATGTAGTCTACCGATAAAGAAGAAAGAGTGGAAACATTAAGGCCATCATTGCGAATACCTCATTTCACACATTATCCAAAGACAGTCCTCCAGCAAGCCAACAAAATCCTCATAATAGCAAATATAGCAGCCAAGCACCATGCCACCAGAACAATCAAGCTTAATAAGACAACTAAGCAAACAACCCGCAAGGATAGTAGCAAAACAGTATGAGCACCACCAGAGCCTCCACCAAAAAGGAATAACCAATTCAAGAGGAGCAAGCATCATGACATGGGTAACAACACTAAAAAGAGACAAACAAGAGCAAAAAGGAAAACCATAAGTGCTTAGATCCTTCATCCAACAAATAGAAAAACCCAACCTAACAACAAGGCAGTGAGAACAGCGCCATCTAAGTAGGAAAAGGGTGTTCTATTAGAGAGGTGAGACCAAGGGAAACCAAGAAAACAATCACAAAGATAACCAAGAAATAGCCACCAAAGGAGTGAAAAAAATAGCCAAAGCCACCTCTCCAACCACCCAACCATCCATCCAACAAATCCTCCTTGCCAACCACATGAATAAGAGAAGATCCAAGTCATCAAAATAAAAAACATCAGCATCAAGACCAACAACAATCATCAAACCAGAAACATCCAAAATAGCTCGGGAAGGGGTAGAGAAAGATAATAGCCTCCAAACCTAATCAAGTCAAATAAAAAACCAATCTAGAAAGGTAGAAAGACTAGCCAGAGATAGAAAGATATAGAGCACAATTAGACAAATAACAAGCCAAAAACAAAAAACAACAAAGAAGAGACACTAACTAACCACCAAGGCCCAAGGCTTAATAAACCATACAGCAAGCCAAACCACCATTTCAACAATAGGTCCAACACATAACCAAAGAATAAAAAAAAATAGTCAAACCAACCACCAACCCCTAGTCAACAAAATAGAGCAAATAACAGTTTGCCAACCACCTCCACCATGCCAAAATCAAGCCTGAGATAAAACACCTAGAATAACCATCCAGCCAACCCAACTAGCAAATATTGTCAGCTAACCCATTTAGCCAACCAAAGTCAACCACTACATAAGAGATATAATAGGTTTGTGTAGGCCAAAAGAGAGCAAAACCATAGAAAAATTCCTACAGCACCCAAAGCCACAACCCAGAAGAAGGAAATAGGAAACAACCAAGAAAAAAATTGGTAAAATCCTAGCCAGACAGTTAGCAACCACCAAGCTGAAAAAACCAAAATACCCCAGGTTGCATTAACAAAAATCATCAGGGAGCAACAACTAGGCCAAAAAAAAACATGAGTTGAAAAACAAAACCCCAAAGAGGTAAAATTAGAAGTTCACCACAACCCAAATAGGGTTTAACAGGCCAAAACAAAAACAAAAGATCATCAAAAAAATAATGATAAAACCAATCTATGCATTTATAATCTGAGATAAGGAAATATTATTAACTAAACCTCTTAATAATTTAGGCAAAGTTTGGTTGTTAAATAAAGTTAACTCAATCAAGTTGGCAACAAAATTATCTAAATAATCATCACAAGCATTACCTTCATAAAGATGGGAAATTTTAAAATAAACTTGAGAAAGCAGAATTTTGTATGATTAAGAAGATAAAATAATTCAAAGATTCCCATTTCTATTGGAATTAAGGAAATCAAGAAGAAAGAGATCATCAACTCTAGGATGTTGAGGAAACTTCTATTCAAACAAATTTCAATTGCTTTATTAACAACCATAAGCTAAAGAGAATAGATCAGCTTTGAGAGGGTAGGAAAAGAAGATGTTACCTTTAGATTCTAAGGATACCACAACCATGAACCATATTAACTTTAATCACATTGTCATTAGGTTTAATCCAATGGATAATTCCAGCACCTTTCTGAGAGTCAAGATCAGGCAGAATGATAACAAATTTTTTAGCCACAAATTTGTAACCTCTAAAATTAATGTTACTAATAAGATTGGCATTAAAAAGCATGAATTTTATCTTTAGTTCTAGCCAGGATCCTTTTATGTTTCATAGGAATACCAGGATATTTAGAATCATTTCTATCCATCCAGATGAACTAGATAAGGTAATAGCAATTAAAACTTTTATATGACCTTTCACAGTGTTTTTGAAGTAGGCTTCAAAAAGTTGATATAAAGAAAGGGAACCATGAAAATAGTTTGAATTAAATAAATCATCATACCAAAACCATAATTTTGAAACAATATCACCATTTACAAAGACATGATTTACATTTTCAATATGAAAACAACAATAGCACTTTGAAGGTAAATAAAACCATTTAGACCAGAGGAAAGAGTCCAAAGGAATATAGTTATTCAAAATCCTCCAAGCTAAAATTGAATAAGAAATGGGAATGATATTGTTCCAAATTTTAATAAAAACATTAGGGTGTTGTTTATCTCTAATAAAGTTCTAAACCTTTAAGAACAAAATCACCATTATGAGAAGTTTAAAAGAATTTGATTTTGCTAGAAATAATGGGAATATTTCTAAAAGTTGTTAAAAAAGATAAATAAGGATATAGTTCTCAAGTTTTTTTTCATTTCATTATTATTGAGCCAAAAGAATTAACTTTGATAGTAGAGTGGTACATAACAATCAAACCATTGCCAATCCAATTGTCTTTTAAAAAAGAAGGAAGAACCCACCGGATACCCCAAGATTTTAATGATTCAAAGAACCCATTTAATGGAACAAAGCCTTTTCCAAACCAAAGAGTCACCAACATTATAAGCATAGTTAAGAGGGTGTTTTCCTTGACAATATTTTTTCATCATAAAATTAGCCCAAAGGCTATTATTCTTTCTAAAATTCCACCAGAGTTTATGAGAGAAAGTAATGATAGCTTTAATAGGTTTGCAACCAAGAGCACCTCACCCAAAGGACCACAACATTTATGCCAAGATGTTCAATGCATTCTTTTGATAGAATTATTGGAGCCCCAAAAAAATTTGTTAAGCAAATGATCAATCGATAAGAGTAGCATTAGTGGGAATAATAGTTTGAATCAAATAAAGAGGCATAGAGTTGAGAGTGCTTTTAAGGATAGTATTACCACCAAAGGATAGTAAATGGAATTCCCAAATAGATATTTTATTTATAATTTTTGAATTAACTCATCAAAAGGTGGGAACATTTGTGCCTTTAAAGAGCATCAAGCCCAAGTACTTAAGAGGTAAGTGTTGATGTTTAAATTTTTTGATATGAAGGATTTGATTGATTTTATTATTGGAGATACTAGAGGATGTGATAAAATAGCTTTTGTTATCATTGATTGAAAGGCCACTTTCCCTACTAAATTTATTTAAAAAATTCTTAAGATGCTTGATGTGATGAGCATTGCAAAAAATAATGAAATCATCATCAAAACTTTGATGGGAAATAGGGAGACCACATATAGTTCTATAGTACATACTAGAATTTTTTAAAAATAAATAGTTGATGCTCCTAGATAAGTACTCAATAGTAATAATAAATAAAACTGGAGATAAGGGATCCCCTTGTCTTAAGCCATGGGAACAAGGAAAGAAACTTAAGGCTTCTCCATTAAGCAAAATCAAAACTAGGCATTATTAATACAATTTTCAATAAGAAGAGTTAATTTTCTAGAAAACCCAAATAAATTCAGAATGAAAAAGGAAATCCCAAGAGATGTTATTAAAGGCTTTGGTAATATCTAATTTGAAAAGAATGTTCTTGGCATCAAGATCGTGAATTAATTCTTGGGCAAGTAAAATATTATTAGAAATAGATCTACATCTAATAAAACCAATTTGGTTTAGAGAGATATTCTATTGAGTAAAGGATTAAGTCTATTTGTAAGGATTTTGGAAATTAGTTTACTAAAAAAGATGCAAAGACTAATAGGTCTAAAATCACAATTCCTTTACCAGAATAATAGAAAATCTGGAAAGCATTTTAAAAAAGTAGTGAAACCCTCTGAAATCATTTAAAGAATCCTTCATATTAAGAACTTTAAAAATTTCATCTTGAATAGGCATGATGGTAACCAAATCATTATCATCATTATTAATAATAGAAGGAATCGCGATTTGGAAATCTCTTCATAAGGGAAATTCTATTAAGCATACTTCTAAAGTAATTAATCCGAATCCTTAATATCATTTTTTCATAATCCAATCACCATTTTCATTTTAATTTTTAGAATATTATTCAAGGCTCTTTGTTAACCAAAGCATGGAAATAGTATTTTGTCCCATCAAAAATTTATAAGCATATAAAAGATAAAAGTCCATTTATTTTAAATATAAGGATTTAAGATCACAAACACAATTGTCAATATTAGCATAAAGTTTAAACCAAAGTCTATTCATCCTAAATGAATTATCGTTGTAAAGGGGCTTTTCAATTTTAGACAACATCAAAGAAAATCAATATGAATCCACATGTTCTAGAATCTAAAAGGAGAGGAGTTATTAAGTCTATTAGAATTATCTTTAACAAAAACTAGATGAGGAGCATGATTGGAAAAGGTTTTGCTTAAATGATCAATATAAGTAATAGGCCATTGAGTAATCCAATGAGTATTAAAAAGAATCCTGTCCAACCCTTGCCAAAGTCCAGAGTTTTGCCAAGTGTAATTAGAACTCAATATCAACCAATCAAGGATCATAAGAAAATTCTTCCATAGAATGAATATTGGAGAGCAACCACCACTCCATTCAGAAGAAAAAGAGTATTGAAATCACCACCCACAAACCAAGGTTTGTTGACCGAGATAGCACAATTCCTCAAATTGTCCCAAATGAGATTATGACTAGATCTATAACAAGATGCACAAACAAAAGAACCCAAAACACAATAGTGTCCATAAGAAATTTGTGCATTAACAACTTGTTGAAAATCATCAATAATAGAAACCTCAACGAAATTATTCCAAAAACACCGGATCTTATTACTAACATTGGAGTAAAATTTATTGAACCCATCATTCTAGCAACATGGTTAATTTTATTATCATGAATAAGAGGTTCCAAAATAATGATAAAGAAATATTATGAATGCGACAAAGATTTCTAATACAGAATAGAGAGGGTACCAATCCCTATTCCAAACAAGAAAATTAATCATAATAAAAGGGGGGTGAGCAAGGGTTAATTAAGAGAGTGGGAGGCCTTATGATCTAGTGTTTTGGACAATTTGAGAGGGTAATTTTAACACTTTTTTTCTTTTTAGCATGATAAGTTTGAAAACCATTTTCTTTTCCCTGGAATCATCATCCAGTAAGATTTAGTAACATTGGTCACCAATTTAGAGACTTCTCCAAGTGTTTATGGGGAAATTCATTCTTCCAAATCTAGATTAAGTTGAAAAGTAGGATTAACATGAATATCAAGATTTAAATGAGAGAAGGTGATGATTTAGAACCATTTAAAGCACAAATAGTTAAATTGGATGATAAATATTTTAGCATGCTCAACATCATTTAAATCATTGAAAACTTCATTTTCATTGATCAAAGCCAGCATAGATGTAGAGATAGAATCAAAGGAAATAGAATCATCATCCAATATTTTTGAAATTTTTTTATTCTCTATGTTAAAAATGTTCAACTTTAAAGAAGAGATAAGAGGTAATTCATCCTTCCCAATCTGAAAATCAATCGAAGCCATATCAATAGTAGGAGCCAAAACTGGTTCAATAGGGAATAACCTTGATATTCAATGAATCAACCTTAATTGCATCCTTTAAACCATTATTAGGATCCAAGTCTATTTTCTGAACCTATGTAGGGATCGACTCATGACTAAGAGCAAGATTTTTTTGGGAGGATTTCACTTTTTAAATGGGGATGAAGAATAAAACATTATGAATGATCGTGGCCATGAATTTTATAATGAAAACAAAAAATTGGAAGATTCTCCAATTCAACCTTTTATGAATACCCATATTTTTCAAAGCCAATCCAGTCCTTATGATATTTTCAATTATCCTAGTTCGAGCCAGAGGAGATTGCTCAAGAGCTTGATTGATTTGTAAAGGCCGACCAAAAAAGAGCCCAATAAAAAAAGCACATGATGAGTAACAAAATGGATGTATATTAGGAAGAGATAACCACACAGGGACAATAATAGATTCTCTTAATGTCAAGTGACCAGAAGTGCATTTGACAATTAAAGATGAGGTAAGAATGATGAAAAAACACATGAATAATCCAAATTAGAAAGTTGTAATATGCCAAGGGTTAATAAATCAAAAAAGGCATCCAATTTAATATTATGATAATAAGGTGTGGATCTTATCCAAATTTGGACGATGTAAAGAAAATTTTTTGACAAGAGAGAATTCAAAAGGTTTTGCCAACAATTCAACATCCACATCAGAGCACATAATAGTTGGCAAACTAAGAAAAGAGGTTGAAATGAGATTAATCGATTCATTAGAGTGAGAAGCCTTACCAAAGAGCACTTCCTTAAAGTATTTAGTTGAAGATGCTGCAATGCGACGGTCAATCTCCAAAGTGTCGGATGCCCTAGTCGAAGCATCCAAAATTTTAGGTGGAGCCAAAAGAATTGAACTCACCGCAGTAATTATAAAGTATGAAGCATCACACCCGATGTCAAGCTCAGAATTTGGCAAAAATTGAAGAAAATAATGAGATCCTAGTCGGGATGCACACCAAGATGGAATCAAGAATAGAGAAAAAGAGTCGGGGGGGGGGAGGAGGGGAGGAGGGTAGTAAGTAAAGGATTAGGTTGTAGTTTATTTCTTTGGGCTAGGTTTAGGGTTGGTAAGGTTAGGGGATTTTGTTTAGGTTATGGTTTGGGTTTGGGTTTGGTTTTTTTGGGTTTGGGAGGCCTGTGGGTTTAGGGATTAGCCGTTAGAGGCTAGGTTAGCTCAGGGGGGGTTTTATTTTATCTTATTAAATTACAAATGCAGGTAAGTTTTATCATATTTTATGTTTATTTTGGGGTTTTAGGTTTATGTTTTTTTTATTTAGTTTATTTTATTTAATTTTGTTAATTTTATTTTATTTATTTAAGTTTAAGTTTTATTTTATTTTTAGGTTTAGGTTTTTTTTTAGGTTTATTTTATTTTATTTTAGGTTTTATTTTATTTTTTTATTTTAGTTTAGGTTTATTTAATATATAGATTTTAGGGTTTAGGATTTAGGGTTATGGAGATTAGTAGTGGGAGGTTATGGAGTTTAGGGTGTGGAGCATTTATTTAGTAGGTTTAGGGTAGTTTAGAGTTTTTTTATTTATTTTATTTACTATTTTAAATTAAATGGATTTAGGTTTAGTTTATGTTTTTTATTTTAATTTATTTTATTTTTATTTCATTTAGGTTTATTTAATTTTATTTATTTTTTGTTAATTTATTTAGGTTTTTTTATTTTAGTTTATTTTTAGGTTTTTAATTATTATTTTAGGTTTAGTTTAGGTTTTAATTTATTTTTAGGTTTAGATTTAAGTTTTATTTTAGGTTTATTTTTATGTATTATTTTAGCTTTATTATTTTAGTTTATATTTTTATTTATTTATTTTAGGTTTAGGTTTAGGTTTCATTATTTTTAGTTTAGTTTATCTTAGGTTTATTTTATTTTATTTTAGGTTTAGGAGTTTTTTATAGGTTTAGGTTTTATTTTATTTATATTTAGGTTTATTTATTAGGTTTTAGGTTTTATTTTATTTTATTTTATTTTATTTTTATTTGGTTTAGTTTATTTTATTTATTTTATTTTAATTTAGTTTAGGTTTTTATTTATTTTATTTTAGTTTAGTTCTTTTTATTTATTTTATTTTAAGTTTAGTTTATTTTAGGTTTTAGTTTATGTTTTATTTTATTTTATTTTTTCATTATTTTAGTTTATGTTTATTTTATTTATTTATTTTAGGTTTTATTTAGTTTAGGTTTAGGTTTTTTAGCTTTTTTTAGGTTTAGGGTTTAGGGTTTATTTTAGGATTTTATTTTTAGTTTTATTTTTTTTATTTTTTTAGTTTTAGTTTAGGTTTATTTTAGTTTATTTTATTTTTAGTTTAGGTTTAGTTTATTTTAGATTTAGGTTTAGGTTTTATTTATTTTAGTTTTGGGTTTATTCATTTATTTTGTTTGTTTTATTTCTATTTTA
Organism: Cymbidium sinense; assembly: GCA_021442155.1. NCBI lineage: Eukaryota > Viridiplantae > Streptophyta > Magnoliopsida > Asparagales > Orchidaceae > Cymbidium > Cymbidium sinense. The sequence continues at coordinate 141,131,570 of CM038224.1, read as the reverse complement.
AGTTTATTTTTAGTTTTTTTTTGGTTTATTATTTATTTATTTTTAGGTTTATTTTAAGTTTTTTATTTATTTTTATGTTACGCTTAGTTTTTATTTTTTTTAGGTTTTATTTAGTTTATTTTATTTTTTAATTTAGTTTAGGTTTTATTTACTTTATTTATTTATTTTTTTTTATTTTAATTTTTTTTTTAGTTTTATTTTAGGTTTTATTTTATTTTTTATTTATTTATTTTATTTATGTTTAGGTATTTTATTTATTTTACTTTAGGTTATATTTTCTTGTTTTTAGGGTTTAGTTTTTGGTTTTAGACATTTAGGTTTAACTTATTTTGGATTTAGGGTTTAAGGTTTAGGTTTTTAGGCTTTTTATTATTATTTTATATTATTTTTATATTATTTTAAATTAAGAAACTAGATGTTTAGGTTTATTTAGTTTATCTTAGTATTTTTATTTTAATTTATTTTATTTGATTTAAGTTTATTTTATTTTAATTAGTTTAGTTTAGTTATTTTATGTTTATTTATTTAGTTTAGGTTTTTATTTTAATATATTTTAGGTTTAGTTTAGTTTTTTAATTTTTTAGTTTAGTTTGATTTATTTTATTTTTATGTTTTAATTTTCTTTTATTTTAGGTTTATTTTTTTTTTTTTAGGTTTTTTTTGGTTTATTTAGGTTTATTTAGTTTATTTTTATTTAGTTTAGGTTTATTTTTAGGTTTTATTTTTTAGTTTATTTATTTTATTTATTTTAGATTTGTGGTTTAGGGTTTAGGGTTTAGGGATTGGATTTGTGGTTAGTATTGTAGATTTTTAGTTTAGGGTTTAGGTTTAGAAATTAGGTTTTTGTGGGTTTTAGGGTTTAGGTTTGTGGCTAGTTTTGAGTTTATTTTTAGGGTTTAGGGTTTTTTTTATTTGTTTTTTATCTATTTATATTATTTTATTTTTAAATTAAGAAATAGGTTTAGTTTCATTAGTTTATTTATATTTATTTTATTTTATTTATTTTTATTTTTATTTATGTATATTTATTTTTTTTTATTTATTTATTTAGTTTAATTTAGTTTATTTTTATTTATTTTGGTTTTATTTTAGTTTTTATTTTTTTTTTTTTATTTTATTTTTTAGTTTAGGTTTTTTTATTTTATTTTTAGTTTAGTTTATTTTATTTTATTTATTTTAATGTATTTTTTTTAGTTTAGATTAGATTTTATTTTAGTTTATTTTATTTATTTAGTTTAGTTTAGATTTTTTATTTTAGTTTATTTATTTATTTTATAGTTTAGTTTTATTTTATTTTAATTATATAGGTTTTTTTAGTTTATTTTAAGTTTTATTTTATTTTGTTATTTTAGGTATATTTTTTAGGTTTTCATTTTTCTTTTATTTAATTTTATTTAGTTAATTTTATTTATTTTAGGTTTAGTTTTATTTATTTTATTTTTATTAGTTTAGATTTTTTATTTTTTATTTTAGTTTATTTTTAATTTTAATTTTATTTTCTTTAGATTTAGATTTAGATTTAGGTTTTATTTATGTTTTATTTTCAATATATTTTGGTTTTATTTATATTCATTTTATTTTATTTTTAGATTTTTAGGGTTTAGGTTTTTAGTTTATTTAGTTTTTTTTTTAGTTTAGGTTTATTTTAATTTTATTTATTTAGGTTTAGTTTATTTTTTAGTTTAGATTTTATTTATTTAGTTTAGTTTATTTTAATTTAGGTTTGGGTTTATTTTATTTTATTTAGAAGTTTTAGTTCAGATCATTTATTTTATTTTTATTATTTTGGTTTAGGTTTATTTAATTATATTTATATTTATGTTTTTATTAGGTTTATTTTATTTAATTTAGTTTAGGTTTTATTTATTTATTATTTATTTTATTTTATCTTGGTTTAGGTCAGGTGTTTATGTTTTTATATTTTTATTTAGGAGGTTTATTTATTTTTTATTTTGTAGTTTTTTGTTAGGGCCTAGGGTTTAGGGTTTGTGGCTTTAGGGTAAGCCCAGGGTCAGGAGAGGGTTAGGGCCTGGGGCTCAGGGTTTGGGTGCCCAGTGGCCAGGCTCAGGCCTGTGGCCTGTGGGCTATGATCTTTTAAGGATATGGTAGGGAGTTTAGGGTTAGGGTAGTCACTTTAGGGCTCAGTTTAGGGTTTAAGATTTGTGAGTTTAGCATTTTAGATTTAGTTTAAGTTATTGGTTTAGGTTCAGTTTAGTGGTTGGGGTTTTTAGGGTTTGGTTTTAGGTTTAGGTTTAAGTTTAGGGTTTTTAAAAAAAATTACAAAACCAGTATGTTTAGGTTTTTTTTTATTTTATTTTTATTTATTTTATTTTATTTTTTTTAGTTTTATTTAGGTTATTTTTTATTTTTTATTTTTAGTTTATTTTTATTTTAGTTTTTTTTTATTTTAGTTTATTTTAGGTTTAGGTTTAGGTTTATGTTTATTTTGTTTAGTTTATTTTATTATATTTTTAGGTTTTATTTTTATTTTTTTTAGGTTTAGGTTTTATTTTATATTTTTTTTTGGTTTAGGTTTTGGTTTTTTTATTTTAGGTTTATTTTAGGTTTAGGTTTTATTTTTAGTTTTATTTTATTTTATTTTAGGTTTATTTTATTTTATCTTCATTTAGTTTTATTTTATTTTTTTTATATTTAGGTTTATTTTATTTTATTTAGTTTTATTTTTTATTTATTTTTTAGTTTTTTATTTTTTTTTTTATTTTATTTTATTTAGTTTAGGTTTAGTTTAGGTTTTAGTTTATGTTTTATTTTTTTTTTATTTTATTTAGGTTAAGGTTTTTTTTTTATTTATTTAATTTTAGGTTTTATTTAGTTTAGGTTTAGGTTTAGGTTTTAGGGTTTTGGGATGAGTTAAGTTTAGGTTTAGGGTTTAGGGTTTAAGGTTTAGGGTTTAGGGTTTAGGTTTAGCGATCAATTTTAAGGATTTAGTCGTCCAAAAGATGAATTTCCAAATAAGATTGGCCAAATGCACATATGTCGATTTTAAGGATTTATAATGTCCAAAAGATGAATTTCCACTACCAATCCTGAGTGATGGTGGACATTGCCTCATCTCATGCCTTCTCTTTCATGGATGGCTCATCTAGATATAACTAAATAAAGATCCTAAGATGAAAGAAACAGCTTTTAGAACACAATCAAGTCTATTGCTATAAGGTCATGCCTTTCACCTTAAAATGCCGCTACATACCATGGCTATGATTCAATCTTCGATTAACTCATTTATCATCAAAAAGTGTGTCGATGATCTCGTAGAGAGAAAGAAGACCATCTCTTTGACTTGAGTAGTTTTCAAATATAAGACAATTTGACCTAAAATGAACCACCAAAGTGTGCATTCGTGAGTAGCTTCAAGGAAATTCTTGGGTTTGTTGTCAACACCGTGTGAAATAGATCGGAGAAGATCAGATATTAGAAATTCCACCCCTAAAAGTTTAACTCAATCATTCCAAGGGCGGTATCTAAGACGCTTTATATCCAACCTTATTGAAAGATGTATTCTCAACACTTGTCAAAAGCATGCCAAGTTCAAGTGGAATGATAAGTGTGAGCATGCCTTCAAGACATCATTTTAATGACGCCGTTCCCAGCCCTTATCCCTGTAAAAGTACTTTTACACTATTATTAGATGACTTCTTTGGTGCTTTGTTGGCCAAAGTCAATGATGAAGGAAAGGAAAATGCACTATACCTTCAACCATCTTCTAATCCTGTTATAATTATCCACCCATTAAGAAGCATTGCCTAGCTTTAGTCTTTGCATCCCAAATGCTACACCACTACATGCTTCTTCATTAGGTGAACTTAATCTCTAGGATCAATCCACTACAGTATCTCATGACATGATCAATGCTATCTTGGCGGTTGGCACGATGGTCCATGCCCCTCTCACAGTTTGACATTATACCTCGCGTAAAAGGACAAGCGCAGGATTTCTTAACACACACCCACTTCCTTGACTCTCGCTAGTGATGACTACCATATGAATAAATCATGAACTTAGATACTAGCACTCACTGGAGATGATTTGATGGTGCATCATCTCAAAGAGGAGAAGAACCACGATGTGATGAGATTTTCATATCATCTGTCCAATCCTTGCACCAATAATGAGGCCGAATATGAGGCTTTGATTGTTGGTATGGAGTAAATTATTACTCTATGCATCTGGAACATCAACATCTTTGAAGATTCTCAGCTAGTTATCAGCCAAATCACTGGGTCCTATAAGGTTATAAAGCCCAAGCTCCATCACTACCATAAGTACACCAGTTGTTGGCCCAAATCTCGAGGTTACCATTTATAAGATTCCTCAAGAGAGAATGGTAGGTATGCTTTTAGCCAAGCTTGCCAAGGAGTTGGCATGTCCAGGATGAGTCCATATCAAAAAGGTCCAAAATAAACAAGTCTTATCCCTTATTGATATTGAACTCATCAAAAGTCTCTTGAAGGGAAGGTTGGCATTGCTAAGAAGGATGAGGAGTTAGATTAGAGGCAACCATTAATGGATAACCTAAATAAAGGTAAACTACCTCAAGAGAAGTCCCAAGCCCATCAGATGAATCAGAGAGTGCTTTCCTATGCTCTTATGGATGGTGTATTATACTGGTGGTCTTTTCATCATATGTGGTTACATTGTTTAGATAAGCATGAATTTAAGATCGGACCGAGGTACACCGAGATTATGTGGAGCCAACCAATTTGGTGAAGATGAAAGCCAAGATGGATACAGATATTGGCCATCAAAGATTGCATGCCTAGAGATGCCACCAATGTCAAATACATTATGGTCCTACCAACCACCCAACATTCTACATCCTACATTGCCCTCATGGCCATCAAGTGTTAGGGAATGACATAGTGGGTCGATTGATCCTCCTTTTAAGGGTCATCGTGTTCATCTTAGCTCACTACTTTTCCAAATGGTGAAGGCAATCAGAGAGCTCATAGCTCAAAGATGTGCTAGTGTTTTAGGAATTATATATATAGATTGAGTGCCTTGATGAATTATATTATAATAATGCATTCAAGAGCACCTAGATCAACAACTTTTCTCGAGACAACATAGATTGGAGATATTCTACCATCAACTACTTGCAAATGGCTTAGCGTAAGCCATTAAAAAAACTCTCATCCAAATACTAAAGAAGACACTCATCAACAACAAGTTAGTTGAAGCCCAGGGCCACCACATATAAAACTCCAACTCGCCTACTCTTTCTACTATGGGTCCCAAGCCATTCACCATTAGAAGTCCAACTCCCATCACTAAGATAGGGTGGTAGTAAGATCACAACAAAGTAGAACACCAAGTTATGGTTAGAAGAGCTTGAAGGTTTGGAGAGAATGCCTACCAAGGAGGATCTCACTTATTAATCATAAAGGAGAGTGCCCAATGCTTCCAATCAATGGGCTCTAAAGAAATATTATAAATCATGTTTGAAAATAATTATCATCAATGAAAATTCCATTTTGAATTCAATCTCTTCCATGTTGAAAGTATTCTTATTTTTGAATTCCATAAGTGTTTTAGGTGTAAGGAACTCGAGTGTCATATCCTTCATCAAACAAAAAAACATAAACTACACAACATATAAAACAAACCATATCTTTTATCTCGGGCTACTGAAGTTGAGATAATGCCCCAAAGACTCACCCAAGAGCTCTAGGTCGATGACGCTTACCTTGTTAGTGTGTCACCCTAGAGGTCTTCTTGCATTTAAGGATGCAAGTCTGCTACACTTTCCTTCCTTACTTGGTCACTGACACTGATTGTTTGTTTGGTAGTTATGTGGTGTAAGCTACCTCATGTTTGCTTCATTTAAGAGGATGTGAGTCTATGCTTTCTTCTTGATTAGCCTTCATGATACAGAAGATCCACCTAAGACTCTCCAACCCTAAAAAAAAAACTAAACCCTAAAAAACCCTAAACCCTAAACCCTATACCCTAAACCATAAAAGCTAAACCATAAATATTAAACCCTAAACCCTCAACTAAACCTAAACCCTAAACCCTAAACCCTAAAAACCTAAAAACCTATACCTAAACTAAATAAAACCTAAAAATAAAGTAAATAAAAATTAAACCAAAATAAAATAAAATAATAATAATAAAGCCTAAACTAAAACCTAAACTTAAACCTAAACCTAAACCTAAAAAGAAAATAAAAAAAATAAAAAATTAAACTAAAATAAAATAAATAAAAACCTAAACTAAACTAAAAAATATAAAAAATAAATAAAATAAAAACTAAACCTAAAATAAAATAAAATAAACCAAATAAAAATAAAATAAAACTAAATAAAACCTAAACCTAAAAAAATAATCCAAAAATGAAACCAATATAGGCATGGATTAGAGAAGAGACCTTTAAAAATGAATCTCAACAAAGTTTACCTAAAATTACCAAACAAAATTCTACAAAAAATAAGGTAGAACCCCAAAAAAAAATGGTCCTAGAAGATCTCCACAAAATAAAAAATACTTTTGAGTGTGATCTCTATTATGCATGTTTATGCACACCAAGTTTTTCTTATCAAACTAATCCCATCATATGAGTCTAAATTAGGAAGAAAAAGAAAGAAAGAAACATTTGAAACTAACAAAATTAGAAGAAGATATATTCCTTTTCATGATAAATCTAACTAAAGAATATTTAGATAAAGAATATAAAAGACTTCTAGAGTTATTAAAAATCAAAATTACTAATAAAGTAACTAAGAATTTTCCATATCAAAGTGCCATTAGGGAACTTAAATGAATGGATAGTAACTAGTTATATGATAATAAAACAACACTATGAGTTAGGTCTTAGTTCAACCCCTTCAACAAAATATCAACCAAGTAATTTAGGGAACAAAATGAAAATCAGCATAACAAAGTTAATTGAATTAAATCATTGTTACAAAAAAAGATAAAAACCTATTCTTTGGACTAATAGTACTAGTAATATACTTGAATTAGGAAAGAATATTAGACAATCACAAATTCTTAACAATAATATTTCCATATATATGTATGGAATTTGATTTACTAGAAATAAAACCACACAAAATTTGTCCTAGTATCTTCAACAACAAACAAAACCATATACAAACACCCAACAAAGGTAATATACAAGGTGCAATATGAATTAATGAAATCATAAATGTCAATGAATCATAAGAGATAGATGAATTAATATTTATTTTACATCAACATCAATTTATGAATAACACACCGCAAACGCCATCTATAGATAGACCACTTATTGAAATATCCACGACAACTACATTACCAAATACTAGTAGCATCGATCATCCACTACTTCAACCTCAAGACAATACATCCCATGTAGTGCTAGAAGAATTCTAACACCAAAAAATTATCCACCCACTAATACCCAAAAGGAATGTTTGCATGAACCAATTAAGTGGACATGGTATTTACTTAAACTTAGATTGTAAAAATATATAGAAACTATTGATAAATGGACATAGAAAAATAGTCTAGCCATTTACAATTATAATCTCCAAGGAGAAGATGCATATAACTTTATCAAAATATGTTAATAGGTATTTATAAAAAAATGGATTCTTGGACTTAGTTCAAACCAAAAATAAGAAATTAAATACTTGTTTAGATGAAACCACAATAGGTACACCAGAAAATGGGTAAGATTTTATGATTACATTAAAAGTGAATTCTTAGGTACCAAATTATATTCACAAGAAGAAAAAAAGCTAAAAAATAATCTAAAATTGAACAAAAAAACTCACAGCTTAGTATTTGTAATATTTGTTATTTAAATGAATACACAGAATATCAACAATTCTTTATGATGTTATTGCACCAAAATGAAACCAATATCTAGATACATTCTTCTACAAATTACTCAACCATATAAATATAATATAGAGTCAATAATTTCTTCAACAATATCCTATAGATATAACCTTAAGACGTAGAGTTTTATTTCATAAAGAAAAATTAGTAGAAGCCTGCCAACAAATTGATTTTGCATTAACAAAATAAAAATATAAATTATCTTTATGTTGTTAAGAATGATCTTGTAGCACAACAATGGGGATGTTCCAAAAATACATCTTCCTCATGTACAAGATCAGCCTGTAATAAAAGAAAAAATTCTTTAAGAAAAAAATAAAAATAAACTAAATTTAAAGAAAAGAAACTTTAGACGAAAACAATTTAACAAAAAACCAAAAATTGTAAATTTGGTTATGTAAAGAAGAAGGACATTATGCTAATGAATGTCCAAAAAAGAAAAAGTTTTAGGAGAAAATCTATCCAAATTATAGATAAGAAAACTAGAACCTATCTTTGATATTTTTGAAATCAACTCCATGAAGAATTATATGAATTATCGATCAAGAAGAAGAACTTATAAATCAATATTGTTATTTTGATAATGATAATGATTTAAATGAATATTTATATTCAGATTAAATGACTGAACTCCAATAGCTTAACATAGAAGACATTATAGATAATTAGTCGGAATATGGTAAACACTTAACTCTTTCAGAAGAAGAATATAAGAAGGTTCAAAAAAGAAAATTATCATTAGGAACTAAAGACTATTTTGATATGCCAATTTTAAATTAAAAAAAAGTAATTCAATATAGTATAAGGAGAATACCCTATTGAAATAGTAATCCTAAGGTAAAAAAAATCCTTTATATAATTATACAATGAGAAATCAAGATTTACAAAAGATTCTCATCCCAAAAAAAATATAGACATGTATTCTTTAGAGGAATACAAATACTAATCAAAGCATACTTTAGAAAAGGTATAGATAGCCCAATAACCTTATGGATATATGATGATAGAATTATTAATTCTAAAAAGATGTTTATTAGGAGTTATTCAAGGAAACTTATGTTACCAAACTTTAATGTTTAATTTACATCCTAATTATGCCATCAATATTAATGATATATATAGACATAACTCCTACTCTCAAAAATAAATTATATCATGCTCAATTAAGACAAGGAAGCACTGTTTATAGCATTACATATCATGTAGCTTATGCCTATATAAACAATCATAATGTTATAGCTTTTAGATCACATAACGAACCTATTCATATAGATTCTATGTTTTCTCATACAAGACAAACTATCCAACCAGATGAAGTAGATTATACAAATTTAACACCACCACCTGATCAATTAGCTTTAGATATGGGTGAAAATAGTGCTATCGGAAGAAAAAGTTTTAGAATACCTAGAAACTACTTTCTTTTAATGAACATAATAAAGATCTAATTATTCAACCTAGGAGGTCTCTTGATTCTAGAAAATCACAATATGCTAATAATCAATTAATACTTTAGGGTTGTTATATTTAACCTGGTAATATGCACTCAATATTATTAGATATCAGATCACATAGTTCTCATTTTGATGTCTCATTAATTCCTCTAAATCTACAAATCCAATGAAATGAACCATATGTATATAAAGACTACCATGGAAATAAAACATGTCAAACTAAAACTAATTCTATTTGGTTTTGGGATATCCAAAAGCAAATGAATAGACTTTCAACATACCTTTTAAATTGATGATAAAGAAGGATGGATTTTAGTAGGAATGGATTTTTACAACAACATACTATTCAATAACCTCTATCCTAATTAACTCTTCAATTATTCCTTGACATCATAGTTAATTTTCATAGCTATATTCAAATTGAATTATATATTCCCACTTATGATCTTATACCTATTCATGCTTTATGTGATACTGGTAGTGATATTACCATTGGTAAATGATGTATCCTTCCTCCACATATTTCTCTTAAAATTGATACTTTACTTCTGGATACCTTCAATGGTATTCATACAATTACACATTATTGGTTTAATCAATATATCTTACTTTATGAAACACTCATTAAAATACCTCGTTTATAGTGTCTGGATGAACTTGTTCCTGATCTCATCCTTAAAAATAACTTTTTTAAATCCATGTATTTTTTACATAATGTACTGACCACATCGAATTGATTATCCCTTCTAAACATATGTTAATTTGTCCATTTATTCACCATCCTGTTTCATGATCCTACTAATCCACCTCCTTTTAGATGGTGATTTAGATAATTTAATTCAAACAAATCTTTCCACTAACTCAAAATTTTGCTTACATTTATACCTCTTTACCGAACTTAACAAACTACAACTAATCAAACATTTCATTGAACAATTATTTTCCAAAAAATTCTCTAAAAATCCCTTACAATTTTGGGCAAAAGACAAACCTGTTTCCCATATTGAACCTATTAATCCCACTCTACTTATTCATGTTCGACCAATGAAACACACAATTGATGACAGAAAAGAACTCAGATTTTAAATCTCCAAATTATTACAACTTCAACTTATTGAACCAAGTCAAAGTCTTCATAGTAGCCCTGCCTTCCTGGTCTGCAATCATGGTGAACAAGTACATGGCCCAGATGGTCATTAATTATAAAAAAAACTTAATGATAATACTAAATTTGATGGATACTTCTTAACAAACAAAGAAGTAATGATTAATCAAATAAAAAATGTACGATGGTTTTCCAAATTAGATTGTAAATCAAGATTTTGGCAAATAAAAATGCATCCTGATAGTACCGAATTTATAGCCTTTAGTACCCGTATGACAATTATGGAATGTAATTTTTTTTGGCTTAAAAAATGCTCTGAAAATATTCCAATGAAGAATGAATTATTTATTTACTAAATTTAATATGTTCGCTTTAATTTGTGTTGACGATATTTTTAATTTTAGCAACACACTCCCTTTACATCTAAAACATTTAACTTTATTTGCTCAAAAGGCATATAAACATGGTATTGCCTTAAGTGGCAATCTTTGTAACACAACAGATAGACTTCTTAGGTTTAAAAATTGATAAAGGAACCATTGAACTACAAGATCACATTTTAAACAAAATTGATAACTTTTCTAGCATTAATAATCAAAAATAATTACAATGATTTTTAGGATGTATCAATTATGCTGAAGCTTTTATTCAAAATTTAGCCACATCATGCGCTCCTCTTCAAAATAAGCTATGAAAAAATATGGCATGGAACTGGGATCTAAATAATGATCAAACTTTACAAAAAATAAAACTAGCCTGTAGAAATCTCCCTAAATTATGCTTGACCAATAATGGCCAAAAATTAATAATTGAAATCGATAGCTCTGACACGTGTTGGGCTGCAATTCTAAAAGCACAAAAAAATAATTCCAAAGTACTCTATCGATATGCATCTGGAACATACACCACAACAGAACCAAATTATCATATTAATGAAAAAGATCTTTTAACCATTAAAAAGGCTATCAAAAATTTTTAAATATTTTTAAATGAACATTTTATAATACAAACATTTAACAAAATGACAATCTCTTTCATTAAGGGAAAAACAATTGATTCATTACCAAATAAAATACTTATTCACTAGCAAAGTTGTTTTTTTACATATAGTTTTGACATAGAAAATATTGAAGGAAAAAATTATTGTCTAGCTGATACATTAACACAAGAATTTTATAGTATATGAGCACAGAACCAGATATTGATCTACAAATTATCGATATCCCATAACATATGGAGGAACTAGATATACCATCAAATAAAATCTTGACAAAATCTGACGAGCAACTTATTGACAATTATGTACATATACTTGAATTCCATATGTGGAATTTTTTATGTGAAATCTTTTATGGTACCAAGATTCTGGCCGAATTACAAAAAGTAAAAGTTTATCTCAATGGTGAAGCCAATGAAGAAGAATTACCATCGATTGCTCAATTATAAACAATATGCAATTACCAAAAAGGGATGCAATCCACAAGTACCAATAAATAGACAAATACAACTTCCTACTCTTCAATTTTCAAAAAGAACCCAAGATAATGGAACCCAAAAATATACTTGAAATAGTGGAAGAATGACAATAATTTTCTCTATTTCATAAATGAATTAACTCACAAATATATTTCCATACAGTGGAAATATTAATTTATGATCTACATCTATGGAGACAGATCCAAAACTTACTCAAAAATTGTATCAAAGGGTTTGATCAAATTAATATATCTCAAAGTCTTCAAACAATCTACCTAAAATAATTAGGAAGAGAAATGTTCCACCCGAATATTTATGCAATATCCACATAAATGAAGGAAATGTGACCTTAATGCAACTCGAATAAGCAAAGGAACCATATTTACCTAAATATATGGAAATTAAAAAAGCCAAAAATTGAAGGAAGATGATCTTTCAAATATGGAATGATAAAGAAATAGACATTTCAAACATATGGGTCTATCATTGCTCAAATGAACTCTTCATTTACAGTCATTGTAGATAAAGGACAAAACAAATTCATGAAGTCATGTACCAAAAATGGACTAATATACTATTAAAAAATATGATACGAGCAAGTACCGAAGTAAAAGAAAAATTTTATAAAAAATTATAGAAAGAAAAGCTACACAATTGTATATTTTGTAAAAGTAAAAATACCTTACAAACAGTAAAGAAGAAATTAAAATAGAAGTTGCTCCACATCTAACATAAGTAATGATGAAATCAATAGAATGAGGAAATTAGCATTATGACATAAGCATTTACGTCATACCCACTTATACAGATATTTCATAAAGCTCTATATATGGAGGAAGAAGGTTTAGGAGGAGGGGGCAGCGCCCACAAGAATCCTTTCTACACATTCCTCTTAATCCTGTGAAGAAGTTATGTATCATAGCTATAGAGGTTAAATTATCTCTTCTCTAGTTTATGCTTGTAAGTATGTTTGGCTTATGATTTCTATAATGGCTATTATGTACATGTAAGATTATTGTGATCTTAATACTATGTTATATTGTTATACTTTCTCTGTCTTATGCTTAGTGTAGGAAACAAATGAAAGCTGTGCTAGTATTCTCCGAAGTAATCTTATAAGATTGTGGCCTTTGTTTGAGCCTATATCTCCCCAAGAAAGCCATCAGAATAAGAGAATAAGATTTGAATCGAAGAATATACGGTCAATAGCTAGATCAAATAGGATGGATAATTGCATAATAGGTTGTTAAGATTGGAGTAATCTATGAAATCATGATGGACCTATATAGTTATCATATGATTAAAACTAAAATAAAATAAAATAAAAACAAAATAAAAACCTAAACTTTAAAAATAAATAAAAAATAAAAACCCAAACCCTAAACTAAAAAATAAAAACTAAACCTAAAATAAAAGTAAAATAAATAAAGTAAAATAAACTTAAACTTAAACTAAAATAAATAAACCTAAACCTAAACTAAAAAACCTAAACTAAATATAATAAAATAAACTAAAATAAACCTAAACAAACCCCAAACCCTAAACCTAAAAAAAGCTAAAAAACCTAAACCTAAACTAAATAAAACCAAATAATAAAATTAATAACAAACCTAAACAAAATAAAATAAAAAAAATAAAATAAAATAAAAACATAAACTAAAACCTAAACCTAAACCTAAACCTAAAAAGAAAATAAAACAAAAAAATAAAAACAAAACTAAAATAAAATAAATAAAAACCTAAATTAAACTAAATAAAAAAAAAAAACCTAAATAAAGAAAACCAAACCTAAAAATAAAAAATAAAATAAACTAAAATAAAATAAAATAAAATAAAAACTTAAACCCAAAAAAAAATAAAAAAAATAAAACCTAAAATAAATAAAATAAAACCTAAACCATAAACTTAAAAAAACCTAAAATAAAAATAAAAAATAAACTAAACCAAGATAAACTAAACTAAATAAATAAAACTAAACCTAAAAAAATAAAATAAAGAAACTATAAACCCAAACCTAAAACTAAGAATACATAAAAAATAAACCTAAAATAAACTAAAATAAAAAATAAAATAAACATAAAAAAAATAAAACTAAAAAAAATAAACATAAACCTAAACCTAAACCTAAAAAATAAACTAAAATAAATAAACCTAAAATAAATATAATAAACTAAATAAAAATAAAAAATAAAATAAAATAAAATAAATATAAAATAAACTAAATAAACCTAAACCTATGAGTTTACTTAATTTTAATAAAATGAAAAAAAAATAAATTTTAAAAAAATTCTTAAACCCTAATCCCTAAACCTACAACGCTAAACCCTCAACATAGAACCCTCCTCCTTGAAGCACTCTCTCGTTCTAAAGTTTTATTTACAAAAGAAAAATTAGCAGAAGCTTGTCAATAAATTTATTTACATCAACAAAATAAAAAATATAAACAATCTTTTTGTTGTGCTAAGAATGATTTTGTAGCACATCAAAGTGAATGTTCCAGAAATACAACTTTCATGTATAGATTAAATAAAAAGAAAAAATAAGAAAATAAATAAAAATAAATTGAATTTAAAGAAAAGAAACTTTAGAAGAAAACAATTTAACAAAAAACCAAAAAATTGTAAATGTTGGTTATGTATAGAATAAAGACATTATGCTAATGAATGTCCAAATAGGATAAAAGTTTTAGAGAGAAAATCTATCCAAATTATAGACGAACAAGAACTAGAACCTATCTTTGATATTTTGAAATCATAAGAAATAATGAATTATTTGATTAGAAGAAGTATAAATCAATATTTCGATAATGATAATGATTTAAATGAATATTTATATTCGATTAAATAACTAACTCCATAGCTTAACATAGAAGATATTATAGATAATCAATCAAAATATAGTAAACACTTAACCCTTTCAGAAGAAGAATATAAGAAGATTCAAAAAATAAATTTATCATTAGAAACTAAAGACTATTTGAATATGCCAATTTTAAATTAGAAAAAAGCAATTCATTATAGTATCAGATAAGGAGAATACCCAATTTAAATAATAGAATCCCAAGGTAGTAAAAAAATCCTTTTATATAATTATACAATGAGAAATAAAGATTTACAAAAGATTCTTCATCCCAAAAAACATAGACATGTATTTTTGTGAGGAATACAAATACTAATCAAAGCATACTTTATAAACGGTATACATAGCCTTATAACCTTGTGGATATATGAATATAGAATTATTAATTCTAAAAGATGCTTTATTAGGAGTTATCTAAGGAAACTTATGTCACCAAACTTTACTATTTAATTTACATCCTAATTATGCCATCAATATTAATGATAGACAAATAGACAAAACTCTTACTCTCAAAGATAAATTAGATTGTGTTTAATTAAGATAAGGAAGCGTTATTTATGGCATTACATATTAAGTAGCTTATGCTTATAGCAACAATCATAATGTTGTAGCTTTTAGATAACATAATGAACTTAGTCATGATTTAGGGTTAGTTTAGAGTTAAGGGTTTAGGGTTTAAGGTTTAGGATTTAGGATTTTAGGTTGGGTTTAGGTTGGTAGATTAGGTTAGGTTTAGCTAGATAGTGGGTTTAGGGTTTAGGGTTGTGGTAGGTAAGTAGGCCTAGGGTCAGGGTTAGGGTATTGTGGTCAGGCTTAGTAGGTTTAGGTTTGATTTGGGTTTAGGATTTAAGATTTAAGGTTTTTTTAATTAGGTAAACCCATAAGTTTAGGTTTATTAAGTTTATTTTATTTATTTTAATTTTATTTTATTTATTTAGGTTTATTTTTATTTATTTATTTTATCTTATTTTAGTTTTATTTATTTTATATTTTTAGGATTAGTTTATGTTTATGTTTATTTTTAATTTAGTTATATTTATTTTATTTTAGGTTTTAGGTTTATTTTTTTTTAGGTTTAGGTTTAGGTTTTATTTTATTTTTAGTTTTTTTAGGTTCATTTTTAGGCATTCTTTATTAGTTTTTTGGTTTATTTTATTTTATTTTATTTAGTGTAGGTTTAGGTTTAAGTTTAGGTTTATTATTTATTTGGTTTAGTTTATCTTGGTTTAGGTTTATTTTATTTAATTTTATTTTAGTTTTAGTTTTTTTATGTTTGTATTAGGTTTTATATTTTATTTATTTTAGTTTTATTTTATATTTATTTTTTTTAGGTTTATGCTTATTTTATTTTATTTATTTATTTTTAGTTTATTTTATTTTATTTTAGTTTTATTTTATTTTATTTTATTTATTTTGTTTTTATTTTATTTTGGTTTTTTATTTTTTTACCTTAGTTTAGGTTTTTATTAATTTTATTTTAGTTTAGTTTCTATTATTTTATTTTATTTTCTTTTTAAGGTTTAGGTTTAGGTTTAGGTTTGAGTTTATGTTTTTATTTTATTTTATTTATTCATTTTGTTTTATTTAGGCCTTTTTTATTAATTTTATTTAGTTTTATTTAATTTGGTTTTAAGTTTTTTTTTTATTTTTAGGGTAGGTTTGATTTTATTTTAGGTTTGATTTTTTTAGTTTAGGTTTAGTTAATTTTTTTTATTTTAATCTACTTAGTTTAGGTTTATGTTTTAGTTATTTTGGGTTAGTTGTTTTATTATTTATTATATTTTATTTTTTAGGTTTAGGTTTTATTTATTTTATTTTATTTTATTTTACATTTATTTTATTTTATAGGTTTAATTCAGGTTATATTATTAGTTTAGTTTACATTTTATTTATATTTTAGTTTATTTTATCTAGTTTATTTTTAGGTAGGTTTAAGTTTAGGTATTATTTTATTTATTTATTATTTAGGTTTAGTTTTAATTTTTTATCTTTTATTTATTTGGTTTTAGGGTCAGGTTGTGGAAAGGGCCAGGGTAAGGTTGGGCCAGGTTTAGCCCAGGGATCAGGGTTCAGTTGTGGTATAGTAGTTAGGGATGTAGGTCAGTTTTAGGTTTAGGTCAGGGCTGTGGTTTAAGGTCTATGGTTAGGTTTAGTATGATCAGGTAGAACCCAGGATTTAGAGGTTTATGGTTTTAGGGTCAGTTGTGGTTTTAGTGGTTTATTTGGGGTTTAGGATTTTTGGGTTAAGTAGTTTTGGCTCAGTTTTAGGTTTATTTAGGTTTAGGTTTCAGATTTATTTGGTTTAGGCTATTTGTTTATTTTAAAGTTTATAGTTTAGATTTTAGTTTTATTTTAGGTTTAGATTTTTTTTATTTAAACTTTATTTTTTAGTTTATTTAGTTTATTTTTTTTTAATTATTTTATTTTATTTTTTTTATTTGGTTTATTTTTTTATTTTTTATTTATTTATTTTATTTATTTTAGCTTTATTTATTTTAGTTTATTTTTTTAGGTTTAGGTTTAGGTTTAGGTTTATGTTTATTTTTTAGTTTAATTATATTATTATTTTGTTTGTTATGTTTAATTTTTTTTTATTTTTAGTTTAGTTTTAGGTATTATTTTATCTTTTTTTAGTTTTATTTTTTTATTTATTTATTCTTTAGTTTTGGTTTTATTTTAGTTTATTTTATTTTATTTTATTTTTTTAGTTTTTTAGGTTTATATATTTAGTTTAGTTTATCTGGTTTAGGTTTAGATTTATTTTATTTATTTTAGTTTAGGTTTTTTTTAAGTTGGGTTTAGTTTTAGTTTTACTTATTTTTAGGTTTATTAGGTTTAAGTTTTATTTAGTTTTATTTTATTTTATTTTAGGTTTATCTTTTTTTATTTTAGTATTTTTTTTATTTAGGTTTTATTTTTATGTTTAGTTTATTTTTATTTATTTTATTTAATTTGTTTTTATTTTTATTTTTTTTTTTAGGTTTAGGTTTTAGATTATGTTTTTATTTTATTTTTCATTTTATTTGGTTTTAGGTTTTATGTTTAATTTTATTTTGGTTTTATTTAATTTAGGTTTATGTTTTATTTTCTAGTTTTAGTTTTTTTAGTTTTATTTTTTGATTTTAGTAAGTTTAGGTTTTATTTTAGTTTATTTTATTTATTTAGTTTATTTTAGGTTAGGTTATTTTGTGGTAGGTTTTATATTTTATTTTAGGTTTAGTTTATTTTTATTTTGTAACATTTATGTTTAGGTTTTGTATAGGAGTGGTTGTGGCCTAGGTAGTTTAGGGTTTAAGGTTTAGGGTTTCATTAGCTGCCTAGGGTTGTAGGTAGGGTTTAGGTTTATGCTTTTGGGCTTTAGTTTGGGTTTGTGGGTTTTAATTTGGGTTTATTAGTTTAGGATTTTTTTTAAAAGTAAACCATAGGTTTAAGTTTTTTTTAGTTTATTTAGTTTTCTATTTATTTATTTTAGTTTATTTTATTTTATTTATTTAGGTTTATTTTTATTTTAATTTAATTTATTTTTTTTTGCTTTATTTATTTTTGTTTATTTTTTAGGTTTAGGTTTAGGTTTATGTTTATTTTCTTAGTTTAGTTTTATTTTTATTTTATTTTTTAGGTTTAGGTTTTATTTTTTATTTTTAGGTTCAGGTTTTAGGTATTTATTTTATTTTTTTTTTTAGGTTATATGTTTTATTTTAAGTTTATTTTTGTGGTTCATTTTTTTTAGTTTAGGTTTAGGTTTATTTTTTTTTATTTTATTGAGTTTATTTAGTTTAGTTTATTTTGATTTAGGTTTAGGTTTTGTTTATTTTAGTTTAGTTTATTTTGGTTTAGGTTTAGGTTTATTTTATTTTGTATTATTTAGGTTTTTTTTTAATTTAAGGTTTTTGTTTCCTTTTATATTTATTTTTATGTTTTATTTCTAGGTTAATATTTTAGGTTTAGGATTTTATCTAGCATTTATTTTATTTTATTTTAGGTTTATTTTATTTTTATTTTTCATATAATTTTCATTTTATTTTTGATCAGGTTTTTTATTTATTTTATTTTTAGGTTTTATTTAGTTTAAGTTTAGGTTTTTAGCTTTTTAGGTCTTAGGGTTTAGGGTTGAGGTTTTAGGTTTTTTATTTATTTTTATCTTTTGTTTAGGTTTAGTTTATTTTTAGTTTATTTTATTTTATTTTAGTTTAGGTTTAGTTTAATTTAGGTTTTATTTTATTTTAGTTTAGTTTAGTTTATTTTATTTTATTTATTTTATTTTTATTTTGGGTTTAGTTTTTTCTTTTGGTTTAGGGTTTGGTTTTAATTTTTATTGCTTTTTTTGATTTATTTTTTTAGGTTTAGGTTTTATTTACTTTTATTTTATTTTATTTAGTTTATGTGATTTTATTTTACATTTAGTTTTATTTTATTGGTTTTTTATTCTTAAGTTTATTTTATTTTTTTAGTTTAGTTTAGGTTTTATTTATTTTATTTTTTTTTTATTTTATTTTTTTTAGGTTCATTTACTTTTAAGTTATTTTATTATTATTTTAGGTTTATTTTTTATTTATTTATTTACATCTTTTATACTTAGGTAGTAGTTTTAGGGTCCAGAGGGCTCAGGGTCTTAGGTCAGATAGGGTCAGGGTGGTGGGTAGGGTGGGCTCAGTTTAGCCCAGGGGATCTAGCTCAGTGGCGGGCCTTATGGAGTTTCCTAGGGTAAGTAGGTTTAGGGTGGGTTGTGGCCTGGGTATGGTAGAGGGTGGGGAGGGTGAGTGTGGTGGGTGGATTTTAGAGTTTAGGTTTAGGGAAGGTTTGTGCATGTTGTGGTTTAGGGTTAGAATATGTAGGTCAGATTTAAGATTTAGGGTGTGGTAGGGATAGGTAGGGTTCTTTTAGAGAAAATTAGAACCCATTAGGTTTTAGTTTATTTATTTTTATTTATTTATTTTATTTTATTTTATTATTTATTAATTTTAGGTTTCTTTTTATTTTCATTTAGTTTATTTTTATTTTATTTTAGGTTTTTTCATTTAGTTTATTTTTTTATGTTTAGTTTAGTTTATGATTATTTTAGTTTTGTTTTTTATTTTGATTTATTTTGGTTTAGGTTTTATTTTTATTGTTAGGTTTAGGTTTTTATTTTATTTTTCTAGGTTTAATTTTAGGTTTAATTTTTAAGTTTAGGTTTAGGTTTATTTTTAGTTTATTTTATTTTATTGGTTTAAGGATTGAGATTATTTTATTTTATGTTTAGTTTTAGGTTCTATTTATTTTAGTTTTGGTTTAGTTTTATTTTATTTTATTTATTTTAGGTTTACATTTTTATTTAGTTTAAGGTTTGATTTTATTTTATTTATTTTAAGTTTTATTTTTATGTTTGTATTTTAAGTTTAGCTTTTTGTTTAGTTTTTATTTTATTTTATTTTAGTTTTATTTCATTTTTATTTTTTTGTTTTGTTTTTATTTTATTTAGGTTTTTTATCTTTATGTTTATTTTATTTTATTAGTTTAGTTTAGGTTTTTATTTATTTTATTTTAGTTTAGCTTTTACTTTTTGTTTATTTTATTTTTTATTTTTGGTTTAGGTTTAGGTTTAGGTTTAAGGTTTTATTTTATTTTATTATTTCATTTTATTTAGGTTTAAGTTTTATTTATTTATTTTATCTTTTGGTTTTATTTCATTTAAGCTTAGTT
Source organism: Cymbidium sinense (assembly GCA_021442155.1). Lineage (NCBI taxonomy): Eukaryota > Viridiplantae > Streptophyta > Magnoliopsida > Asparagales > Orchidaceae > Cymbidium > Cymbidium sinense. The sequence goes on along the minus strand of CM038224.1, from coordinate 141,111,149 downwards.
TTATGTTTTTAGGGTTTAGGGATTAGAGTTTATGGTTTAGTTTTGTTTAGGTCATAGTTTTAGGGTTTAGGGTTTAGGGTTTAGGATTTAGGGTTTAGGGTTTAGGGTTAGGGTTTTTAAAATTTATTTTATTATTTTTTATTTTTAGGGTTTAATGTTTAAGGTTTAGGTTTTAAGTTTAAAGTTCTAGTTTTTGTTCAGGGTTTAGGGTTTTATTTATTTTTAAACAAAGAATAAATTTAGATTCAACATTTCTTCTTTTCAATTTCATCAACCAAGTAACACACCAAGCTTTCTATAACACAAGAGATGACATAAATAAAAAATGAACACTCATAAAGAAAATCAAAAACCTTAGATAACAAGAACTGTCTCTATTATAAAGACATATTTCCATAAGCAACAAATGATCAATGTCTTTAGTTTCTCATTTCCATGAACCACCCAACCTCTCAGTATCGGATTCACCATGATATCCTTCCCTCCTCCGCCACCATGAACCTCCGTGTTCCTCCTATAACCAGACTGACCACCACCCATATCCACTCAAGACCTCATTCCCCACCACCACTACGATAACAGATGCCTCTGTCTTCACCTCCACTTCCAGATCTAGATTGAGCCTTGTTGACGTTGATGTTTAGGTTTATTAGGTTTTCAGGTTTAGGTTTATTTTTAAATTTATTTAGTTACTTTAGGTTTAGGTTTTGGGTTTGGTGTTCAGGGTTTAGGGTACGTGCTCTTGTTGAACAATGGAAGTGAGGTAATCAAATGGCCTCCTTGGAGCTAGCTAAAGCCTCATTTTTCCAAGATGTCCAGACTATATACCCATTACCATTAAATCTAGTATAAATCAACACGTGAATAGAGGAAAGAGAACTCAACATTCATACACTTAAGCTATAAGCACATGCTTTTCTTATGTATTTATAATTAGCATTATAACACATATTATTATTAATTTATAAGCTTTTGAAAAATACAATTAGATTTAATAGTGATAATACCCATGCATATAATAAATTAAATAAATACATGCAAGATTACATAAAGGAAATCCATTTTATTTTACTTGATTTTGAAAGATAGATGCATGAATTCAAATGACATACCAAATTTAACATGATTGGAAAAAGGACAATCAAATATAAGCATGTAATTCATTCAACCAAACTAGTTCTTAAGGACAATCAAATCAAATAAGATTATTTAAAGCAAAGCAAAGCTTCTTTATTAATTAAGTTTTGGATTTGATTTGATTTAAAGAGGAGAAGAGAAATCATTACTTGTTGTTTTAAACCCATTTCTGTAATAGTGATTTGATTTAATTTAATTAAGTTGATTATATGGGTTAATTAAGTTGAACCATTAATTAGATGAATTAATTACCCTAACCTATGTCACCTTAAAGTAATTGACTAAATAATTATGAGCTAACATAATATGCATGGAAAATAAACTTGCAATGATCTTAGGAAATAAAAAGGTCCTAATGCAAATGGCTTATGATTAATAGTTAATTAGATTAAGGGACTTAATTAATTACTCTTATGGTTTTCCCACATATATGGACTAACTATAATTTCATTAAACTCTTTAGGTTATTAAACACCAAAGATCTACCCCGATTTAATTAATTAAGGTCCATGTGATTATGATTTCAATTTTATTAAGTGATTTAATTAATTAGTTAAATCTTAATTAATTTCATTTTAAAAAGGGTGAAATGAACTTAAGGAAAGGGTTTCAACCCTATTCCTTCACTTACTGTTGAACAATGATTAATAAACTTAATTAACCAATTTATTACTATTCATGAGATTAATTAATCATTAATTAATTTAAAAGTGTAGTTAAGGTTTAATTAGTCAATTTTTCTAATAAAGTGAGTAATAAATCCTAAGAAAATCAAGGGAGGCAGAGGTCATCCTATTAAATTATCCCACAAAAATTGGTATTAATTACTTAAGTAATTAAGCTAATAAATTTTGCAATTTAACTTTAATTAAACTTTAATTACTATTGAAAATTAGTTAAGATCATTTTAAATTAATTCACCTCTGAAATACCTTTAAAATGAGTATTTATTTGCATTTTTTATTTCTCTATGATTTTTTATTATTTTAGAAGTTTAGCCATTAAAAATGATTAATTTAAGGCCTAATCCTATCACATGTAGTGCGCACTTTCCACATGGCATCATAGGATTGGCTACTAAAAACTTATCTAACTTAGTGCCTACATGGAGGTAATGGACACACTTTTTCATGCGCCATCTGATCTAAGATAAGATGGCTACAATTCATCCCACAGATTAATGAGATTAAATTAGATCAATCTAGTGGATCTAATCACGGGCATCCATTCCGATAAAGTGGAACAGACGGTGCGTGATCTTATGTCACACGAGTGAGGGAGAATGGAGTTCGTTCGCCATTGATCAGTTCATCCAAGCTTACCCGGGCTCGGATCAACTCTAAAAGGATCCCACATCTTCACAACATCGATCGAAGGGGATCCAACAATCAAGATCACATGAGATGCAAGTTTTCTTGGAAAAGCTCCAACCCATTTTTTTACTAAGGTTCGATTTTGGAAGCGTACCTCACCAGAGCTCAAGACCGATGGCTTGAATGATTGATGAAGCTTCATCTAGTGGAGATGAAGCCTTATTGACCAGCAATTGGATTAATTCCTTGATGTTTGCTCCGAAGGCCATGAATTGATGATTTGGAGCTCAACTTTGATCGAAGTCTCACTTTCGGTGCTCCGGAAGCTTGGGAGATGATTTGTTCTTGCTAGACGAGGCCTAGGGAAGTTTCATGCAAATTTAATTTGAGTTTGATGGAGAAATGGGGAAGTGAGGTCAAATGGGAGTGTCCTATTTTGGGAATGGAATTTTTGATTGAGGAACGAGCTGGGAGCTTAAGGAATGGTTCTAGCAGCTTATCTTGGGTAGCTAGGGCTCTGAGGAATGATTTATGTGTGTTTGAGTGGAAATAAGTTTGTACCCCTTCATCTTGATTAGATGGTGTTCAAGTTTATTCTAGTGGTTGTCTGCCATCTCGTGGGGTCATTTATTGGTTGGTTCAAGGTGTAAGGTGGTGCCAAGGAGGAATCATGGGTTTTATTGGTTTTAAATGCTCCAATGGGGAGGGTGATGATTTCACCTCCCATGGGTCATTAACCCAACCACCCCTTTAGGTCTGGTCCTAGTGCTTAGGTGGACCATTGGGAGAGTACCAAGTGGCCAAAGAATAAAAATGACCACTTACATGGGTGATTTGTCTCATGTGATGCCTATACCCAAGGGTAGAATGATTATTTAGCATTGGATTTGATTTAGGAAAATTTAAAATGAGCCAATGGTGGGTTAGCCCAAATTTGAAGTCAATTGGAGTTGATTTTGTTAGGTTTGACTCAATTTGACTCTTTTAAGTCAAATTGAGTTAGGTTGGGTCAAGTTTACCAATTGGTCAGATTAGGTTAAACCAATGGCTAGGTTAAGTTCATATGATCATTTGGGATATTTTGGTTCAATAAGTTTAATTTTGTTTCGCTTAGATTTGATTTTGGCTCATTTGAATTCATTTGGGTCAAATGGGTTAAGTTAACCAATTTGACCAAATTGGCCAAACTAGCTTGGGTTGGGTGTTAGTTTGGATTTAGTTGACCAAATAAAGATGATTGTAGGCTTTTTTTTCAATTAATTTCGTTTTGGCTTCAGGCCAACTTGAACCTTTAGGTCAATTTGTCAATTAGGTTCAATTGAGTCCAATCATGGCTTTGTTCAAGTTCAACAATCAATTTGGAATGAACTTGAGCCATTGGTTGCAATCAATTTGGTTTATATTTTGATTTGACCTAATCTAATATTTTAGGTCAATTTGGGTCAACTTGGTCAAGGGGCCAATTGGGTTTTGACTCAATTGAAGGTCAAGTCATATTCAAATATTGATTTTGATTTGGTATGAATCATTGGTTTCAAGGATTTGGCTTAGGTTGCAATTTAGTTTGGGTTCATATGGGTTAAGGGGTTGACTTGGTCAAATGACCAAGTTGACTTGGTTTGACCCAATTTGAACAATTGATCAACTTAGGTGATCAACAATCATGATGGAGGTTTTGATGGGCTTGGTTCAATCCAATTTGGGTAGGATTAGAACTTGGCTCAAATAGGTCAAATTGGCCACTTTGGGTCAAGTGGACCAATTGGTTTAGTTGGCTGATTTTGGGTTGAGTTTGATTTAGTTGAGTTTATATATGGATTTGGGATTGATATATAAATTCAATTGTAATTGGGTTCAAATGGGTTTTGGTTCATTTGAACATTTCAAGTCAAAAGGGTTATAACTTGGGTAGATTTTGGTTTGACTTGATGATTGTAGATTTCATTTATATTTGTGAATATGATTGATTCATGAGAAAATCAATTGAATTTGGGTTTTGGAATGAAGGAATTTGGCTAAGTCCATGGAGTTGGGTCAAGTGGCTTAGTTTGGATTTTGATTTGGTTTGATTTAGTTTTGATGTTTAAATGTATATTTTATTTAAATTTGTAAAGATGATTGAAAATATGATTGATTTGTGAGAAAATCAATTGAGTTTGACTTGATTTGGATTAATATTTGCTAAGTCCATGGGATAGGTCATGGCTTATGAAGGGTTTTGATTTAATTTGATTTAGTTTGATTTAATTTTGATCATTTGAATGTATATTTGATTTATATTTAGAAGATGATTGAAGATATAAATTGATTTTGGATTGATTTGAATTAATATTTGGCTAAGTCCATGGGATAGGTCATATGGCTTGAGAAGGGTTTCAAGTTTGGATTTGATCATGGCTTCAATCATTTGGTTTTGAAATTGGGGCTTGGATTTGGATTTGAATTTGATGTTTGAATTGAACTTGAGGTTTGGTTTGAGAAGGTGAATATGGATTGGATTTGGGTTGTAGGTAGGTGGATTATCCTAATCCCTAAGCATAACCTAATCCTATGGTTAACCTTCTAAGTCTTTAGGCTTAGGTTAAGTGTTTACCTAATTGTTAGAAGTGTCTTATGACTAGGAAGTCTTAGTGTCTAGAAGACTCCTAAGTCTAAGATGGGAAGATTGAATGTTTCAAAAGTGAGGTCAGGCCTTAGGCTCCATAGTCCCCTTTGAGATAGATGATTGGAAGACCAAACCAAGTTTCACATTATACTTTGATACATCTTTCAACTTTTCTTGGGAGACCATGGATACATGAGAACATAGTTCCATCCTCTCTACATCTGTATGAAGTTCGTGAGAGGTGGGATCGTCATCGTGTCAAAGGAGATCTCAAGTTTTTACATGAGGTCATGTATGAGGATGCAACATACTACGTCCCTCAAAATCAGCAAGTCTATTCTCATAAACTTGGAAAAAGTTTAAAAATAAAAGAAAAAAAGAAAGAGAAAAGGAAAGGGAAAAAGAAAATAAAATAAAAGAGAAAAAGAAAAAGAAAATAAAAGGGAGCAGAAATAGACTTGGAGGAGGAAGTTGAGCGAGACATTAAATTCCACCCGCTCATTACTCCATTCAACATATGGATAGATGACTGACCTCCACTGTAGAAGAAGAGGCCAGAGGCAGTCCTGTGGGTGAAAACCTCTTTAGGCCACCCAATAGAAGATATCCGCCTACTAGAGTACACCTCTATCCATATAGACTTAGAATCTAGTTCATAGGATGAGTCTTATATGGTTAGCACACCAACCTTCTCTCTCAAGTAGATTCCCTGAGGTGACACTTGAGCGATAAATGAAGATAAGGCTCCAAAGCAAAGCATAAGTGTATCCAAGTCTATATGTGAAACAGTTAGGCATCAATTGGGAACCTTAGCTCTAACCCCACTTTCCTCTCAAAAAGCTAAGGGTTTGGTAGTTAAGAAAGCACCTAAGTCATCCATAGGTGTGAACACTCGAGGTTCTTCTGAGCATCATCCTCAAGTCAAGAAGTTGATGTAGAACTTGAGGATGATTCATATAAAGATTTAATAAAATTACCTTTTGATTGGTACTTCTTGTTCATAATTTAGCAAAGAAAGGGTTAATCCCACATACTTGGTCAAAGCATATGTCAAACTACTTGAAAGAATATGGAAGAACAAATGCAGCTCTCATCAAGACCGACTAAGATTCGTACAAGGTCCGATGATGATGATTACGCTAGTCATCACCAATCATTTGGAATCTATAGGTTCTTTTCAAATCACATTAACTCATATGAGGAGCTGCTTAGAAACTTTAGAATGATCCAGATGATTTTGAAGTCAAAGATGCATCAAGAGTTCAAAGAGATCAAGTCAACCATCGATGAGTTCAAGGAAATCAACTTACAAAATTAAGAAGATCCATGCCCGACATACATCAATTCTTTACTGATTAAAGTTTCACTTAGTTAGGCTGTTGACTGAGCTTAAGGACTGCTTCACATGGAGTTATGAAGAGATGTTTGATTGGCTCCTAATGTAGCAAAAACTAGCAATAGAGCCTACTACTAACCCTATCAAGCAAGCTCCTAGATGCATGTGATTAGACAGAACAATAGGTCATTTGTAAAGTCAAGAAATGATCAATGCTAGCTTCATCCTATAAAAAAATACCCTACATGGTTAGCCAAAGATCATCCGCTTAAGAAAAGAATGGCCAAATTCACATATGCATTTGAGATTTAAATAAGGCATGTCCAAAAGATGAATTTCCACCAATCCCAAAAGATGGTGGACATTGCCTCATCTCATGCAGTTTTTCTTTCATGGATGGCTCACCTGGATTTAACCAAATAAAGATGGCCCCTGAAGATGAAAGAAACACTGCTTTTAGAACCCATGATTAAAATCTATTATTATAAGGTCATGCCTTTCAACCTTAAAAATGTCGGTGCTACATTCCAACAAGCTATGACTCGAATCTTTGACGAACTCATTCATCATCAGGTCAATTATTATGTCAATGATCTCGTGGTTAAAAGTAGAAAAAAGAAATACCATCTCTTTTACTTAAGAGTAGTTTTGGAATAATTAAGATAATTTAACCTAAGAATAAACCCCCTGAAGTGTCATTCAGAGTAGCTTTAGGGAAATTCCTTTGGTTTGTTGTCCGACACCATGGAATCAAAATCAATCTGGAAAAAATGTCACCCCCTAATACTTTAACTCAACTCTGATCATTCCATGGGTGGTTGGTGTATCTAAGACACATTATATCAAACCTATCAGGAAGATGTCAACCATTCTCAGCACTTGTCCAAAAGGATGCCAAGTTCAAGTGGGATGATAAGTGTGAGCATGCCTTCGAAGACATCAAGCATTACCTGATGACATCATCGGTTCTAGCAGCCCTTATCCCGGGAAAGCCACTCATACTTTACACTTGTTAGATGACTTCCTTTGTGCTTGTTGGCCCAAGCCAACAAGGGGGGAAGGAAAATGCACTCTACTACCTCGCCATCATCTAATCCATGTGAGGCTAATTTATCCACTCATTGAGAAGCATTGCCAACTTTAATCTTTGCATCCCAAAAGCTATACTACATGCTTCCTCATAAGGTGAACTTAATCTCTAGGATCAATCCACTAGTATCTCATGACAAGGTTGAATCTATCTCGATTGCACATGATCCATGATCCTCTCACGCTTTGACATTACCTTCACCTCCATGTGAAAGGGCAAGCAGAAAGATTTCTTAGCAACACACCCACTTCCCGACTCTCCACTTAGTGATGATCTCCCAATGAATAAATCATGAACTTAGGGATACTAGCATTCACCATGGGAGATGTACTTTGATGGTGTCCTCAAAGAGGAGAAGAACCACATTCTATTATTTTAGGGCAAAGGGGTAGGAATAGTTCTCTTAACTCTAGACTCAATGTTTTGAGATTCTCATATCATCTATCCAATCCTAACAATGAAGCAATATGAGGCTTATTGCCGCCTAGAGTTAGTTACTCTAAGCATCCATAACATCAACATCTTTGGGGATTCTGCTAGTTATCAACCAAATTATCCTATAAGGTTATAAAGCCATGCTCCATCACTACCATAAGTACACCATGGATTTGGCCCAAATCCCAAGAGGTTACCATTTATAAGATTCTCAAGGAGAGAATGTCGTAGCATATCCTTTAGCCATGCTTGCCAAGTAGTTGGCATGTTTGGAGGATGAGTCAATATCAATAAAGGTCCAAAATAGACAAGTCTTATCCCTTATTGATATTGAACTCATCAAAAGTACTCTTGAAGGGGAGGTTGCCATTGCCAAGAAGGATGAGGAGTTAGATTGAGGCAACCATTCATGGATTACCTAAATAAAGGCAAACTACCTCAAGAGAAGTCCAAGCCCATCGATGAAGCAAAAGCACTTTCCTATGCTCTTGTGGATGGTGTCTTGTATCAAGCCTTTGATCATATATGGTTATGTTGTTTAGACAAGCCCATAAGATCATGATCGAGGTACACTTAAGACTATGTGGAGCCAACCAATCTAGTTTGAAGATGAAAACTAAGATCAAGAGACTAGGATACTACTAGCCATCGATGATCAAAGATTGCATGGATATGGCTAGGAGATGCCACCAATGTCAAATACACGGTGTGGTCCTACACCAACCACCCAACATTCTACATCCTACATTGGCCTCATGGCCATTCGAGTGTTGGGGTACCAACATAGTGGGTCTGATTAATCTTCTTCCAAGGGTCATCATTATCTAGCTACTAGTACTTTTCCAAATGGACAAAGATATTTTGCTAGAGGTCACAAAGATGTCTTTTTAGAATCCATATCGTATATAGGTTCAAGTGCCTCATGAATTATATCCGATAATGGTACGCATTCAAGAGCATCGAGATCAAGTTTGCTCAAGACAATAACTTTGCCCAACATCAACAACTTTGAATAGATTATATTCTACCATCAACTACCGAGGGAAAATAGATTTGCGTAAGCCTTCAACAAAACTCTCATCCAAATACTAAGAAGACACTGACAATAATAAGCAAGTGGTATGAGCACTAGTTGAAGCCTGGGCCTACTACACCACATATAACTCCAACTCTACTTTTTTCTCTCCTTAGTGTATGGGTCCAAAGCCATTCTACCATTAGAAGTCCAACTCCCATCACCAAGATCATAATTGAGAATGCCAAGTTACGTTAGAAGAACTTGAAGGTTTGGAGATGGCTCGAGCATGCCAAAACCTCAAGTTGTACAAAGCTAAAAACAATTCAAGCTCTCAATAAGTTTCCTAGCAGTAGGAGAGCTTATTTTAGTTCTAAGGAGACGATTGTTGCCCATCGTAAGATGGGAGGCAAGTTTGAACCCACTTGGGAAGGCCCTTTTGCCATAGAGAGGAAAGGAGGATCTTATCTTATTAATCATAAGGGAGAATTTCCAATGCTTCAATCAATAGGCTCTACTTAAAAATATTATAAATCATGTTTTGAAAATAATTATCATCAATGAAAATTCCATTTTGAATTCAATCTCTTCCATGTTGAAAGTATTCTTGTTTGGGAATCTACCATGATGTGTTTAGGGTAGATGTAAAGAACAGTGACATCCTATCCTTCATCACAAAAACAAACTACACACAAACATAAAACAAACACATATCTTTTCTCGGGCTACTGAGTTGAGATGCCATGGAACTCACTCAATGCTTTCTAGGGCTAACATGCCACCTTGCTAGTGTGTCACCTAGTGGTCTTCTTGCTTTCAAGGATGTAAGTCTTCTAAGATTTCCTTCCTTACATGGCCACTACACACTGATGACCACTTTGTTAGTTTGATAGGCCTTAATGCGTGGCCGGTAAGCTACCTCATATTGGCTTTGTTTAAAAGGATGTGAGTTTGCTATGCTTTCTTCTTGTATTAACCTTTGTGCACTGATTAGGTTGAGTATATTTGAGGTTTAGGATTAGTTCCTTAGTTGATCCTTCCCTCCTGATTGCTTCAAGTATAAGTCCAGTCCTTCCTCGGGGCTCCCCGCTTAGTAGTCTCTCTAAGTCAGTTGTAAGCCTACATGCTTTCTTTCTAGATTAATCATTAGACACCAATGGGCACCTTAGGTTGGTTGGTTCTCACTATGCTTTGGATACACCACTCATGCGATAGATGCACCTTAGGTTGGTTGGTTCGCACCTTAGGATACACCACTCATGGCTGTAAGTCTGCTACACTCCTTGAGTTGGCCCTACACCTATAAGCTTTCTTTTCCAGGCTTAAGATAACTAGCACTCCCCTATGGGCATTATATTTGGATCACATCCTTTTATGATTTAGACACTACGTTACTATCAAATTGAGTTCCCCTTTCTAGTAACCACCGTGATTGAGAATCCATCTATGTGTGCAGATTCTCCTTGGTCTAGAAAATCAGAGATAGGTCAAGGCGTGCCTTAGTGTGGTCCCTCACAATAGGGTCCAAGCAAACATATAAATATATATTCACTTGTGGATTAGGACACCCCTAGCGTACCTTTTCCCAAGCAGGCATCCTATCTTTAGGGTAGTGTCACAAAACTCCCTATAAGAATTGTGTGACTACTCTTGAGTTGATATAAGTCATCAATGACATTCACTCAGTCACCCCAGTCAATTTGATTTGTGCTACCAATAGGTCACCCAGTGGTTGTTCCTACTTTAGAAGATGTAAGTCTACTATGTCTTCTTCTAGCATCATTGTGCCCAGAAACCCCTTAGGTTGGCTAGCTCTACCCGGAGGTATCATTTGGATTTGTAAATATGAGATAGGACAAGTCGATATAGCCCCTTCTCGGTGGGTCCATCGCGACATGGTCCATAAATTAAATCTATCAAATTTGAGAGCTCACATCCCAGCGGATATGCCCTCAATTCAAAAACAAACTAAACCAAACAAACCATATCAAATCACATGAAATAAAATTAACTCAAACTACTTTTTTAGATGACATAAGTCCCTAGCGATTCACTTAGTAGTCACCCTAGTTTGATTTGTTTTGTCCAACATGTCACCCGTGTTGTTCACTTTGGAAGAGATTTAAGTGCTATGCCTTTTTCCTAGCATAACCATTGTACACCAAAAGAAAACCCATTAGGTTGGCTAGCTTAATCCCATAGTCGGTAGACTATCCCTTTGGATTTGTAAACCTGAGGTAGGTTAAAGCTAATATAGCCCTTTTTGAGTGGGTCCATTACACACCAACAAGGTCCATAAATTAACTCAAATTAAACTAAACCCAATATGATTTTTCCTAATGGAGTTAAATCACACCCTTCTCCTCAGTAGCATCCCAAATCATATATAATAAAGTCAAGCAAATAAATCAAATTCAAAACCAACCTCCCTAGTGGAGCTAAATTAAACCAACTCCCCCTAGTAGAGTCTAAACTAAAAAAATCCAACCAAACTCTTATTCCTAGTGGATACATCCCCAAATAAATCTATGAAATTAAACTCAAATCCCATGGATAAGGCGCTTCCCTAGTGAATGGTTCATATACTTGATCCCCAACAGACTTGAGCCATATCTCTTTCAGATATGCCTCATCATCAATTAAAATAAAATAACTTAAAGTCGATTTGATCTTAATCCTTAGTGGATTATAAATTTTTATACTCATCGGATCTTCTTTCCATAAATCAAATAATCAAATTAAATTCAAACCTTATCCTTAGTAGATTTTGTTCTTCTATGCCCTCGACATAGACCCTTTCATGTCATGTCCAATGCATGTGTGATCCCTAGCGGATCTCCCTCCATGTCCTTGACATGGAATTCTCATCAAATCTTATTTCTTCTCTTATTACACCTTTAATACTTCAACCAAAAGCCTAACAATGTATAATTCAAATTACATCATCTTAACATTATAATCAACATTTTATGATTTATGATGGTGCAAGCTCAAACTAAATTTACAATATCATGCTAAACATATTATAGTGTGAATTACCACACAATATTATATTATAATATATGATGTTATATTATAATTTCTATAATATAATATATTTTCTAACATTACACCTCATTAGAATCTTCAAAGGAACAAACAAAATTTTTTTTCAAAATATGAATAATGTTCATTTTGGATGTAAAATTGTTATTTTCTATTAGAAATGGAAAATAGCATAATTTTGGTGTTTGCTTCTTGTGTGCCATGAATTTGGCAAAATTCTTCCATCACAACCTTCAAATTAACATTTTGTGAGTTTTGACTCAATGTATTATAACAAAAGGAAAACATACTAAAATGTACAATAATATTTAGTAGCCCACCACCACATTCATATATATATGAAGTTATATTATTATGTACATTATATTTTAATACACTTTCATATTATATATTATCTTACATTACACCTTAAAATGAATCACTTTAAGCAAAAAAATTATAAAATTTGGCTGAAAAATGAACATTTATTTTGGATGAAAATTCCATTCTTTTGATTAAATATAGCACACCCCAATGATGTTCCCTAAATCTTACCTTAAATTTGGCCAAATCCATCATCTCATATAAATCGTATATTTATGAATTATACCGGTACAAAATCTACATCATATAACAAACTAAAATATGCTAAACAAGTAGTAATACACAATAGTATGCTATAATGCATGATGCTACACTATGTTATGGCATCCTATATTATAATACACTATAACATATTATATTATATTATATTGCATATCACATCTGATTGCTTAAGATAAAAAATCATAAAATTAGTCTAAACAATAAAAAAATTATATTTTAGTCATATCCTTACATATTTTAAATTGAAATATATTATGATGCCATGCTCTTCCTATTATGAATTTGGCTAAATTCCACCATTTTAAAGCCTAAATCAACATTTTTTCATAAATAATGCTAGTGTATTACGCATGATTGTATAATACTAAAAGAATTTAAAATGCGTAGAATAATATATTATGATATATGATATACTATATGCTACAACATATAATATTTATTTTGAACATAAAATCTTACTTTTTTTTATACAAGTGGCATAGCACACCTTTGGTACTACTAATTCCACTTCAAATTTATAAATTTCATTCTACTTTATTAAATCAATATTTTTATGCTTTATATTAATGTAGACTATAGGGCATAAAACCATAATATACTAAAACATTTCAAAACATCTTATAACATCCAAAACACATCTACATGCTCAAATATATGATCACATTATCTTTACAATATATGGTATTATAATATGATTTAGGGTTAGGGTTTAGGGTATTCAAATCTCTAATAGTCAAGTGAAAGTCTCTTGAAGACATTTTCTCTAGCTACCATAACTATACTAGGATTAGGTCATTCTTTAGATCTACTCCAAATGACATCTTTATTCATGGTTTAGGGTTTAGAGTTAGGGTTTAGGGTTAGTTTAGAGTTTAGAGTTTCAAGTTTAGGGTTCGTTTAGGGTTTAAGGTTTAGGGCTTAGTGTTTGGGGTTTAGGGTTATAGCTTTTAAGGTTTAGGGTTTAGGGTTTATGGTTTTAGGGTTTAGGATTTAGGGTTTAGGGTTTAGGGTTTAAGGTTTTAGGGATTAGGGTTTAGGGTTTAGAATTTAGGGTTTAGCATTTAGGGTTCTTAAGGATTAGGTTTTAGGGTTTATTAGGTTTTAGGTTTAGGTTTAAGTTTTTTTTAGGTTTAGGGTTTAGGGTTTATGGTTTTATTTTTTTTAGATAAATTCATGTTCAAAACTTTTACTTTTCAATTTCATCAATCAAGAAACACACCAAGTTTTTTAAGACACAAGTGATGGCATGGATAAAAAATGAGCACACATAGAGCAAATCAAAATCCATAGATAACTAGAAGCATCTCTACTATAAAGACACAGTTCCATAGCGGGTTATCAGTTCTTCTCTTTCTCATGAGCCCTTCTCGTTATGGGATCCACCATCATATCCTGATCTCTCTCCCCACTACCTCACATCATCCTCCTCCCTCCATAATCACCACTTCTCCAACCACCACCTCCATATCCAACAGTACCTTTAGAACCCCCACCACCACTATGATAACTGCCACCTTTGCCTTCTCCTCCTCAGATTTAGACTAACCCTAGTTGACTATGATGTTCCTGCCATAAGAGTTCTCCACATTCTTAGGGTTTATGGTTAAGGGTTAGTTTAGGATTTTAGTTTATTAGGGTTTTAGGGTTGGGGTTTAGGTTTTTTTATATTATTTAAGTTTTAGGGTTTTAGGGTTAGGTTTGGGGTTTAGGGTTTAGGGTTTTTTTAGGGTTTAGGGTTTAGGTTTAGGGTTTAGGGTTTATGGGTTTAGGGTTTAGGTTTAGGGTTTAGGATTTAATAGTTTAGGTTTTAAATTAAAAATTATTAGGTTAAAGTTTATTTAGTTTAATTTTATTTATTTATTTTTTAGTTATTTTATTTAGTTTAATTTATTTATTTTAGGTTTATTTATTTTAGTTTAGATTTTTTTATTTTAGTTTATTTTAGGTTTAGGTTTAGTTGATTTTATTTTTTATTTTATTTTTTAGGTTTAGGTTTTATTATTTTTTTTAGGTTTAGTTGAGGTTTTTTATTTTATTTTTTTAGGTTTTGGTTTTAGTGATTTATTTTTTTAGGCTTATGGTTTTAGGGTTTAGGATTTAGGGTTTAGGGTTTGGGGTTGAAGGTTTTAGGGATTAGGGTTTAGGGTTTAGAATTTAGGGTTTAGCATTTAAGGTTCTTAAGGTTTAGGTTTTAGGGTTTACAAATTAGGTTTTAGGTTTAAGGTTTAAGTTTTAGTTTAGGGTTTATGGTTTTATTTTTAACAGAGAATAAATTCATGTTCAAAATTTTTACTTTTCAATTTCATCAATCAAGAAACACACCAAGTTTTTTAAGACACAAGTGATGGCATGGATAAAAAATGAGCACGCATAGAGCAAATCAAAACCCATAGATAACTAGAAGCATCTCTGTAGACAGTTCCATAAGTAGATTTGGATCTATTTCTCTAGTTCTCATGAACCTCCCGACTCTCAGTTATGGGATCCACCATCAAATCACGATCTCTCCCTCTACCAACACCATGGTTAGTCTCCTCCATAACCACCACTTCTCCCACCTTCATATTATTTTTAGATCCCCCCACCAACTATGCGCCACCTTTGCCTTCTCATTTTAGATTTAGACCCAGTTGACTATGATGTTCCTACCATCAGAGTTCTCCACATTCTTAGGGTTTATGGTTAAGGGTTAGTAGAGGGTTTAGGGTTAGTTTAGGATTTTGGTTTTAGGGTTTAGGGTTTAGGTTGTAGGTTTTTTAGTTTATTATTTAGAGTTTTAGGGTTTTAGGTTATTTGGTTTAGGGTTTAGGGTTTTAGGGTTTAGGGTTTAAGGTCTAGGGTTTAAGGTTTAGGTTTTAGGGTTTAGGGTTTAGGGTTTAGGGTTTAGGGTTTAGGATTTATAGTTTAGGTTTTTTTTTTTAAAATTAAGTAAACCATTAGGTTAAAGTTTATTTAGTTTAATTTTTATTTATTTGGTTTTTTTATTTAGGTTTTTTTATTTAGTTTAATTTATTTATTTTAGATTTATTTAGTTTAGTTTAGATTTATTATTTTTGTTTATTTTTAGGTTTGGGTTTATTTTTGGTTTAGTTTTATTTTTATTTTATTTTTTATTTTAGGTTTTATTTTTTTTGGTTTAAGTTGAGGTTTTATTTTATTTTTTTAGGTTTTGGTTTTAGTGATTTATTTTAGGTTTTTTTCTAGGTTTTATTTTTTAATTTATGTTTAAGTTTATTTATAATTTATTTTATTTTATTTAGTTTTGGTTTAGGTTTCAATTTAATTTATTTTAGGTTTAGGTTTTATTTTTATTTATTTTAGTTTAGGTTTAGGTTTATGTTTATTTTATTTTTATTTTAAGTTAAGGTTTTTTTAGTTTAGGGTTTAGATTTTATTTTTTATTTATTTTTAGGTTTTATTTTTAGTTGTATTTTTTAGGTTTAGGTTTTTACTTAGTTTTTATTTTATTTTAATCTAAGTTTATTTTATTTTTATTTTAGCTTTAGTTTTTATTTTATTTAGGTTTTATATTTTTTAGTTTAGTTTAGGTTTTTATTTATTTTATTTAGTTTAGTTTTTAGTTTTTATTTTATTTTCTTTTTAGGTTTAGGTTTAGGTTTAGGTTTAGGTTTAGGTTTTAGTTTGTATTTTTATTTTATTTTATTTATTTATTTTATTTTGGTTTAGGTTTTTTATTTATTTTAGTTTTAGGTTTTATTTTATTTTGGTTTAGGTTTTTAGTTTTTGGGGTTTAAGGTTAGTTTAGGGTTTAGTGTTTAGGCTTTAGGGTTTAGGGTTTAGGGTTTATGGTTTAGGGTTTAAGGTTTAGGTTTTATGTTTATGTTTAAGTTTTAGTTTAGGGTTTAGGGTTTAAGGTTTTTGTTTAAATAGAGAATAAATTCATATTGAACATTTCTTCTTCTCGATTTCATCAACCAAGTAGTACCCTAAGTTTTCTAAGACACAAGTGATGACATAGATAAAAAAGGAGCACCAATAGAGCAAATCAAAAACCCTAGATAAGTATAGCCCTCTTTATTGTAAAGACATAGTTTCATAAGTAGCAGATCAAATCAGCCATTCTTCAATTTCTCCAGTTCCCATAACCATCCCGACTCTCAGTAGAGATCCGCCATCATATCCCCGATCTCTCCCTCCACCACCACCATGGCTGTACCCTCCGTCATTCCTCCCACCTCCATAACCACCACTACTCCGACCACCACCTCCATATCCACCAGCACCTCAAGATCCCCCACCACCACTGCGATAACCAGCACCTCCGCCTTAGCCTCCACCACCAGATCTAGACTAAGCCTTATTGAGTGTAATGTTCCTGCAGTCAAGGTTCTCCTCATTCTTAGGCTTTAGGGTTAGTTTAGGATTTAGGGTTTAGGGTTAGTTTAGGGTTTAGGGTTGTAGGTTTTAGTGTTTAGGGTTTAGGGTTTAGGGTATTATGGTTTAGGGTTTAGGGTTTAGGGTTTAGGGTTTAGGATTTAAGATTCATGATTTCCTTAAAAAATTAAGTAAAGCGACAGGTTTAGGTTTATTTACTTTATTTAGTTTATCTTATATTTATTTGAGTTTATTTTATTTTATTTATTTTTATTTAGGTTTATTTTTTATTTTCATTTAGTTTAGTTTATTTATTTTAGGTTTATTTATTTTTTATTAGTTTATTTTATTTTAGGTTTATGTTTATTTATTATTTATTTTTTAGTTTTATTTTTTTATTTATTTTTAGTTTAGGTTTTATTTATTTTATTTTATTTTATTTTAGGTTTGTTTTTTATTTTTTTATTTAGGTTTAGTTTTTATTTTACTTTTTTTATTTTAGTTTAGTTTAGATTTTTATTTATTTTATTTTAGTTTAGTTTTTATTTTTTATTTCATTTTCTTTTAGGTTTTAGTTTAGGTTTTTATTTTATTTTATTTTTTATATTATTTTAGTCTTGGTTTTTTATTTATTTTAGTTTTAGGTTTTATTTAGTTTAGGTTTAGGTTTTTAGCTTTTTAGGGTTTAAGATTTAGCGTTTAGGGTTTAGGGTTTGGGGTTTAGGGTTTAGGGTTTAAGGTTTAGGGTTTAGGATTTAGGGTTTAGAGTTTAGGGTTTAGGGTTTAGGATTTTAGGGTTTAGGACTAAGAGATGCCACCAATGTCAAAAATGCGGTGTGGTCCTACACCAACCACCCAACATTTTACATCCTACATTGGCCTCATGGCCATTCGAGTGTTGGGGTACCAACATAGTGGGTCTGATTAATCTTACTTCTTCCAAGGGTCATCGATTCATCTTAGCTGCTACTGAGTACTTTTCCAAATGGACAAAGATAATTTTGCTCAGAGAGATCACAACTCAGCATGTGCTCCAAGTTTTTAAGAATCATATCGTATGTAGGTTCAAAGTGCCTCGATGAATTATATCTGATAATGGTACTGCATTTAAGAGCATCGAGATCAACAAGTTTGTTCGAAGACACAATAACTTTGCCCAACATCAACAACTTTGCCTCGATAAATTATATTCTACCATAAACTACCTAAGGGAAAATAGCTTAGCAGAAGCCTTCAACAAAACTCTCATCCAAATCGAAGACACTGACAATAGCAAGGAGCATAGTTGAAGCCTTGGGGGCCTACATACACTAACTCCAACTCAAGATACTCTTTTCTGCTTAGTGTATGGGTTCAAAGCCATTATACAACTAGAAGTCCAACTCCCATCACTAACGATAATTATAGGTAGCAAGATCATAATAGAGGAGAATGGTAAGTTACAGTTAGAAGAACTTAAAGGTTTGGAGGAGAGATGGCTACGGGCATGCCAAAACCTCAAGTTGTACAAAGCTAAAACAATTCAAACTCATAATAAGTTCTCTATCCTAGAGCTTTTCAGGTTCGAGAGCTTATTTTAGTTTTAACGAGACCAATTGTTTCCCATTGTAAGATGGGAGGAAAGTTTGAACCCACTTGGGTAGGCCCTTTTGCCATAGAGAAGGCCTAGTAAGGAGGATCTTATTAGCTTATTAATCATAAGGGAGAATTTCCAATGCTTCTAATCAATAGGCTCTACTTAAAGAAATATTATAAATATTGTTTGAAAATAATTACTATCAATGAAATTTCCATTTTGAATTCAATATCTTACATGTTGAAAGTATTCTTGTTTGGGAATCTGCCATGATGTGTTTAGGGTAGATGTAAAGAACCCGAGCAGCATCCTATCCTTCATTGACACAACACAAACACAAACTATACACAAACATATAAAACAAACACATATCTTTTGGCTCGGGCTACTCTGAGTTGAGATAACGCACCTAATGGAACTCACTCAAAAGCTGCTCCAGGTCGGGCTAACATGCCTTGCTAGTCTCTCACCTAGTGGTCTTCTTGCTTTTGAGGATGTAAGTCTATTAAGATTTCTTTCCTTCCATGGCCACTACACATTGATGACCACATTGTTAGTTTGATAGGCCTTAATGCATGGCCAGTAAGCTACCTCATATTGGCTTTGTTTAAGAGGATGTGAATCTGCTATGCTTTTTTCTTGTATTAACCTTTGTGCACTGATTAGGTTAAGTATATTTAAGGTTTAGGATTAGTTCCTTAATAGATCCTTCCCTCCTGATTGCTTCAAGTATAAGTCTAGTCCTTCCTCGGGGCTCCTCGCTTAGTAGTCTCCCTAGGTCAGTTGTAAGCCTACATGCTTTCTTTCTAGATTAATCATTAAACACCAATGGGCACCTTAGGTTGGTTGGTTCTCACTATGCTAACGGATACAACACTCATGCTGATAGATACACCTTACGTTGGTTGGTTCTCGCACCTTAGGATACACCACTCATGGCAGATGTAAGTCTGCTACACTTTCTCCTTGAGTTGGACCTATAAGCTTTTTTCTTTTTTAGAGGACCTCCCCTATGGGCATTATATTTAGATCACATCCTTTACAACCCCATTTAGACACTACCCAAGTTACTATCAAATTCATTAGCTCCCCTTTTCTAGTAACCACTCCTGTGATTAGAGAATCCATCCTAATGATGTGCAATTCTCTTTTGGTCTAGTAAATCTGAGATAGGTCAAGGCCGATATAGCCCCTTCTTAGTGTTGTCCCTCACACAATAACAGGGTCCAAGAAAATATATAAAGAAATTATATATTCACTTGTGGATTAGGAGGACACCCCTAGCAGTACCATTTCTTAAGCAGGCATCCTATCTTTAGGGTAGTGTCAGCAAAACTCCCTATAAGAATTGTGTGACTACTCTTGAGTTGATATAAGTCATCAGCAACATTCACTCAGTAGTCACCCTAAGTCGGGTTTGATCTATTGTGCTACCAATAAAGCACCCTAGTGGTTGTGCCCTACTTTAGAAGATGTAAGTCTACTATGTCTTCTTCCTAGCACAGTCATTGTGCACTGACAGGAAACGCCTTAGATTGGCTAGCTCTACCCCACAGCCAGTAGACTATCAATTTAGTTTTGTAAATATGAGATAGGACAAGTCTGATATAGCCCCTTCTCAGTGGGTCCATCGCACACTGACATGGTCCATACATGAAATCTATCAAATTTGACCGAGCACACATCACCAGCAGACATGCTCTCAATTCAAAAGCAAACTAAACCAAATAAACCATATTAATTCACATGAAACTAAAACAAAATTAACTCAGACTTCTTTTTAGATGACATAAGTCCCTAGCAGCATTCACTTAGTAGTCACCCTAGGTCAAGTTTGATTTGTTTTGCATCCAACAGGTCACCCCAGCAATTGTTCCTGGCTTTCAAAGATTTAAGTCTGCTATGCCTTTTTCCTAGCACAACCATTGTTCATTGAAAAAAAACCCATTAGGTTAGCTAGCTTAATCCCATAGCTAGTAGACTATCCCTTTGAATTTGTAAACTTGAGATAGGTTAAAGCTAATATAGCCCTTTTTCAGTGGGTCCATTGCACACCAACAAGGTCCATAAATTAACTCAGATTAAACTAAACCCAATATGATTTTTCTTAGTGGAATTAAATCACACCCTTCTCCTCAGTGGCATCCCAAATCATATATAATAAAGTCAAGAAAATAAATCAAATTCAAAACCAACCTCCCTAGTGGAGCTAAATAAAACCAACTCCCCCAAGTAGAGTCTAAACTAAAAAAATCCAACCAAACTCTTATTCCTAGCGGATACACCCCCAAATAAATCTATGAAATCAAACTCAAATCCCAATCCCCAGTGGATAGCTCGAGGCTGCTTCCCTAGTGAATGGTTCATATATACTAGCAGACTGAGATATCACTTTTATATGCCTCATCATTAAAATAAAATAAATTAAAATTCATTTGATCTTAATCTTTAGTGGATTATAAATTTTTATACCCCGTGGATCTTCTTTCCATAAATCGAATAATCAAATTAAATTCAAACCTTATCCCTAGTTGATTTTCTTCTTCTATGCCCTCGACATAGACCCTTTACATGTCATGTCCAATGCAGGTGAGATCCCTTAACGGATCTCCCTCCATGTCCTTGACATGGAATTCTCATCAAATCTTATTTCTTCTCTTATGCACACCTTTAATACTTCAACCAAAAGCCTAACAATGTATACATTAAAATTACATCATCTTGACATTATAATCAACATTTTATGATTTATGATGGTGCAAGCTCAAACTAAATTTAAAATATCATGCTAAACATATTATAGTGTGAATTAACACACCATATTATATTATAATATATGATGTTATATTATAATTTGCTATAATATAATATATTTTCTAACATTACACCTCATTAGAATCGCTTCAAAGGAACAAATAAAAAATTTTTGCGAAATAAGAATAATGTTCATTTTGGATGTAAAATTATTATTTTCTATTAGAAATGGTGCAAAATAGCATAATTTTGGTGTTTCTTCTTGGTGTGTGACATGAATTTGGCAAAATTCTTCCATCACAACCTTCAAATTAACAGTTTTGGGAGTTTTGACTTAATGTATTATAACAAAAGTAAAACATACTAAAATGTACAATAACATTTAGTAACACACCCTCACATTCATATATATGTGAAGTTATATTATTATGTACATTATATTTTAATACACTTTCACATTATATATTATCTTACATTACACCTTAAAATGTATCACTTTAAGCAAAAAAAATTATAAAATTTGGCTGAAAAATGAACATTTATTTTGGATGAAAAATTCCATTCATTTGATTAAATAACACACCATAGCACACCCTCAATGATGTTCCCTAAAGCTTACCTTAAATTTGGCCAAATCCCATCATCTCAGCCTATAAATCAATATTTTTATGAATTATACCAATATGAAATCCACTACATCATACCATAACAAACTAAAATATGCTAAACAATAAGTAGTAATACATAATAATATGCTATAATGCATGATGCCACACTATGTTATGGCATCCTATATTATAATACACTATAACATATTATATTATATTATATTGCATATCACATCACAAGGGATTGCTTAAGATAAAAAATCATAAAATTACTCTAAACAATAAAAAATTATATATTTTAGTCGTATCACTTACATATTTTAAATTGAAATAGTACATTATGATGTCATGCTCTTCCTTGGCTAAATTCCACCATTTTAAAGCCTAAATCAATAGTTTCATAAATAATACTAGTGTAGGGTTGGCTGCATGATTATATAATACTAAAAGAATTTAAAATGCACAGAATAATATATTATGATATATGATGATATACTATGCTACAATATATAATATTTATTTTGATCATAAAATCTTACTTTTTAGACTACAAGTGGCATAGCACACCTTTGGTACTACAACCTAATTCCCACTTCAAATTTTATAAATTTCATTATCTAATTTATTAAATTAATATTTTTATGCTTTATATTAATATAGACTATAGGGCATAAAACCATAATATACTAAAACATTTAAAAACATCTTATAACATCCAAAAACACATCACTACATGCTCAAATATATGATGCTATATTATACAACAATATATGGTATTATAATATGATTTAGGGTTAGGGTTTAAGGTATTCAAATCTTTAATAGTCAAGTGAAAGTCTCTTGAAGATATTTTCTTTAGCTACCATAACTATATTAGGATTAGGTCATTCTTTAGATCTACTCATAATGACATCTTTATTCATGGTTTAGGGTTTAGAGTTAGGGTTTAGGGTTAGTTTAGAGTTTAGAGTTTTAGGTTTAGGGTTTGTTTAGGGTTTAGGGTTATAGGTTTTAAGGTTTAGGGTTTAAGGTTTATGGTTTTAGGGTTTAGGACTTATGGTTTATAGTTTAGGGTTTAAGGTTTTAGGGACTATGGTTTAGAAGTTAGGGTTTAGCATTTAGGGTTCTTAAGGTTTAGGTTTTAAGGTTTATGAATTAAGTTTTAGGTTTAAGGTTTAAGTTTTAGTTTAGGGTTTAAGGTTTAGGGTTTATGGTTTTATTTTTAACAGAGAATAAATTCCTGTTCAAAATTTTTACTTTTCAATTTCATCAATCAAGCAACACACCAAGTATTTTAGGACACAAGTGATTGCATGGATAAAAAATGAGCACGCATAGAGCAAATCAAAATCCATAGATAACTAGAAGCATCTCTACTATAAAGACACAGTTCCATAAGCTGATCGGATATCTTCTTTCTCTAGTTCTCAAACTCCCCCTCGAGTTATGGGATCCACCATCATATCCCTGATCTCTCCCTCTACCAACACCATGATTGTAACCTCCGTCGCTCCTCCCACCTCCATAACCACCACTTCTCCGACCACCACCTCCATATCCACCAGTACCTTTAGATCCCTCACCACGACTATGATAACTGCCACCTTTACCTTCTTCTCCTCTAGCAGATTTAGACTAACCCTAGTTGACTATGATCTTCCTGCCATCAGAGTTCTGCACATTCTTAGGGTTTATGGTTAAGGGTTAGTAGAGGGTTTAGGGTTAGTTTAGGATTTTGGTTTTGAGGTTTAGGGTTTAGGGTTGTAGGTTTTAGGTGTTCAGGGTATATTATTTAGAGTTTTAGGGTTTTAAGCATTAGGATTTATGGTTTAGGGTTTAGGGTTTTAGGGTTTAGGGTTTAGGTTTAGAGTTTAGGGTTTAGGGTTTCAAGGTTTAGGGTTTATGGTTTAGGGTTTAGGGTTTAGGGTTTAGGGTTTAGGATTTATAGTTTAGGTTTTTTTAAAAAATTAAGTAAACCATTAGGTTTAAGTTTATTTAGTTTAATTTTTATTTATTTGTGTTTTTTATTTAGGTTTTTTATTTAGTTTAATTTATTTATTTTAGGTTTATTTATTTTAGTTTAGATTTTTTATTTTAGTTTATTTTTTAGGTTTGGGTTTATTTTTTAGTTGAGTTTTATTTTTATTTTATTTTTTATGTTTAGGTTTTATTTTTTTTTTTTAGGTTTAAGTTGAGGTTTTTATTTTATTTTTTTAGGTTTTGTTTTAGTGATTTATTTTAGGTTTTTTTCTAGGTTTTATTTTTTAATTTATGTTTAGGTTTATTTCTAATTTATTTTATTTTATTTAGATTTGGTTTAGGTTTCAGTTTAATTTATTTTTGGTTTAGGTTAGGTTTTATTTCTTTTAGTTTAGGTTTAGGTTTATGTTTATTTTATTTTTATTTTAAGTTAGGTTTTTTTTTTAGTTTAGGGTTTATATTTTATTTTATTTATTTTATGTTTTATTTTAATTTTATTTTAGGTTTTACTTAGTTTTATTTTATTTTAATCTAGGTTTATTTTATTTTTATTTTAGCTTTAGTTTTTATTTTATTTGGGTTTTATATTTTTTAGTTTAGTTTAGGTTTTTATTTATTTTATTTTAGTTTAGTTTTTAGTGTTTATTTTATTTTCATTTTAGGTTTAGGTTTAGGTTTAGGTTTAGGTTTTAGTTTGTATTTTTATTTTATTTTATTTAGATATTTTATTTTGGTTTAGGTTTTTTATTTATTTTATTTTTAGGTTTTATTTTTTTTTGGTTTAGGTTTTCAGTTTTTAGGGTTTAGGGTTAGTTTATGGTTTAGTGTTTAGGCTTTAGGGTTTGGGGTTTAGGGTTTATGGTTTAGGGTTTAGGGTTTAGGTTTTATGTTTAGGTTTAAGTTTTAGTTTAGGGTTTAGGGTTTAAGGTTTTTGTTTAAACAGAGAATAAATTTAGATTCAACATTTCCTCTTCTCGATTTCATCAACCAAGTAGTACCCTAAGTTTTCTAAGACACAAGCGATGACATAGATAAAAACATGAGCACCCATAGAGCAAATCAAAAACCCTAGATAAGTATAGCCCTCTCTATTATAAAGACAGTTCCATAAGCAACAGATCAAATCAGCCATTCTTCAATTTCTCCAGTTCCCATTAGAACCACCCCAGCCTCTCAAGTAGCAGGATCCGCCATCATATCCCCGATCTCTCCCTCCACCACCACCACGGCTGTAACCTCCATCACTCCTCCCACCTCCATAACCACGCCCACCACCACCTCCATATCCACCTCAAGATCCCCACCACCACTACGATAACACCTCGCCTTAGCCACCACCACAGTCTACTAAGCCTTATTATGTAATGTTCTGCTGGTTCTACTCATTCTTAGGCTTTAGGGTTAGTTTAGGGTTTAGGGTTTAGGGTTGTAGGTTTTAGTGTTTAGGGTTTAGGGTTTAGGGTATTATAGTTTTGGGTTTAGGGTTTAGGGTTTAGGGTTTAGGATTTAAGATTCATGATTTTTTAAAAAAATTAAGTAAAGTGATAGGTCTAGGTTTATTTACTTTATTTAATTTATCTTTTATTTATTTGAGTTTATTTTATTTTATTTATTTTTATTTTGGTTTATTTTTTATTTTCATTTAGTTTAGTTTATTTATTTTAGGATTATTTTATTTTTATTTTAGGTTTAGGTTTTTGTTAGTTTCAAGTTTAGGTTTTATTTTTTATTTATTTTTAAGTTTTATTTTTTGGTTTATTTTTTAGGTTTAAGTTTTTATTTAGTTTTTATTTTATTTTATTTTAGGTTTATTTTATTTTTACTTTAGGTTTAGTTTTTATTTTATTTTGGTTTTATTTTTTTAGTTTAGTTTAGGTTTTTATTTATTTTATTTTAGTTTAGTTTTTATTTTTTATTTTATTTTCTTTTAGGTTTAGGTTTAGGTTTTAGTTTAGGTTTTTATTTTATTTTATTTTTTTATATTATTTTAGTTTAGGTTTTTTATTTATTTTAGTTTTAGGTTTTATTTAGTTTAGGTTTAGGTTTTTAGCTTTTTAGGGTTTAAGATTTAGGGTTTAGGGTTTAGGGTTTGGGGTTTAGGGTTTAGGGTTTAAAGTTTAGGGTTTAGGGTTTAGGGTTCAGAGTTTAGGGTTTAGGGTTTAGGATTTTAGGGTTTAGGGTTTACAGTTTAGAGATTTTAGGGTTTAGGGATTTCAGAGTTTAGGGTTTTGGATTTAGGTTTTGAGGTTTTAGGTCTAGGGTTCATGTTTTAGGGATTTTGGTTTTTTTTATAACAGAGATCAAATTAAGATTGAACATTTCTTCTATTCTATTTCATCAACCAAGTAACACACCAAGTTTTCTAAGACACAAGTGATGACATAGATCAAAAATTAACATGCATAGAGTAAATTAAAAACCCTAGATAACTAGAACTATCTCTATTATAATAAGGAAGTTCCATAAGCAGCAGATCAGATAGGCCATTCTTTAGTTTCTCCAGTTCCTATCAGAACCACCCCAACCTCTTGATTGGCTTGATTCATATCCCGATCTATACCTCCCACCCTATAACACACTAGTTCCCTCCATAGCCACCACTTACCACCACCTCAATATCCACCATTACCTCAGATCCCCACCACCCAGGATAACCTCACCTTTGCACTATGAGCGGTTTGTCTTTGTTCTGTCAAAGTTCTACCTATTGTTAGGGTTTAGGTTTAGGTTGAGGTTTATTAGCTTTTATGGTTTATGTTTACTTTTTAATTTATTTAGTTACTTTAGGTTTAGGTTTAGTGTTTGGGGTTTAAGGTTTAGGGTTTAGGGTTCAGGGTTTGGGTTTAAGGTTTAGTATTTTAGGGTTTATGCTTTTAGGGTTTAGGGTTTAGGTTTAGTTTTAGGATTTATGGTTTAGGGTTTCAGATTTAGGGCTTAGGGCTTTTTTTTTTTAAAATTAAGTAAACCGATAAGTTTAGGTTCATTTAGTTTATTTTTTTATTTTTTTTAGTTTATTTTTTTTCATTTTTACTTAGATTAATTTTTTTTTTTTTATTTAATTTTGGTTTTTTATTTTAGTTTATTTTTTAGGTTGAGGTTTAAGTTTAAGTTTATTATTTAGTTGAGTTTTATTTTTATTTAATTTTTAAGATTAGGTTTTATTTTTAATTTGAGGTTAGGTTTAGGTTTTTATAATATTTTTTTAGATTTAGGTTTTAGGTTTTTATTTTAGGTTTATTTTGAGGTTTTATTTTTTAGTTTAGGTTTAGGTTTATTTTTAGTCTATTTTCTTTTTATTTAGTTTAGGTTTAGGTTTAGGCTTAGTTTATTTTAGGTTTAGGTTTAGGTTTTATTTATTTTAGTTTACTTTATTTTAATTTAGGTTTATGTTTATTTAATTTTCTTTATATTTTAGGTTTATGTTTTTTCTATTAGTTTAGGGTTTAAGATTTATTTTTATTTATTTTTAGGATTTATTTTTAGGTTTATTTTTTAGGTTTAGGTTTTTATTATATTTTATTTTAGGTTTATTTCATTTTTATTTTATGTTTAGTTTTATTTTATAAAGGTGTTTTATTCTTAGGTTTATTTTATTTTTTAGTTTAGGTTAGATTTTTCTTTATTTCATCTTAGTTTATTTTTGTTTTATTTTATTTTATTTTAAAGTTTAGTTTAGGTTTTAGTTTAGGTTTTTATTTGATTTTATTTTTTAGTTTTATTTAGGTTTATGTTTTATTTATTCATTTTATTTTTAGGTTCTATTTAGTTTAGGTTTAGGATTTTAGGTTTGTAGGGATTAGGGTTTATAGTTTAGGGTTTTAGGGTATCGGGTATTAGGGTTTAGGGTTAGGGTTTAGGGTTTAAGGTTTAGTGTTTAGGCTTTATGGTTTAAGGTTTTAAGGGTTTAGGTTTAAGGTTTAGGGTTTTAGGGTTTAGGGATTAGGGTTTAGGGATTAGGGTTAGGGTTAGGGTTTAGGGTTTAGGGATTAGGGTTTATGGTTAGTTTAGCATTTAGGGTTTAAGGTTTATGGTTTCTTAGGGTTTAGGTTTAGGGTTTGGGTTTAAGGTTTAGTAAGTTTAGTTTAAGGTTAGTTTTAGGTTGGGTTTAGGTTTAGGATTTGGGTTAATGGTTTAGATTTGATTTAGTGTTTTTTTAAAAATTAAGTTAACCATTAGGTTTAGGTTTATTTATTTTATTTTTAATTTATTTTAATTTATTCTATTTTTAATATTTATTTAGGTTTATTTTTAATTTTTAATTAGTTCAATTTATTTATTTTAGGTTTATTGATTTTAGTTTAGGTTTTTTATTTTAATTTATTTTTTAGGTTTATGCTTATGTTTATGTTTATTTTTGTATTTAGTTTTATTTTTTTTATTTTGTGGTTTAGGTTTATGTTTTATTTTCTTTTTTTAGTTTTAGGTTTTAGGTTTTTATTTTAGGTTTATTTTTAGGTTTTATTTTTTAGTTTAGGTTTAGGTTTATTTTTAGTTTATTTAGTTTAGGGTTTAGGTTTAGTTTATTTTAGGTTTAGGTTTAGGTTTAATTTATTTTAGTTTAATTTATTTTAGTTTAGGTTTACATTTATTTTGTTTTATTTTGGTTTAGTTTATTTTAGTATAGGATTTGGGTTTTATTTTTATTTATTTTTTAGGTTTAGGTTTTAGTTAGTTTTTTTTTCTTTATTTTAGGTATATTTTATTTTTATTTTTTGTTTATTTTATTTTATTTAGATTTTTATTTTAGGTTTATT
Source organism: Cymbidium sinense (assembly GCA_021442155.1). Taxonomy (NCBI): domain Eukaryota; kingdom Viridiplantae; phylum Streptophyta; class Magnoliopsida; order Asparagales; family Orchidaceae; genus Cymbidium; species Cymbidium sinense. The sequence continues at coordinate 141,082,581 of CM038224.1, read as the reverse complement.
TTATTTTTTAGTTTAGGTTTTATTTATTTTATTTTAGTTTAGTTTTTTGTTTTATGTTATTTAATTTTTTTAGGTTTAAGTTTAGGTTTAAGTTCTAGTTTAGCTTTGAATTTATTTTATTATTTTATTTTATTTAGGTTTATGTTTTCTTATTTATTTTATTTTTTAGGTTTTATTTTGCTTAGGTTTAGGTTTTTAGATTTTTAGGGTTTAGGGTTTAGGTTTTAGGGTTTAGCATTTAGGGTTTAGGGTTTGGGATTTAGGTTTTAGGGTTTAGGATTTAGTGTTGTAGATTTTAGGGTTAGGGTTTAAGGTTTGGGGTTTAGGTTTTAGGGTTTAGGGTTGTAGATTTTAGGGTTTAGGGTCTGAGGTTTAATGTTTTTTTATTTGTTTTTATTTTCTAAACTCTTTTACTTTTTTTAAATTAAGTAAACTCATAGGTTTATGATTATTTAGTTTATTTATTATTTATTTTAGTTTAGGTTATTTTTTATTTTTACTTAGGTTTATTTTTTATTTAGTTTAGTTTATTTACTTTAGGTTTATTTCTTTTAGTCTATTTTTTAGTTTTAGGTTTACTTTATATTTTAGTTTTATTTTTATTTTACCTTTTCAGGTTTAGTTTTTTTTTTTTAGCTTTAGGTTTAGGTTTTTATTTTATTTTTTAAGGTTAAGTTTTTAGGTTTTCATTTTAGATTTAATTTAGGTATTATTTTTTAGTTTAGGTTTAGGTTTATTTATAGTTCATTTTATTTTATTTGGTTTAGGTTTGATTTAGGTTTAGCTTTTATTTATTTTAGTTTAGTTCATCTTAGTTTAGGATTAGGTTTAGATTATTATTATTTTAGGTTTCGGATTAAGGTTGTATTTTTTATTTACTTGTAGGTTTATTTGGTGGGTTTATGTTTTTAATTAGTTTTTATTTTAGGTTTAATTTTTATTTTATATAAGTTTTTATTTTTAGGTTTTATTTATTTTATTTTGTTTAGCTTTTAATTTATTTTATTATATTTTAAGTTTTTATCTTTTATTTTATTTTATTTAGGTTTAGGTTTATTTTAGGTTTAGGTTTTTAGGTTTTTTAATTTTGGTTTATTTTTAGGTTTTGTTTCGCAGTTTAGGTTTACTTTTACTTTTAGTTTATTTTATTTTATTTAGTTTAGGATTTATAATTAGTTTATTTTTGGTGTAGGCTTAGGGTTTAATTATTTTAGTTTAATTTATTTTAATTTAGGTTTAGGAATATTTTATTTTGAGTATTTTATTTATATTTTAGGTTTAGTTTATATTTTTAGTTTAGGATTTGGATTTTATTTTTATTTATTTCTAGGTTTTAGTTTTTAGATTTATTTTTTTAGGTTTAAAGTTTTATTTAGTTTTTATTTTATCTTAATTTAGGTTTATTTTAATTTAATTTTACATTTAGTTTTTATTTTATTCTAGTTTTTTATTCTTAAATTTATTTTATATTTTGTTAGTTTAGTTTAGGTTTTTATTTATTTTATTTTAGTTTATATTTAGGTTTAGGTGAGGTTCTAGTTTTTATTTTTACCTTATTTTATTATTTTATTTTATTTAGATTTTGGTTTTTTATTTAGTTTATTTTTAGGTTTTATTTACTTTAGCTTTAGCTTTTTAGGTTTTTAAGGTTTAAGGTTTAGGGTATAGGGTTTAGAATTTAGGGTTTTAAGGTTTAGGGTTTTAGGGTTTAGGGTTTTGTGTTAGCGGTTAGGGTTTAGGGTTAGTTTAGGGTTTACGGCTTAGGGTTTTTAGGGTTAAGGATTTCTGGTTTAGAATTAATTTAGGGTTTAGGATTATGGTTTAGGGTTAAGGGTTTGTGTTTAGGGATTTTTAAGGTTTAGGGTCTAGGGTTTAGGGTTTTGGGTTATAGGTTAAGGGTTGTAGCTTTAGGGTTCAAGGTTTAGGGTTAGGGTTTAAGGTTTTGGATTTAGGGTTTTGGATTTAAGGTTTAAAGTTTAGGGACTTTTTTAAAAAAATTAAGTAAACTGATAGGTTTAGGTTTTTTTTAGTTTATTTTTTATTTATTTTAGTTTATTTGATTTTTTATTTTTCTTTTAGTTTGTTTTTTATATTTATTTATTTTAGTTTAGTTTTTAGGTTTAAGTTTAGGTTTAGGTTTAGGTTTATGTTTATTTTTTGCTTTAGTTTTATTTCTATTTTATTTTTTAGATTTAAGATTTAGGTTATTATTTTAGGTTTATTTTTAGGTTTTGTTTTTTAGTTTAGGTTTAGTTTTATTTTTAGGTTATTTTATTCTATTTACTTTAAGGTTTAGGTTTAGTTTATTTTAGTATTAGGTTTAGGTTTTATTTATTTTTGTTTAGGTTTACATTTATCTTATTTTGTTTATTTTATTTAGAATTTAGGTTTTACTTAGGTTTAAGTTCTTTTATTTATTTTCTTTTTAGGTTTTATTTAGTTTAGGTTTAGGTTTTTAGGGTTTAGGGTTTAAGGTTTAGGGTTTAGGGTTTGGATTTAGGTTTTAGGGTTTAGGGTTTAGGGTTTAGGGTTTATGATTTGGGGTTTAAGTTTTAGGGTTTAGGGTTATAGATTTTAGGGTTTTTTGGTTTTCAGTTTTGGGTTTAAGGTTTAGGGTTTAGAGTTTTTTTAACTTATTTTTAAATTTTTAAATTTATTTCTTTATTTTAAATAAAGTAAACTCAAAGGTTTAAGTTTATTTAGTTTATTTTAATTTAGGTTTATTTTTATTTTTATTTAATTTAGTTTATTTATTTTAGGTTTATTTTAGTTATTTTTTAGGTTTAGGTTTATTTTTTAGTTCAATTTTATTTTTATTTTTTTTTTAGGTTTAGGTTTTATTTTTTAATTTTAGGATTAGATTTAGCTTTTTATTTTATTTTTTTAGGTATAGTTTGAGGTTTTTATTTTATTTTTATTTTTGGGTATTATTTTTTAGTTTAGGTTTAGGTTGATTTTTAGTTTATTTTATTTTATTTAGTTTAGGTTTGGGTTTAGGTTTAGTTTATTTTAGGTTTAGATTTAGGTTTTATTTATTTTATTTAGTTTATCTTAGTTTAGCTCTAAGCTTATATTATTATTATTATTTAGTTTTAGGTTTTTTTTAGGTTTTATTTTAAGGATTATTTTTTAGGTTTAAGTTTTATTTAGTTTTTATTTTACTTCATTTCAGGTTTATTTTATTTTTATTTTAGGTTTTGTTTTTATTTTTTATTTTAGTTTAGTTTAGGTTTTATTTATTTTATTTTAGTTTAGTTTTATTTTTATTTTATTTTTTTTCTTTTAGGTTTAGGTTTAGGGTTTTAGCTTTTTCATGTTTAAGGTTTAAGGTTTAGGTTTTAGGTTTTTATTTTAGGTTTATTTTTGGGGTTAATTTTTATGTTTTGATTTAGGTTTACATTTAGTTTATTTTATTTCATTTCATTTAGGATTCAGGTTTAGTTTATTTCTGGTTTAAATTTACTTTTAGTTTATTGTAGTTTTTATTTATTTCAGTTTAGTTTATCTTAGTTTAAGTTTAGTTTTTTTTAGTTTAAGGTTTAGGTTTTATTTATTATTTATTTTTATGTTTCTTTTTTAGCTTTAGGATTTTATTTATTTTTATTTTTATTTTATTTTATGTTTTTCTTTTTATTTTAGGTTTTATTTTTATTTTATTTAGGCTTTTTATTTTTTCTAGTTTAGGTTTTTATTTATTTTATTTGAGCTGGGTTTTTATTTTTATTTTATTTTCTCTTTAGGATTAGGTTTATTTATGTTTATATTTTATTCTATTATTTCAATTTATTTTATTTTTATTCTAACTTTAGTTTTTATTTTTAGTTTAGTGTTTGGGTTTTATTTTTTATATATTTTTTGGTTTATTTTTTTAGGTTTAGGCTTTCATTTAATTTTATTTTAGGTTTATTTTATTTTTATTTTTATTCTTAGGTTTATTTTATTTTTTTAGTTTAATTTAAGTTATTATTTATTTTATTTTATTTTTTTTCTTTTAGGTCTAGGTTTAGTTTTTAGTTTATGTTCTAATTTAATTAAAAAATTTTGTTCTATTTAGGTTTTGATTTTTCTATTTATTTTTTTTAAGGGTTTATTTACTTCAAGTTTAGGTTTTTAGGTTTTTACAATTTAGGGTTTAGGGTTTAGAGTTCAGGGTTTAGGGTTTAGGATTTAGGGTTAAAGTTTGGGGTTTAGGATTTAGAGTTTAGGGTTTCATGTTAAGGCTTTAGGGTTTAAGGTTTTAAGGGTTTAGGGTTAGCTTAAGGTTTAGGGTTAGTTTAGGGTTTAGGGTTTTTAGGGTTTAGTTTATGATTTAGGTTTAGGTTTATGGTTTTAGGGTTTTTAGGGTTTAAAATATAGTTTAGTTTAGGTTTATTTAGGTTTTATGATTTAGGGTCTAGGTTTTAGGTTTAGATTTAGGTCAGTTTAGGTTAGTTGTAGGTTTAGGTTTGTAGCATTAGGGTTCAGGGTTTAGGGTTAGTTTTAGGGTTTAGGGTCAAGGTTTAGGATTTTGGATTTATGGTCTAAGGTATAGGACTTTTTTTAAAAAATTAAGTAAGCTAGTAGGTTTAGGTTATTTTTAGTTTATTTAGTTTATTTTTTATTTATTTTAGTTTATTTTATTTTTTATTTTTCTTTAGGTTTTTTTTAATATTTATTTATTTTAGTTTAGGTTTTTTTTTTAGTTTAATTTTAGGTTTTAGTTAGGTTTATGTTTATATTTTAATTTAGTTTATTTTTTATTTTTTTTTATGTTTAGGTTTTATTTTTTATTTTTACGTTTATGTTTAGGTTTATATTTTATTTTTTTAGGTTTAAGTTTTAGGTTATTATTTTAGGTTTAATTTTAGGTTTTATTTTTTAAGTTTAGGTTTTGGTTTATTTTTAGTTTATTTTATTTTATTTACTTTAGGGCTTAGGTTTAGTTTATTTTAGGTTTAGGTTTATGTTTTATTTATTTTAGTTTAGTTTATTTTTATTTAGGTTTAGGTTTATTTTTATTTTTTTTTATTTTAGGTTTAGGTTTTTTTTTTAAGTTTAGGTTTTTATTTTATATTTTTATTTTTATTTTGGTTTATTTTCTAGGTTTAGGTTTTATTTAGTTTTTAATTTATTTTAATTTAGGTTTATTTTATTTTTCTTTTTTGCTAGTATTTATTTTGTTTAGATTTTTCATTTCTAGGATTATTTTTATTTTTTATTTTATTTAATTTTTAGGTTTAGATTTTGGTTTAGGTTTAGGTTTAGATTTAGGTTTTATTTTAGGTAATTATTTTATTTTATTATTTTATTTTATTTAGGTTTGGGTCTTTTATTTATTTTATTTTTAGGTTTCTAGGTTTTTAGGGTTTAGGGTTTACTATTTAGGTTTAGGGTTAGGGCTTTGGGTTTTAGGGTTTAGGGTTTATGGTTAGGTTTTAGGGTTTATGATTAAGGGGTTAGTGTTTAGGTTTAGGATTTTGGGTTTCTATGGTTTAAGGTTTAGGGTTTAGGGTTTAGGGTTTAGGGTTTGGGGTTTAGTGTTTTAGGGTTTAGTGTTTAGGTTTAGGGTTTAGGGTTGTAGGTTTAGGGTTTAGGGTTTAGTGTTAATTTTAGCATTTAGGGTTTAGGGTTAGGGTTTTTTTTATTTTTTTGTTTTTAGGGTTTAGGGTTTAGGGTTTAAGGTTTATGGTTTATGTTTTAGGTTGAGGGTTTAGCTTTTAATTTAGGGTTTAAGGTTTTTGATTTTTTTCTAACAAAAAACAATTTCAGATTCAATATTTATTCTTTTTGATTTCATTAATGAAGTAACCCACCAAGTTCTTTAAGACATAAGCGATGACATAGGTAAAAAATGAGCACATATTGCCAATAAAACCATATATAACGTTAGATTTAGAACAGTTCAATTGAGATTATGGTTTCTTATTTCTATAGTTATCGAACCACCCCCTCGGTAGCGGATCCACCATCATATCCCTGATTTCTCCTCAATCACGACATTGCTTCTCTTCCAACCTCCATGCTCGACCACCACCTCCATAACCAGCGACTCAATCTAGACTAAACTCGGTTGATCGTGATGATGCCGTCAAGGTTCGCCCATTCGTAGGGTTTAGGTTTAGGTTTATTAGGTTTATTTTTAAATTTATTTAGTCACTTTAGGTTTAGTTTTAGGGTTTGGTGTTTAGGGTTTAGTGTTTTGGGTTAGGGTTTAGGTTTTGGGGTTTAGCATTTATGGTTTAGGATTTAGGTTTTAGGGTTTAGGGTTTATGGTTTTTTTTTTTAGGGTTTAGGTTTACTTTTAATTTATTTTATTTTATTTAGTTTAAGATTTAGGATTAGTTTATTTTAGGTTTAGGTTTACGTTTTATTTATTTTAGTTTAGTTTCTTTTAGTTTATGTGTAGGTTTATTTTATTTAGTTTATTTTATTTTTATTTAAGGTTTAGTTTTTATTTTTTACTTTAGGTTTGGGTTTTATTTTTTTTATTTCTAGGTTTTATGTTTAGGTTTACTTTTTAGTTTTAGGTTTTTATTTTATTTTTTTATTTAATTTTTGGTTCATTTTATTTATATTTTTTGTTTAGTTTTTTAGTTAGGTTTTTTATTCTTAAGCTTATTTTTTTTAGTTTAGGTTTTTATTTATTTTATTTTAGTTTTTTTAAATTATTTTATTTTATTTTATTTTATGGTTTTATTTAGTTTACATTTAAGTTTTTAGGTTTTTGAGGTTTAGGTTTTTGGGTTTAGGGTAGTGTTTGGATCTTAGGTTTTAGGGTTTAGGGTTTAGGGTTTGGGGTTTAGGATTTAGTGTTTAGGCTTTAGGGTTTAGAGTTTTAGGGTTTACTTAGGTTTTAGCGTTTAGGGTTAGGGTTTAAGTTAGATTTTTAGGGTTTTAGCTTTGGCATTTAATAAGGGTTAACAGGTTTAAGGTTAGGTTTAGGGTTTAGGTTATTCTGATTTAGTGTTTAGGGTTTAGGGTTTTGCATTTAGGGTTTATGGTATAGGATTTATGGTTTTAAGTTTAGGGTTGTATGTTTAGGGTTTAGGGTTTAGGGTTAGTTTTAGGGTTTAGTGTTTAGGATTTAATGTTTAGCGTTTATGGTTTAGGGTTTTAAAATTAAAAATTTAGGTTTAGGTTTATTAGTTTATTTATTTTATTTATATTTTATTTAGGTTTTATTTAGTTTAATTTATTTATTTCATGGTTATTTATTAAGTTAAATTTATTTTAGTTTATTTTTTTAGCTTTAGGTTTATTTTATGTTTATTTTTTAGTTTGGTTTTATTCTTATTTTATTTTTTTAGGTTTAGGTTTATTTTAATTTTTAGGTTTAGGTTTAGGTTTTATTTTATTTTTTAGGTTTATGTTTTATGTTTTTGTTTTGGGTTTATTTTTAGATTTTATTTTTTAGTTTAGGGTTAGGTTTATTTTTAGTTTAGTTTATTTTATTTAGTTTAAGGTTTAAGTTTAATTTATTATAGGTTTAGGTTTAGGTTTTATTTATTTTAGTGTAGTTTATTTTTGTTTAAGTTAGATTTATTTTATTTTGTTATTTTTAGGTTGAGGTATTTTTTAGTTTTGGGTTTAGGTTTTACTCTTTATTTATTCTTAGGTTTTATTTTTAGCTTTATTTTTAAGGTTTAGGTTTTTATTTAGTTTTTATTTTTATTTTATTTTTATTTTACATTTAGGTTTGATTTTATTTAGGTTTTTTATTTTTAAGTTTATTTTCTTTTTTAATTTAATTTAGGTTTTTAATTATTTTATTTTATTTTACTTTTTATTTTTTTATTTTATTCTAATTTTAGGTTTAGGTTTAGTTTTAGGTTTAGATTTAGGTATAGGTTTTAGTTCAGGTTTTTATTTTATTTTATTTATTTTAGTTATTTAGGTTCAGGTTTTATTTATTATTTTATTTAGGTTTTATTTTAGTTTAGGTTTTAGTTTATAAGGTTTAGGTTTATGGTTTGGTTTAGGTTTATGGTTTAGTGGTTTAGGGTTTGAGTTGTAGGATTATGGATTTATAGGTTTAGGTTTAGGGTTTTAGGTTTAGTTTGGTTAGGGGGGTTTAGGGTTTATTTAGGTTTTAGGGTTTATTTAGTTTAGGATTTAATTTAGGGTTTAGGGTTTATGGTTTAGGTTAGTTTAGGTTAGAGTTTTTTTTATTTATATTTTTCTAAAATGTTTTAGGTTTATGTTTATTTAGTTTATTTTTATTATTAGTTTATTTTTATTTTGGTTTATTTTTATTTTTATTTACTTTAATTTACTTATTTTATGTTTATTTATTTTTATTTAGGTTTTTTATTTTAGTTTATTTAAATAGGTTTAGGTTTAGGTTTATTTTTTAGTTTATTTTTATTTTAAGTTTATTTTTGAGGTTTAGGTTATATTTTTCATTTTAAGGTTTTGGTTTAGGTTTTTTTTTTTTTTTTTTTTTAGGTTTAGGTTTTAGGTTTAATTTTAGGTATATTTTAGGTTTTACTTTTTAGTTTAGGTTTAAGTTTATTTTAGTTTATTTTATTTTATTTAGTTTTTTATTTAGTGTAGGTTTAGGTTTAGGTTTTATTTATTTTAGTTTACTTTATTTTAGTTTAGGTTTAGGTTTATTTTATTTTGTTTATTATTTTATTTTAGGTTTACTTTTTTTTTATAAGTTTAGGACTTAGGTTTTCTTTTTTATTTATTTTTAGGTTTATTTTTAAGTTTAGGTTTTTATTTAATTTTTATTTTATTTTATTTTAGGTTTATTTTATTTTTATTTTATGTTTAGTTTTTATTTTATCTAGGTTTTTTATTCTTAGGATTATTTTATTTTTTAATTTAGTTTAGGTTTTTATTTATTTTATTTTTCTTTGTTAGGTTTATTTTATTTTTACATTTAGGTTTATATTATTGTTTAGGTTTATATTTTATTATTTTATTTATTTTATTTAGGTTTAGGTTTTTTTATTAATTTTTTTAGGTTTTATTTAATTTAGGTTTAGGTTTTTATGGTTTTACTTTTTTTGTTTTTTTTTTGGGAAACCCCATATAGGGGGAAATTTATTGCCACAAAAAGAGGGTTACAAGATCCTTAAGAGGAGATAAACTCCAAAACTACTTCTCAAACACTTTATGTAAATCATCTAAGTACAACCAAAAGCAAAATAAAGAGAAAAATAAAACAAAAGATAAAAATTGATTAACATAGATAAGATGGATAGATCAGAAAGCTCTTCAAGATAGAATGCATGTAGAGAGCAAACCGAGAGAAATAGAAGTGCATCTACAAAATGAAGAAAGATAGAAATTAGGAGTTAAAGTAGTACAGAGAAAGTGAAAATGAGAGCGATAAAGCGAGGAAAATTATAGAGAAGTGTGTGAAGCCTAAGGCTCAGTCACACATAGGGGAGATGCAAATATGAGCATCAAAGAAGGGTTACATCACAAGAGCTACCAAAAGAAGGGTAATCATCTCATCTACAAACTGAGAAGAAAGAAGCCATTTGTTGAAAGTCTTAGCCTTAGTACGCAAACTAAAGACATATATAATATAGAAAGGAGATAGCAGGAGGGGTCCCATGCAGAAATTTATCATCAATATAGTTTCGAAAATCCCTATACATATGAGAATGAGCCATCTTTGCCAAAATCCCTTTTAAAACCAGTGTCAAGAGTATAATAAGGCCAGAATAAAAACCCACCACAAGAGAACGAGAAGTAACACAAAATCTTGCTAAGCAAATCAATGAGCCAAACATATGAGACATATATATGAAACTTTAGGTATAGTCGAAGAAACCCAATCATAATAAGCAATGTAGATGTTAACAACCCCCTTATTAATAACCATTACAAAAGTTAATAAAAAGAAAATGTAAAGCAAGGAAGCAGAACCCAAACATAAATAGAACAAGTGATAGTTCATGACCAAGGTGAAAATGCGACAGATTAATTGTAGGTAACCACGGAAATGGCTACATCCCATATAGAACCAAATAAAGGTAAAGATAACCCGAATCATGCATAAAACTCGATAATCGGTCAGGACAACCAAGACGAAAAGGCAGGTGTCCATAGAACCACCTATTTTAGGACATGCATAAGATAATAACCAAGTAGATAGAAGCATTCACAGGGATACAAGTCTAACGAACCAAGATGGAAAAATAAAATATTAAGTAGTAGATATCGGTGATAAGCTGCACAACAAGGTAGACAATCAGAAGATAACCCCATTTGTTTTAGACATAGGACCCTAAAGTTTAGTCAACAAATAAAATAGCAATAATTATTTCCACCATAAGATAATCCAATATAAAATAGAAGACATAGATAGGGTTCAAAGGAGAGCCAACATTGGAATCACGAAAACCAAGACAACATTAACAGACAACAAACAACCAAGATAGCAAATAATAGCTAGGCCATAAAAGCCACCCATTGAATATAGGTTTATAACCAAGTAGGTAGTAGCATAATCACGGGCAATAAATAAAATAACAAAGCCATTATTGCACCCACCATAAGATAAACCAAAATAAAATAGTGTTAACATAGGCATAGAAGGGTTCAAAGGAGAGCCAACATTGGAATCCTTCAAGACAAAGCGGAAAGAGTTAAAACAACATTAGAAAAGCAAGCGGAAATAAGACAAAAGAAAGTCCAATCCTACAAGGAGAAAATAATAATAATAAGGGTATAATGTCTCTCCATACAAGTTGGGAGATGAGATTAGCAAGAACAATCAAAAAAAACCAAGACATACAAAAGGTTTAGTAAATAACATTTATAGAACCACCCATTAGGTAGATAGTGCATAAGATAACACATGGATCTCAAGTCTAGGAGGATGAAATAAATAGTTTAAGTAGTCCATAAATATCGAGATAAGCATTATACAACAATAAAGACAATCAGAAATAAGGATATTTCTTTGGACTAAGATAATCCAACATTAAGTAATTGTTGGTAGATAAATCAAGTGGAGCAGGAGACAACATAGACTTGAAAGGGGTTCAAGAGAAAACCATCATTGAAATCCTTGAAGACAAAGAAAGAGAAGGTAAGCCAACATCACCAGAAATAGGTTTAAATGAAATCAAGAAATCAATCCTACAAAAAATAATAATAAAGGTTATTTGCGGTTGCTCTCCATACGGGTTTAGGTTAGATAGCATAGGAGGTGGCATAGCCTATTAAAGAGAGAAAGGACGATAAATTGAGCAATGAAGCTATACAAAATTATAGCAATTACATAATGGGATAGCAAAGTCATGAGGCCATGAACAAATTTCCAGATTAAGGAAAAGAGAAAAAACACATCCTTAATCATATAATGGAAAAATATAATAAGACCCATATAATGGAGAAGTTTGTCCTTAGCGAGAAAAGCATAAAATAATCCATCTCCTTAGAGAGAAACGAAAAGCGTGGTTTAGGTGAAAATAGTACTAGCGTAAAACCCAATAAGGTTAGGATAAGTAATTTATGCCATAGAGATCCAAAAAGGGGGTAGGAATTAGCATCAATAAAATCTAGAGAAACATCAAAACTAAAGTTGATCATCAGTTAGCAATGTAATTAGTCAAACCAATGATGGATTAATTTAGGTAAGGGAGTCCATTATTATAAATTGACCAAAACATGCAAATGTTTAAGAAGTTGATCAAAGAATTTTATGCCATCCAATCTAGCAGATTAGGTTTATTTGCATTACTACATGAGTGATTTTAAAATAGAGTTGAGAGAGGAGAGCTCTGTTTTAGAAGGTACAATTAGATACCCATTTTGGTGGAAGTCAAAGATCAATCTAGGCATTCAATCCAAATTAGCCAACCTTTTGAAGGAAAATCTCAATAGCTTTATAAAGCCATTTAAAGAAATAGAGTTTATTAGGGGTAAGCAAAAGCACATTAGACTTTATTATTGTTTTAAAAATGTCACCACGAAGCATTTTAAGAAAGGAGCCATGTTAATTTTAATAGTATTAGTATGAGGTTTTACCCAATAAACAATCTTGTCATCCTTACCGTTGGGTGGATCTAGCAAGTTAAAACCCAATTTATTGGTCACAAATTTACAAACTTAAAATTGATTGTAGTTAAGTAAATTGGCATTAAACAAGTCATGGATTTTACTTTTAATTCTAGCAATTATCCTCATGTGGTTCATAGGAGTATGTTTTGTATCATTTTGTCCATCCATATGAACCAAATAAGAGTGATAGCGTTATGACTTTAATGTGGCCTTTAATAGTGTTTTCAAAATAAACTTCAAGAAGTTGGTATAAAGTTAGGAGCCATTGAATTTGTCAATGTTAAAGAGATCATCATACCAAATCCAAAGTTTATAGCTTTAAAACATGATTCACATTCTCAATGTGAAAGCGATTAACATTTTGAAGGTAAGTAAAACCTTTTGCATCAAGTAGTCAATAGGGATGAAGTTTTAGGCACCTCCTTAACAAATTTTAGGTTTAACAATTCTTCTATGCATTGGACCACTTGGTATAAAAGGTTTTTTGAAGGTGGTCTTGGATGTTCAAGAAAGCTATCACTACTTTTTTTTGGTGGAATTTTAAGAAATAGTCTTTGGGCTAATTTCATATTAGCTTTATTTGCTATTGAGTTTTTTGGAAAAGACTTTGTTCCATCAAATGGGAAGCCAAATCATTAATATCTTGGGGATTAACTCTAGTACCTCTTTCTTTGGCAAGATAAGCTGACTAGAGGTGGGTCCATTGATGACTTATTCTACCCATTTGCTATTAGTGAACTCTTTTTATTATGAGTTGCTTACTATGGATTTGGTGATGATCTCTTTAACATTGACAAATTCAATGGCTTTAACTTTATACCAACTTCTATAGTTTATTTTGAAAACACTATGAAAGACATTAAAGTCATAACTTTATCACTCTTATTTTGGTCATATGGATGGGTTGCAAAATATCATGGGACTTAGAACCATGAGGATAATTGCTTTAAAATTAAATTGTGACTTATTTAATTTATCAATTTAAAGGTAGTAAATTTATAAATGAGGTTTTAGGGTTTATCCTGGTAAGGATGACAAGATTGTTTATTGGGTAAGGTTTTTATGTTTTTAGGGTTTACAGTTTAGCTTTTATGGTATAGAATTAGGGTTTATGGTTTTAGAGTTTACAATTTTAGGGTTTACTATTTAGGGTTAGGGTTTAAGGTTTAAGGTTTAGGGTTTAGGGTTTGGGTTTAGAGTTTGGCGTTTGGGGTTTATGATTTTAGGGTTTCAGGGCTTAGAGTTTAGGGTTGTAGGTTTAGCATTTAGGGTTAGTTTTAGGGTTTGGGGTTTAGCGTTAGGGTTTTTTTTATTTTTTAATTTTATATTTTAATGGTTTATGGTTTACATTTACGATTTAGGGTTTAGGTTTTAGGTTTTTGCATGCTTTAGTTTAGGGTTTATGATTTTTTGGTTTTTTTTAACAAATTATTCAACATTTCTTCCATTCAATTTCATTTTTCTAGGGCTTATGACATAGATAAAAATTAAATAAAACTAGATAAAGTTTAGAAAACAATTCCATAAGCATTTAGTATTCTTATTTCTTGTTATGAGACCTCTAGTGGAGGATCCACCATCATATCCTTGATCTCTCCCTCCACCATCATGATAGATGTAACTCTTTTTCGTCCCTCCTCGTAACCACCACTTTGCTACCACCTCAATATCCACCGGTTTAGATCCCCACCACCACTGATAGCTTGCCTCGCCTTCACCTCATTCTAAGCAGTTTTAGGTGATGTTCACATCAATGTTGTCCCCATTCTTAGGTTTAGTTTAGGTTTAGGTTTTAGGTTTTAGGGTTTAGGTTTATTTTTTAATTTATTTAGTTACTTTAGGTTTAGGTTTAGGGTTTGGGGTTTCTTTTCTAAAATCAAATGATTTCATAACAAATAGGAAATTACCAAATCAAACAAGACATTATCCTCTAACAACTAATAAAACATGGTAAAATAAAATACTATTCAAAATTCACAATATTTCACAATTTTTAACTCAGAGATAATAAACTTTTATTTGATAGATGGCCAATAAAGCTTAGTGAACAAGTGAATCCCATATCATTAGTTGCTAGATCTTCCTTCTTCTCTCAAGTATTTTAGTAGTAGGTAAGGTTCAACCACAAATTTTAAGATCTTTCAAATACTCCTTAACCTTTTTGAACTGCGTGTATGTGTAATCAGTGGAAATCATGACAATGTGGACATTCTTGTAGCATTGATGAACATGTGGGGAATTGCAACAAGGGTGGGATAAGAGGGGGCTGGTGAGAGAGAAGTGATCATTGAAAAGCCTACCGAAAACTTCTCGATGAGATCATGTTTAGTGAGGTCAAGTATTTGGTTAGATCCATCATCATACCTTTTAAGAGAATGGCCTAATCCCAAAGTGAGGAATTCTATGGATCCCAATCACCTTTTAATTATCTTAGGTGTTAAATTATACCCTTTAATCTTAGTTGTGATGTTGAGAACCTAGAAGTGAAAGATCTAGGCGGTGTTTCTGGAGGAACCACATTTAGATCAACAAGTGAACTTTGTATTTCATAACCTTTCATAAAATCAACTTTTGGGTTTTAGGTTTAGGTTTTGTTAATGTTTTAGGGTTTAGGTTTGGGTTGTTAGGGCTTTGGGTTTAGAGTTTATTTAGGGTTAGGTTTAGGGTTTGGGTTTTAGGTTTTTTTAGGCTTTAGGGTTTAGGGTTTAGGGTTTAGGATTGTGCTTAGTGTTTTAGGTTTCAGTTTAGGTTTAGGTTTAGTTTAGGTTTAGGTTTAGCATTTAGTTTAGGTTATGGTTTAGTTTCTTTTAAAATTAAGTAAAGTTTAGGTTTATTTAGTTTATTTATTATTTCTTTTAGTTTATTTTATTTTTATTTTAATTTATGTTTATTTTATTTTTATTTATTTTAGTTTATTTATTTTAAATTTCTTTATTTTAGTTTAGGTTTTTATTTTTTGTTTATTTTTTTAGGTTTAGGTTTAGGTTTTTTATTTTAGTTGAGTTTATTTTATTTTATGTTTTAGGTTTAGGTTTTATTTTTAATTTAGGTTTAGGTTTAGCTTTATATTTTATTTTTTAAGGCTTAGGTTTTAGGTTTTTAATTTAGGTTTATTTTTAGATTTTATTTTTTAGTTTAAGTTTAGGTTTATTTTAGGTTGATTTAATTTTATTTAGTTTAGGTTTAGGTTTAGGCTTAGTTTATTATAGGTTTAGAAGTAGGTTTTATTTATTTTAGTTTAGTTTATTTAAGTTTATGTTTAGGTTTATTTTATTTTATTTATTTTATTTTGATTTTAGGTTTAGTTTTTTTTAGTTTTTGGTTTAGGTTTATTTATTATTTATTTTTTAGATTTATTTTTTTTAGGTTTAGGTTTATTTTATTTTATGTTTATTTTATTTTTTTACATTTAGTTTATTTTATTTAGGTTTTTTTAGGTTTATTTTATTTTTTTAATTTAGTTTTGGTTTATATTTATTTTATAGTTTATTATTTTTTTTTATTTTATTTTATTTTAGGTTTAAGTTTAGGTTTTATTTTAGGTTTTTATTTTATTTTATTATTTTATTTTATTTAAATTTTGGTTTTATTTATTTATTTTTGTTTTAGGTTTTATTTTGTTTAGGTTTAGGTTTTTAGGTTTTTAGGATTTTGGGATTATGGTTTTAGTTTAGGGTTTAGGGTTTAGCATTTTATTGTTTAAGGTTTTAGGGTTTCTTGTTTAGGGTTTAGGGTTTAGGGTTTGGTGTTAAGGCTTAAGGGTTTAGGGTTTAAGGTTTAGGATTTAGTGTTTAGGGGTTTTTTTTAACTGAAAAGAATTTATTGCTGGAAAATAGGTAAGACCATAAGAGACTAAACTCATGAAGAAAGAAACTCTGCTCAAATGAGCTGGAAAATCCTAAAGAGTTTAGTCCCTAAACTAATACATCATGAAACAATAAAGAAAAAATAAAGACAAAACTAAGAAACTAACAAATGGTAGTAAAGGGAAAGAATCCCGAGCTCAAAGAACCTCAAAGAGATGAAGATCCATAAGAAATGGAAACCAACCTACAAGGAAGACAGCCATCTAAGAAAAAAGAGACCATTAGAAGACTCTATAGCTCCCTCAAGAAGAAAGACCAAGAAAGACCTACAACAGAAGAAATCTCTAGAAGGAGATCAAAAAATATAAGGAGAGAAATACACAAGCTCAGATATGAGAAAAGAAGAAAAGTCACAATAATGAGGGGCATCAAATCCTAAGTGTATCTACATTCAAAGAAGGGTTACAAACAGGTAGAGTCACCAGCCACAAAAATATCAAGGAAAAAATTCATCATATCATCATAGCCATCCCAGCCAAAGAAAAATACAATCCTATCATAATAGCCACCCAACCAAACAAAAAGTGAAGCTAAGGAAATAAAAAGAGAGAGAGGAGACTAACAGATAAAATTAACATAGGGAAATCCCAACAAAACCAAATAATAACACCTCTTAAAAAAGAGGGAGAAAAGAAGCTCACAGCCCCAAAAAAAGAGCCCTCAAAGACAAAGCCAACAAAGCCCACAACAACACCAATCCAAAGCCACAAAGGCACCAAGCAAACAGAGCCCACAACAAACCAGTCCAAAGTCACCAAGGCACCAACCAAGGAGGACAAACCCAAGCAACACAACATAGCACCCAAGAAAAATGGCCCAGAGGAGACAAAATAATAAAAAAGAAGAAGAAGAAGGGATATAAATAGGAGAAATAATAATGGAAAACCATACAAAATGACAAAAACCTACCATCAACAAAGAAAAAACTAACCAAGAAGCTAATAGAACAAAAACCACCGACCAAACAAAGGGCAAAAAACACAAAGAACTCAAAGGAGGAAAATTAGTTACTCATAGCAAGAAAACACACAAAAGCTCAACAGAAAAAAAAAAAAAAAAAAAACCTCAAAGACATGAGAGATTATTTCTAAGAAGCTTTAAAATAGTAACCCTCGGGAGGAGGGGCATAAATCTTAACACTTTTTCTTCTTTTTTTCTTATAAATAGTTTATAACCATGCCCTTTCTCCAAAAATATCCATCCAAAATGAATGTATTGTTATAAAGGCATGGGGATCAGTATAAGCTATCAATTTTAAATAAGAGCATTCAGAATCATCCACAACATTAGACAAAGGAAAATCAAAAATAATATGCATTTCAGAATTAGAAGTTAAATAAGGAGAAAAAATAGCTTTATTAAGAAGACAATTATCAATATTTTACCTTCCAATAAAATCTAAAGAGTATCCTCCCTATCTTCATTCATAAAAGAAGCAAGAGAAGTAGAATCCAAATTTTTAGTATAATCTTCATGTAAGGGATTAAAATACGATTCAAATCCCTTAAAAACACATAGCATATTACCAAAATTATGAATAGAATTACCAGCCATAGAGAAACCATGATTTTGAACTGAAATAGAACTATTCACAATGGGAGAATATTCAGAGGTATCTAAATCTTATTTTTTAAAAGAAGGATCACCAATATTAAGAAGATTGTCAGGAACAAAAGTTAAAATATCAAAAATAAGAACTTTTTTCACCACCATTCTTAATCAAAGAAGGCAAAGAAATAATCTCTTTCCCATGATCTAAAGTAGAAATAGGAGAAAGAAATAACATCAATGGAAGAAATGGTGTTAGCATCAATAATATTCAAACCATCATAATGAAAGGAATTATGCACAACATCCAAACAATTAGAATCATTAACCACAGCCTCTAAAGTCTTCTCTTTAATAAAATAATCTAAAGAAACACTTAGAGCATGATTATTAGTTAAAAGATTTTCATAAACATCAAAATTACCTTCCGCATTAGACAAATCATTAATAGGTAAAACTTTTTTAGAAGATTCAGAAATCTGGTTTTGCAAAACATCAAAATTTTGAAAAACATATTTTCCATTATCCAACTTGAGAAAATCATCAGTTTTTTCAGCAATTGAATTCTTAATGGTGGTTTTCTTCTTAAGAGAGGGATGAGCAATAAAGCATTTAGAAATTTCATGCCCATGAATCTTACAATGATTACAAAAAATGGGAAAGTTCTCAAAAATAACTTTCTAAAAATAATCACATTTCTCTTTTGGTTTTTTTTTTTTTTTTTTGGTAATATCAATCTCTATAAGAATTCTAACAATAGATAGTCTAGAAGAAGTAGCTGTTGCTTGATCAACTTGCAAAGGCTGATAAAAAATCAACCCAATAGCACAAATAAACTGATGATTAAATAAATGAATTCTCAAGTTAGGTAATGAAATCCAAATGGGATCATATGAGACTCTTCATTAACATCAAACATAGGCATCCAATTCAGAATACACATTTGACAATTAAAAACATAGTAAGAATGCCTAGGAAAAATTATTCTATAATCAAGGCCATTAAAAAGTTTAATTTGAACATGCCTTGCATCAATCAGCCCAATAGAAAAAGAACTAGATAAATTTAAGCTATCAAAAAAAGAATGAACATCTTCCATCTTTGGCCATTTAAATGAAAACTTTCCAATCAAAGAAAAAGTAAAAGGCTCAGCTATTCTTTCAATATCCTCATCTGAAATCATAATTGACGGAGTACCTTTAAAAGTCATATGAAGCATATTTAAAGGAGGCTCGGTGGAGGAATTCTTATCAGCTAAAGCCTCTTTGAAATATTTAATAATAACAGGTAATTTAGAGGTAGGGCTACCCAAAAAATTTGATGCCCTAGCTAAATCCATTGGCACAATGGATTTACCCCCTTGGATTTGAAGATGTCGACGCCATGAGTCACGGCGTCGTGACAAGAACTAGTCAAGATCTATAGGGAATCCAAGAGAGAAAGCACACAAAAACTCACCAAGAATTCAAGGGACCCCAAAAGCGCTCAATAAGAGGGTTTAGTTTTGTTTTATGGTTTAGGATTTAGGCTTAGTGTTTATTAGTTATTATTAGGTTTTATTAGTTTATTATTATTTATATGTTTTGTTTAGTTTAGTTTTAATTAGGTTATTAGTTTAGTTTTAATTATTATTATTAGTTTAGGGTGGGGGGGGGGGGATAGGTTTAGAATATTAGTTTATTTAGTTTGTTTATTTCTTGGGGTTTAGTTCATTATAGTAAATTTATTAGTTATTATTAGTTAGTTTGTTATTTGTTTATTTTAGTTAGTTATTATTATTTAATTTTTAGTTAGTTTTCATTAGTGGTTTTATTTTATTAGTTTAGTTTTGTTAGTTTATTTATTAGTTTATTAGTTTAATTATGGGTTTAGGTTTATTAGTTTATTATATTAGTATTTTAGTTTAGTTTATGGCTTAATTTTTTATTAGTTATTATTAGTTATATATTATTTATTACTATTTTTAGTTAAGTTAGTTGGTTTATTATTCATTTTATTTTAGATTAGCTTTTTTTAGTTTATTATTATTATTAGATTATGCTTAATATTATTAGTTTTACTATTATTATTTAGCTTATTTATTTAGTTAGGGTTTAAGGTTTAGTTATTTAGTTATTTATAAGGTAATTTATTATTTATTTTATTATTATTAGTTTATTAGTTTAGTTAGTTGGTTATTAGTTATTATTATTATTATTATTATTATTATTATTATTATTATTAGTTTTTATTAGTTTAGTTATTATTAGTTAGTTTTATTATTATTAGTTATTATTAAGTTTTTTTTTTTAGTTAGTTTTTATGGTTTATTAGTTTAGGTTTAGGGTTTAGTTTTAGTTAATTTTATTTATTATTATTATTATTATTGGTTTATTAGTTTATTAGTTTATTAGTTAGTTATTTTTATTTTAATTATTATTGTTATAGTTTATGGTTTTATTATTTTCTAGGTTTAGTTAGTTTTAGTTAGTGGTTTAGTTTTATTAGTTTAGTTTTGTTAGTTTATTTTTTAGTTTTTTTTGGTTTAGTTTATTAGTTTTATTAGTTTATGGGTTTAGGTTTATTAATTTATTATTAGTCTTTTAGTTTAGTTTATGGTTTAGTTTTTTTTTATTAGTTATGATTGGTTATTTATTTATTATTATTATTAGTTTAGTTGGTTTATTATATTTTAGTTTTAGATTAGTTTTCTTTAGTTTATTATTATTATTAGTTATGCTTATTATTATTAGTTTTATTATTATTATTTAGTTTATTTATCTAGTTAGGGTTTAGGCTTTAGTTATTTAGTTATTTATTAGTTAGTTTATTATTAGTTAATTTGTTTAGTTAGCTAGTTATCAATTATTATTATTATTATTAATTTTTATTAGTTTAGTTATTTAGTTAATTTTGCTTTATTTAGTTATTAGTTTATTAGTTTATTATTTAGTTATTATTAATTTTTTAGTTTGGTGTTTTATTATTAGTTTATTATTATTTATTAGCTAGTTTATTAGGTTTAGTTATCATTATGTTTATTTATTACTTATTTTTTATTGTTTATTAGTTTAGGTTAAAGGTTTAGTTTTAGTTAGTTATTTAGTTATTTATTATTAGTTAATATTATTAATTTATTAGTTTAGCTTTAGTGTTTATTATTTAATAGGGTTTAGGTTTATTTATTAATTACTTTAGTTTTATTAGTTAGTTTTTCTCTTTAGTTAGTTTATTAATTATTGGTTTTGGTTATTAGTTATATTATTAGTTTTATTAGTTTTATTTAGTTTATTATTAGTTTAAACTTTTGATTAGTTATTCTTAGGTTTTTAGTTTAATAGTTTTTTTAGTTTATTATTGATTAATTTATTTGGTTTTATTAGTTAGTTATTAGTTAGTGTTAGTTTAGTTTTATTATTAGTTTATTAGTATTTATAGTTATTGTTTAGTTATTTTTATTAAATTTATTAGTTTAGTTATTAGTCATTTTAGTTTAGTTTAGTTTATTATTATTATTATTTATTAATTTTATTGGTTTTAGATTATTTTTTAGTTTATATTAGTTTTGGTTATTATTATTAGTAGTTTATTAGTTTTAGTTAGTTTAGTTATGAATTATTTATTTTGTTAGTTTAGTTGTTATTAGTCTATTATTATTAGTTTGTTATTTTTAGTTTTATTAATTAATTTTTATTTAGTTTATTATTATTTATTATTTTAGATAGTTTAATGTTTATTTTAGTTATAGTAATTTATTATTTAGTTTATTATTATTATTGGTTTTGTTTAGTTAGTTTTTTATGTTATTAGATTTTGTTATTATTTAGTGTTTTTTAGTTATTATTAGTTTCTAGTTTAGTTTATTTTTTATTTTTAGTTATTATCTTATTAGTTTAGTTAGTTTTATTAGTTTATTATTATTATTAGTTTATTAGGTTTGTTTATTATTATTAGGTTTAGTTTATTTATTTAGGTTTTATTTATTATTTAGATTATTATTAGTTTAGTTTTTTATTATTAGTTTTATTTTGCTTAGTTATTATTAGTTTAATAGTTTAGTTTTAGTTATTATTAGTTATTTAGTTTTAGCTTATTAGTTTTTTAGTATTATTATTAGTTTTAATTATTATTATTTAGTTTATTATTAGGTTTAGTTAGTTTATTAGTTTATTTATTTAGTTTAGTTATTAATTTTAGTTATTAGTTTATTTAGTTAGTTTATTAGTTATTAGTTATTAGTTTAGTTATTTTAATTATTATTAGTTTAGTTATTAGGTTTAATTTTATTATTAGTTAGTTATTAGTTACTTATGTTTAGGTTTTAGTTTATAACTTATTATAATTAGTTAGTTATTTATTAGGGTTTAATTTAGCTAGTTTATTAGTTTAGGTTTAGTTTAGTTTTTATTAGTTTTATTAGTTTAGTTTATTTTTAGTTAGTTTATTAGTGGGGTTTTTTGTTTATGTTTAATTTAATTATTAGTTTGTTTTTTAGTTTAGTTAGTTTTTGTTATTATTAGTTTATTAGATTCTTAGTTATTATTTAGTTAGTTTAGTTTAGTTTGTTCTATTAGTTTTTGTTCTTATTTATTATTAGTTTTTATTTATTATAAGTTAATTAGTTTTAGTTTTAGTTAGTTTAGTTTAGTGTTTTATTAGTTTATTATTAGGGTTTAAGGTTTAGCATTTAGGGTTTAGGGTTTAAGGTTTAGGGTTAGTTTAGGGTTTAGGGTTTAGTGTTAGGTCATTTTATTTTTTTAATTTTGTTATTTATAAGGTTTAAGGTTTAGGTTTTAGGTTTAGGGTTTAAGTTTTAATTTAGGGTTTAAGGTTTTGGGTTTTTTTTACAAAGAACAAATTCAAATTCAACATTTCTTCTTTTCGATTTCATCAACCAAGTAACACACCAAGTTCTTTATGACACAATGACATAGATAAAAATGAGCACACATCGAGCAAATC
The DNA here is from genome assembly GCA_021442155.1 of Cymbidium sinense. Taxonomy (NCBI): domain Eukaryota; kingdom Viridiplantae; phylum Streptophyta; class Magnoliopsida; order Asparagales; family Orchidaceae; genus Cymbidium; species Cymbidium sinense. Next base: position 141,060,223 of record CM038224.1, on the reverse strand, counting down.
AAAAAACTGAATAATTGAACTATCTCAATTAAAGACATAGTTCCATAAGTAGTAGATTAGATTGGTTCTTATTTTCTTCCCATTAAAACCACCACGGCCTTTTTTTAAGTAGTGAGGTCCACCATCCTATCCTCAATCTCTCCCTCACCACCATTTCTCTCTCTCACTCACCACTACACATATCACCACCTCCATATCCAACACCTAGATCCCCACCATTTGTGATAACCCCACCTTCTTAGCCTCCACCATAGATCTGGAGTGGTTGATGATGATGTTCATGTCATCAAGGTTCTTCCCATTCTTAGGGTTTAGGTTTAAGTTTAGGTTTATTATGTTTTAGGGTTTAGGTTTATTTTTTAATTTTTTTAGTTACTTTAAGTTTAGGTTTAAGGTTTGGGATTTAGGGTTTAGGGTTTACGATTTAGGTTTTAAAATTTAGGGTTTAGGGTTAGGGATTAGGGTTTAGGTTTTATAGTTTTAGGTTTTGGGTTTTGAGTTTAAGTTTAGGTTTTAGGGTTCAGTGTTTAGGGTTTAAGGTTTAGGGCTTTTAAGGTTTAGGGTTTAGGGTTTAAGGAGTTTAAGTTTAGTTTTATGATTTAGAGCTTTCTTTAACTTTAAGTTTAGAATTTAGTTTAGATTTAGGGTTTAGGGGTAATTTAGAGTTTAGGGTTTAGGATTTTAGAATTTAGGGTTTAAGGTTTATGGTTTAAAGTTTAGGGATTAACATTAGCTTAGGGTTTAGGGTTTAGGGTTGTAGGTTTAGGGTTTAGAGGGTTAATTTAGGTTTAGGTTTAGAATTTAGGATTTAGGTTTAGGGTTTATAACAGGTGTTTTAAATCTAAATTGGTAGGTTTATTTGTTTATTTTTATTTATTTTAGTTAATTTTCATTTTTCTATTTAAGTTTATTTTTTATTTTTATTTAGTTTACTTTATTTATTTTAGTTTTATTTAATTTAGTTTAGGTTTTTCTATTTTTTATTTATTTTTTATATTTGGGTTTAGGTTTATGTTTATTTCTTAGTTTAGTTTTATTTTATTTTTTTAAGGTTTAGGTTTTATTTTTTATTTTTAAGTTTAGGTTTAGGTTTTTATATTATTATTTTAGGCTTATTTTAGGTTTTTATTCTTTAGTTTAGGTTTTACTTTTAGTTTATTTTATTTAGGTTTAAGTTTAGGTTTAGGTTTATGTATTTAGTTTAGTTTATTTAGCCTAGGTTTAGAATTTTATTTGGATTTGGTATTTTATTATTTTATGGTTTGTTTAGTTTTATTTATTTTAAGTTTATATTTAGGTTTAGGTTTTTGTTTTATTTATTATTATCTTTATTTTAGGTTATTTAATTTTATTTTATCTTTTTTATTTAGTTTAATTTTTTTTATAGTTTAGTTTATTTTATTATGGTTTAGTTTTTATTTTTTTATTTTTATTTTTTAGTTTTATGTTTTTAGGTTTAAGTTTATTTATTATTTTATTTTTTTAATTTATTTTAGGTTTAGGTTTTCATTTTTTTTTATTTTAGATTTTGTTTTAGTTTATTTTTGTGGTTTTAGTTTAGGGTTTATGGTTTGTGGTAGGGTTTGGTTTGGGCCTAGGGTTTAGGGAGGGTCAGGAGGGAGGGTTGGTAGTGGTTGGTATTATTTAGGCTCAGTGGAGAGTAGGGTTAGAGTTTAGGGTTTAGGGTAGGGTTTTTTAGGGCCTAGGATTTAGATAGGTTTAGAGGTTTGGATTTAGGGTTTAGGGTTTAGGATTTAGGATTTAGTTTGATTGGGTTTTTTAAAGTAAATGATTGGTTAGTTTATTTATTTTAGTTAGTTTATTTTGATTTTAGTTTAATTTATTATATTTTAAAGGTGTTTTTATTTTATTTAGTTTAGTTTATTTATTTAGGATTTTAGTTTATTTTCTTTTTTAGTTTATGTTTATTTTATTTTATTTTAGGATTTAGGATTTTAGAGATGGAGGGTTTAAGTTTAAAATAGAGTTCAAGGTTTAGGGTTTAGATTTGTTTTTTAGGGTTTTATTTAATTTTTTTTAAATTAAGTAATCCATTATGCTTAGTTTATTTAGTTTATTTAATTTATTTTATTTATTTTAATTTTATTTTATTTTAATTTTATTTTAAGTTTATTTTTATTTTATTTCGTTTAATATTTATTTTTTATTTTATTTATTTTTTAGTTTTTTTATTTTAATTTATTTTTTTTAGATTTAGTTTATTTTATTATATTTTTAAGTTTATTTAGGTTTAGGTTTAGGTTTAGGTCTTAGATTTCTTATTTAAGTTTATTTTAGTCCATTTTGTAGCCTAGGTTTAGATTTATGTTTATTTATTTTAGGTTTGTGGTTTAGGTTTTATTTATTTTTAGTTTATTTTATTTTAGGTTGGTTTAAGATTTATTTTATTTTTATTTTAGTTTACCTTCTTTTAGTTTAGTTTTAGTTTATTTTGTATTTATTTTTGATTTTACTCTTTTATTTATTTTTTAGGTCATTTTTTATTAGTTTTATTTTATTTTAGGTTTCATTTTATTTTTATTTTAGGTTTCATTTCTTTTTATTTTATTTTAGGTTTTTTTTGGGGTTAGATCTTTATTTATTTTATTTTAGTTAAGTTTCTTATTTTGTATTTTATTTTTTCTTAGGTTTAGTTTAGGCCTGTGTCCTTAGTTTTATATTTTATTTTATTTTATTTTATTTTATCTTTTGCCTAGTTTTTTTATTTATTTTATTTTTAGGTTTTTTTAGGTTTTGCTTTTAGCCTAGGTCAGGCCTAGGGTTTAGGCCTAGGCTTTATAGCCTATTTTTCAGCCTGGCTCAGCTCAGTATTTAGGGCCTAGTATTTGGCCTTTAGGCTTTATTCTCTTTTTAGGCTTCAGTGGCTCAAGGCCTAGGCCTTTAGGTTATTTATTATATGGGGTTTTATGCCTATTTTAGTTTAGCAAATTTCACGTAACCGAACCAGCTATGGATTACAATTTAAGGTCTAGGTTTTATGTTTAGGGTTATTGGTTTTTCTTTTTCTTATTCTTTTTTAATAGAGAACAAATTCATATTGAACATTTCTTCTTTTTGATTTCATCAACCAAGTAACACACCATGTTTTCTAAGACACAAGTGATGACATAGATAAAAAATTAGCACGTAGAGAGCAAATAAAATGCCATAGATAATTAGAACCATCTCTACTGTAAAGACACTTCAATAAGCAGTAGATCGGATCAACCATTCTTCAGTTTCTCTAGTTCCCAATAAAATCACCCCGGCCTCTTTAGTAGCGGGTTCCACCATCATATCCCCAATCTCTACCTCCGCCACCACCATGGTTGTAACTTCTGACACTGCTCCCGCCTCCATAACCACCACTTCTCCAACCACCACCTCCATATCCCCGACCACCACTATGATAACTGCCACCTCCGCCTTCACCTTCGTTGCCAGATCTAGACTAAGCCTGATTGATGGTGATTTTCTTGTCTTCAAGGTTTTGCCCATTCTTAGGATTTAGGTTTAGGTTTAGGTTTAGGTTTAGGTTTATTAGGTTTTAGGGTTTAGGTTTATTTTTTAATTTATTTAGTTACTTTAGGTTTAGGTTTAGGGTTTGGGTTTAGGATTTAGGAATTAGGGATAGGGTTTAGGGTTTAGGGTTTAGGATTTAGCATTTAGGATTTAGGGTTTTAAGGTTTATGCTTTTAGGGTTTAGGGTTTAGGGTTTTTTAGGGTATAAGGATTAGAGTGTAGGGTTTAGGGTTGTAGGTTTAGGGTGTAGGTTTTAGGATTTAGGGTTTAGGGTTTAGGGTGTAGGGTTTTTAGGGTTTAGGGTTAAATTTTTAGGGTTTACGGTTTAGGATTTAAGTATTATGGTTTAAGTTTTAGGTTTAGGGTTCAAGTTTTAGTTTAGGGTTGAAGGTTTTTGGTTTTTTTTTTTAAAATTGAACAAATTCAGATTCAACATTTCTTGTTTTCGATTTCATCAACTAGGTAACAAACCAAATTTTCTAAGGCACAAGCGACAACATAGATTAAAATTGAGCACGCATAGAGCAAATCAAAAATACTAGATAACTAGAACCTTCTCTACTGTAAAGCGATAATTTCATAAGCGTCAGATCGGATGGGCCATTCTTCAGTTTCTCCAATTCCCATCAGAACCACCCCAGCCTCTCGATTAGTAGGGTCCACCATTAAATCCCTGATCTATGAAATTCCAACCTACAAAAGAAATCTGCAAAACACTACAAAGGAAATGGCCATAGCTCAAGGAAAAATGATAAAGTAAACAATTTAGAAAGAGCTGAGAAAGAGAAGGCTCGAGCTCTATAAAGATCATCTCAAGTGGCAACAATACATATAAGCATCCAAACTTTATGAGAAGGGTTACAATCATATGCATGCTACCAACTAGAGAGAAGGTATAGGGAAACATCAAGGCCATCATAGCTAGCATACCGATATAAGCAACCATGCAAGGCAAAATAGTCCATAGTGATCTAATTCACACCAAAATAGAAAATAGCAAGCTACAATAACAAGTAGCCAACCCACCAACCAAAACCCTGATAGACCAAACACATAAAGCCAAAGATCTCAGTTACGGGTTAGTGGTGAGAACAACCACGCCTTTTCAAGAGCACTAGCAATCCAAATCGAAGGGAAAAACCTCCACTCAAACAGAAAAATAGTTAAAGATAAGCAGCACGAGAGAGGAAAGCCATAGAATAGAGAGACCAAGAGGGCATCTAGAAGTTACCATCAAAACCACCACCAAGGCAGCCAAATGGAAAGCAAATCCACCATCAGCAACCAAGAGGCAAATATCAAGAAATAAAGAGAGCCAACTAAACTGAAGGGAGTCAATACCAACAGCCAACATAAAGCCCAAAACACCAAGGCACTACACAACATCCAAGGTAAGATAACAGCCATAATAAACCCCTCAAGCAGCTAACCCCCTATAATAAGTCCTAAAATAAGACCAAATAAACCATTAGAGCTGATATTGTCCACCAACAAAATAGCAAATAAAATCACCCAGGCTAGTAGCCAACAGGATGAGCAGTAGGAGAAGTTAGAGCAGTAAAAAAATTGACATCCGAAATAGGAAGCAAAAATAAAGGAAAAATAGTCACCAGAGAGGATAACCCAGACATACTAGAAACCCAACCAAAAACACCTAAACCAACTATCAAGCATAGGCAACACATCCATAGCCAACCAACACCAAATAACCAACCAACTAGTCCAACAAAACCAACTAGCAAACATAGCTAATACAAAGCCCAAAAATAGGGAAAAGAACAATAACAGACCAAGCCACAACCCATGTGGAGATCTCCAAACTAACCAAGAAATAAAAATGGTAGTCACCCAACCAAACTAGAAAAGGCCAAGGAGAACCACCCAACCACAAGAAGCAAAATTGTAAGGAAAGGAACAAGGCCATAGGCAAACAAAACCCCATCCAAATTCCAAAGAGCAAACATTCACTACAAAGAGAAAATAGGGAGACAACAAGCACAGAACAACTAACTCCAATTCATAAGGCAGATAGAACCAACCAACAAAAACCTCCTAGCCAAACCAGGAAAGGAGAACCAAGCTAGAAGAAGCCAATAGTATCCATGAAAAAGTTACCACCCAAAATAGCTAGGCAGATAAAAGAAACAAATAGTAGCAACCAACATAACCAACCATAGCATCTGCAAATCCAATTCAAAAATGGAAATAGCCAGCCAAAACTAAAGGCAAATCCAAAATTCATTGGTAAAAAGGGTAGGCCAAAATTTGGCACAACCATAACCCAACAGGAGACACAAAGCATGAGCCATAGAAAGAAAACCACCAGGCCTAGAGGATAGGAAAACCAATTAAAAATTGCATGACTAAGACCCAAAAAATGGCCAAGAAAGTATAGAATGGGGTAAAGTTGAAGGGGGCGTAATTATAGAAATAAACTCACCAAAAATGACTTCTTAAAAATAAACTCACCAAAAAATAGATTGAATAAAACCACCATAGCAAAAGATTAATAGAAGAACAGAAGGTTAAAACCTGAGGTAAGGCAGTCTAGTGTTATCCGGATTGACCAGACCATGCAGATGCTTAGGTATGCAATGTTTATCAAATAAAGTGAGCTCATTTAATCCCCTCAAATAGCTAGGAAATCAACACAAGCATTACTTTCACAAAGAATGTGAGAAATTTTGTAGCAAACTTGAGAAATAAGCTTTTTAGTGTGATTAAGAAGATAGAATAAGTCAGCATTTCCCATTTTATTATTATTATGCATATCAAGTAAAAGAATAGAATCAACTTTAATCCAAATATTATAGAGGACTTTGCTTAAATAAATATAAATTGCTTTGTTAACAACCATGAGTTCAGCATAAATAACAAAATAAGCTTTAAAGTTTAGATTTTTTAGTTTTTTTTAACAGAGAACAAATACAGATTTAACATTTCTTCTTTTAGATTTTATCAACCAAGTAACACACCAAGTTTTCTAAGACATAATCGATAACATAGATGAAAAATGAGCACGCATAGAGCAAATCAAAAATCCTAGATAACTAGATTGTCTCTACTATAAAGACCCCGTTCCATATGCAACAGATCAGATTGTCCATTCTTCATTTTCTCTAGTTCCCATCAAAATGACCCCAGCCTCTTGAGTAGCAGGATCCACCATTATATCCCTGATCTCTCCCTCCACCACCACCATGGCTGTAACCTCCATCTCTCCTCCCACCTCTATAACCACCACTACTTTGACCACCACCTCCAAATCCACCCGCACCTCCAGATCCCCCACTGCCACTGTGATAACCACCACCTCTACCTTAACCTCCATGGCCAGATCTAGACTAAGCTTGGTTGATGGTGATGTTCCTACCATTAAGGTTCTGCACATTTTAAGGGTTTAGGTTTATTAAGTTTCAGGTTTTAAGTTTAATTTTTAATTTATTTAGTTACTTTAGGTTTAGGGTTTGGGTTGAGGGTTTAGTGTTTAGGTCTTATGGTTTAGGGTTTAGGGTTTAGGGTTTAAGGTTTTAGGGTTTGTGCTTTTAGGGTTTAGGGTTTAAGGCTAGGGTTTTGGGTTTAGAGGTTAGGGTTTTTTAGGGTTTAGGGTTTAGAGTTGTAGGTTTAGGGTTTAGGGTTTAGGATTTAGGGTTTAAGTTTTTTTTAAATTAAGTAAACCAATAGGTTTAGGTTTATTTACTATATTGAGTTTATTTTTATTTCTTTTAGTTTATTTTTTTTTTTATTTTATTTAGGTTTATTTTTTATTTTTATTTAGTTTAGTTTATTTATTTTAAGTTTATTTATTTTTAATTTAGGGTTTTAATTTTAGTTTATTTTTTTAGGTTTAGGTTTAGGTTTATTTTTAAGTTGATTTTTATTTTTATTTTATTTTTCAAGTTTAGGTTTTTTTTTTAGGTTTATGTTTAGGTTTTTATTTTATTCTTTTAGTTTTGGTTAAGGTTTATTTTTAGTTTATTTTATTTTATTTAGTTTAGGTTTATGCTTATGTTTAATTTATTTAAGGTTTAGGTTTAACTTTTATTTATTTTAGTTTAAGTTTAAGTTTATATTAATTTATTTATTTTATTTTTATTTTAAGTTTAGGTTTTTTTTAGTTTAGGGTTTAGGTTTTATTTTTTTTTTTTTTTAGGTTTATTTTTTAGGTTTAGGTTTTATATAGTTTTATTTAATTTTATTTTAGGTTAATTTTATTTTCATTTAGTTTATCTTTATTTATTTTATTTTAGTTTATTTTTACTTTTTTATTTTATTTTATTTTTAGGTTTAGGTTTAGGTTTTAGTTTAAGTCTTAATTTTATTTTATTTTATTATCTTATGTAGGTTTAGGTTTTTTTATTTATTATATTTTAAAATTTTATTTATTTTAGGTTATTTGGGTTTAGGGTTTAGGGTTTAGGGTTTTAGGGTTTAGATATTATGGTTTTATGGTTTAGGGTTTAGGGTTTTTAGGGTTTAGGGTTTAGGGTTTAGGGTTTAAGCTTTAGGGTTTAGGGCTTTTAAGGTTTAAGGTTTAGGGTTTAGGGTTTATTTAGAGTTTAGGGTTTAGGGTTTTAGGGTTTAAGGTTTAGGGTTTAGTGTTAGGGTTAGGGTTTAGGGTTTAGAGTTTTGGGTTTAGGGTTTAGGGTTTTAGTTTAGGATGATGTAGGTATTTTATTTAGAGGGTTACAAGGTTTAAAGGATAAACTAACTTTAGAGTTTTATAGGAGTAAATTATCTAAGTACATCTAGAGTAGCATAAAACAATCAAAAGTTATAAGATGATTAACATAATAAGCTAAAATAAGAATAAAGCCAATGCTAGAGGATATGGAATGCATGATAATTAGCAGAGTAAGAAGGAGAGAGAATCACCGCAGTTATAATAAGAGGAGATTAGGTTAAGGTTACAGAGTTTGAAGTTAATATAATATGAGTATGTTAGTAAGGTTGTGATTCACATCCTATTAGGGACGAGTATGAGCATCCAAACTTTTAAGGGTTACATCACATGAGCTACTATCAACCAATAGGGGTGAGATCATAGATAGCCAACAAACCGTGAGAAGGTAGCAGGTTGTTGATATTCTTATGAGCTTTACAGAACCTGGCAAAATCTTTAGTAGAGAATTTTAGAGCGAAGGATAGAGTCTCATTAAAAATATCATCAATATATGCATCTTGACATGAGAATACATAAACATAAGAGAGTGATCTTAGGGTTCATCAATAGCCATTTAGAATGCAATCCAACATATAATTCCACAAGAAAATTAGAGACAACTTGGTGAAATTCTGCTAATCAAGTCAATGAGCCTATAATTAACACCATCCCAATCATATGATATATAAATGAAGCTTTAGGTATGAAGGTTATTAATATCCGGAGAAAAGCAATAGTAAGGAAGACAACATAGCTCAACAAGGATTTAGTAGCACCCAAGAGCGGTTAGTATAAAATAGTTAGGTTTAGGTTTAGGCCACAATTTAATCCAGATCAACAATCAACCTAGAAAATAAGATAGCAAAAGGCAACACAGCATAGCTCAACACAGGAAATGGGCTGGAACCAACTAAAATTAGCAGGTAAAATAGTTATTAGTAGCTTTAGGTAATCTAGATCAACAATCAAAAATAAGACGGTCAAATAGCTATATTTTTATTAGCACCGAAAATAGTTAGATTAATAGCAAGTTATTTAGATAATATCAACAATCAACCCGTAAAACAAGATAGCAAAAGGCAACAACATAGATAAAGGGACTAAGTTAATATCTCTTATTTATATTTATACTAGGTAGAATAAGGACAACGTTTATGAAGATCATAGGAGATAAAGGTGGGCATTTGAATAGCTAATGCAACATTTGAAGCCATTCAAAGAATCAACAAGTGGATTGAGATGGGTCTCAACATTAGAATTTTAGGTTAGAGAACATCCAAGCCAGAAGAGTTTGGCCATAAAACTTTAGTAGACATGGCAATTGATAACCAAATAAATAAAGCATATAGTTATCAGGTTTAGACAAAGTTATCAGACAACAATGTTTTGCATAAGACCGTTTGATGAGCCAATTAGTGTCAAGATAAAATAAGTTATTAGACATATTTTTTAGTTTAGTTTAATTTTTTAGGTTTAGGGTTTAGGGTTTAGGTTTATTTAGAATTTATGGTTTAGGGTTTTATTTAGGGTTTAGGTTTATTTATAGGGTTTTATTTAGTTTATTTAGGTTTAATTTAGGTTAGGTTTTATTTTGGTTTAGGTTTTAGGTTTAGTTTAGTTTATTTAGGTTTAGGTTTATATTTTATTTTAGTTTAGGTTTAGTTTAGGTTTTATTTTTAGTTTTAGGTTTGTTTAGTTTAGTATTTATATTTTAGGGTTTTGGTTTATATTTGGTTTATTTATTATATTTTAGTTTATTTCTTTAGTTTAGGGTTTTTTTAGGGTTTGGGTTTTGGGTTTAGGTTTAGGTTTAGTTTTTTAGGGTTAGGGTTTTAGGGTTTAGGGTTTGGGTTTATTTAGGTTAGGGTTAGTTTAGGGTTTAGGTTTAGGTTTAGGGTTTAGGGTTTAGGGTTTTAGGATTTAGGGTTTTAGGTTATTTTATGGTTGGATTTAGGGTTTAGGTTTAGGGTTTAGCTTTTATTTAGGTTTATGGGTAGTTTTAGGGTTTTTTTAAAATTTAAATATATGTTTTAGGTTTATTTATTTTTTTAGTATATCTTTTATTTATTTTAGTTATTTTAATTTTTTTTATTAGGTTTAGTTTATTTATTTTAGGATTTGTTTTAGTTTTATTTATTTTTTAGGTTATTTATTTTAGTTTTACGTTAGTTTAGGTTTAGTTTATGTTAATTTTTAGTTTAGTTTTATTATTATTTTTTTAATTTTTTTGGTTTAGGTTTTATTTTATTTTAGGTTTAGGATTAGGTTTTATTTTATTTTAAAGTTTAGGTTTAGGTTATTATTTAGGTTTATTTTAGGTTTTATTTTAGTTTAGGTTTAGGTTTATTTTAGTTTATTTTATTTTATATAGTTTAGGTTTAGGTCTAAGTTTAGTTTATTTGAGGTTTAAGTTTATGTTTAATTTTTATTTATTTTAGTTAATATTTATTTTAATTTAGGTTTAAGTTTATTATTTTATTTTTATGTTTAGGTTTTTCTTTTAATTTAGGATTTATGTTTTATTTTTTATTTATTTTTATGTTTTATTATCTATTTTATTATTTCATTTTATGTTTTTATTTAGCTTTTATTTTATTATTTTGTAAGTTTATTTTATTTTTATTTTTGTTTTTGTTTTTATTTTATTTAAGTTTTTTATTTTTTAGTTTAGTTTAGGTTTTTATTTATTTTATTTTTTCTTAGTTTTTATTTTTTTTTCTTTTTTAGGTTTATGTTTAGGTTTAGGTTTAGGTTTAGGTTTTAGTTTATGTTTTTATTTTATTATATTTTAGTTTAGATTTTTTTTATTTATTTTATTTTTATGTTTTATCTAGTTTAAGTTTAGGTTTTTAGCTTTTTAGGGTTTAGGGTTTAAAGTTTAGGGTTTGGGGTTTAGTGTTTAGGGTTTAAGGTTTATGGTTTTTTTTGGGTTTAGGGTTTATGGGTTAGGGTTTGGGGTTTAGGGTTTAGGAATTAAGGATTAGGGTTTTAAGGCTTATGGTATAGGGTTTAGGGTTTAGGGCTTAGGGATTTTAGGGTTTAGGGTTTATGGTTTAGGTTTTAGGTTTAGGGTTCAAGTTTTAATTTAGGGTTTAGGGTTAAGGGGTTTTTTTTAAAAGAGAATAAATTCATATTTAATATTTATTCTTTTATTTATTTAGTTTATTTATTTTATTATTAATTTATATTTATGTTTACTTTTAATTTTTATTTAGTTAAGCTTATTTATTTTAGGTTAATTTATTTTTATTTTGGTTTTTATTTTAGTTTAGTATTTTGGTTTAGATTTAGGTTTAGATTTATTTTTCAGTTGAGTTTTATTTATATTTTATTTTTCAAATTTAGTTTTTTTTTTTTAGGTTTAGGTTTAGGTTTATATTTTATTAGTTTAGGTTTAGGTTTTAGGTTTTTATTTTAGGTTTATTTTTATGTTTTAATTTTTTTTTAGTTTAGGTTTATGTTTATTTTTAGTTTATTTTATTTTATTTAGTTTAGGGTTTAGGATTAGTTTATTTTATGTTTAGGTTTAGGTTTTATTTATTTTAGTTTAGTTTATTTTTTTTAGGTTTAGTTTTATTTTATTTTGTTTTTTTATTTTTATTTTAGGTTTAGGATTATTATTTTTAGTTTAGAGTTTAGTTTTTCTTTTTTTTTAAGTTTTATTTTTTAGTTTTAGGCTTAGTATTTTATTTTGCTTTTATTTTATTTTATTTTAGGTTTATTTTATTTTATTTTAAGTTTAGTTTTTTTTATTTATATATGTTATTCTTAAGTTTATTTTATTTCTTTGTTTAGTTTAGGATTTTATTTACTTTTTATTTTTATTTTTATTAGTTTATTTTATTTTATTTTTAGGTTTAGGTTTTCATTTTATTTTATATTTTTATTTTACTTAGGTTTAGGTTTGTTTATTTATTTTATTTTTTACATTTTATTTAGTTTAGTTTTGGTTTTAAGTTTTATGATTTTGGGTTTAGGGTTTTTAGGGTTTTAGGGTTTAGGGTTTAGGTTGGGTTTAGAGTTTAGGGTTTGTGTTTATGCTTTAGGGTTTGGGTTTAGTTTTAGGGTTTAGAGTTTAGTTATGGTTTAGGGTTAGTTTAGGGTTTAGGGTTTATGGTTTAGGGTTTAGGGTTTAGGGTTTATGGTTAGTTTAGCGTTTGGGTTTAGCATTTAGGTTTTAGGGTTTAGGGTTTAGGGCTTAGGGTTTATGGTTTAAGGTTTAGGGTTTAAGGTTTTGGGCTTTAAGGTTTAGGGTTTAGGGTTTAAGGTTTAGAGTTTAAAGTTTAGGGTTAGTTTTAAGGTTTAGGGTTAGGGTTTTTTTCTTATTTTTTTAATTTTTTAATTTTTTTTAAAATGAAGTAAAAAGGTTTATTTTTTATTTAGTTTATTTTATTTATTTAGTTTATTTTTATTTTTATTTTATTTTATTTTATTTTATTTTATTTAGTTTAGTTTATTTATTTTATTTATTTTAATTTAGGTTTTTTATTTTAGTTTATTTTAGGTTTAGGTTTTGGTTTAGCTTTATTTTTTAGTTTAGCTTTATTTTTATTTTATTTTTTCGGTTTAGGTTTTATTTATTACTTTTCGGTTTAAGTTTATGTTTTTATTTTATTTTTTTAGGTTTATGTTTTAGCTTTTTTTAAGTTTTATTTTTTAGTTTAGGTTTAGGTTTATTTTTAATTTAATTTATTTTATTTAGTTTAGGCTAGGGTTTAAGTTTAGTTTATTTTGGCTTAGGTTTAGTCTTTTTTTAGTTTTTAGGTTAAGTTTATTTTATTTTTATTTTAGGATTATACATATATTTTTTAGTTTAGGGTTTTGGTTTTATTTATTTATTTTTAGGTTTAACTTTTTATTTAGTTTTTATTTTATTTTATTTTTATTTAGGTTAACTTTTTATTATATTTAGGTATTTTATTTTTTAGTATAGTTTAGCTTTTTATTGATTTTATTTTAGTTATTTTTTTATTTTTTTATTTTTTTAAGTTTAGGTTTAGGTTAAGGTTTTAGTTTATGTTCTTATTTTATTTTTATTTTTTTATTTTATTTTGGTTTAAGTTTAATCATTTATTTTATATTTTGGTTTTATTTAGTTTAGGTTTAGGTTTTAGCTTTTTAGGCTATGAGTTTAGGGTAAGTTTATTATTTAGGGTTTTGGGTTTAGGGTTTAGGTTTCAGGTTTTAGTTTGGCGTTTAAGGTTTTTGTTTTTTTTTTAAATAGAGAAAAAATTTAGATTCAACATTTCTACTTTTTGATTTCGTCAACCAAGTAATGCACCATGTTTTGTAAGACACAAGTAACGACATAGATATGAAAGGATAGTTCAAAATCCTAGATAACTAGAATTTATTTTAAACACAATTTAACCGATTATTTCGTTTTATTTTATTTATTTAGTTTATTTATTCTTGATAGTTTTATTTTTTAGTTTAGTTTTTTCTATTTATTTTATTTTAGTTTATTTTTATTTGTTTATTTTATTTTATTTTTAGGTTGTAGTTTAGGATTTTATATTATATTATTTTTTCTTATTTTATTTAGGTTTATATTATTTTACATATTTTACTTTTAGGTTTTATTTAGTTTAGTTTTAGGTTTTAAGGTTTTTAGGTTTTACGGTTTAGGGTTTAGTGTTTAGCATTTAGGGTTAAAGTTTAGGGTTCAGGGTTTAAGGTTTATTGTTTAGCTTTTAGGGTTTAAGGTTTTTAGGGTTTAGGGTTTAGGGTTTATGGTTTAGGGTTAACTTAGTGTTTAAGGTTTGTTTAAAAAAATAAGTAAACCAATAGGTTTAGGTTTATTTAGTTTATTTAGTGTATTTTTATTTATTATAATTTATTTTATTTTTAATTTTTATTTATGTTTACTTTTTATTTTTATTTAGTTTTGTTTATTTAATTTAGGTTTATTTATTTTAGTTTAATTTTTAGGTTTACGTTTAGGTTTATTTTTTAATTGAGTTTTATTTTTAATTTATTTCTTAAGTTTAGGTTTTATTTTTTATTTTTAGGTTTACGTTTAGGTTTTTATTTTATTGATTTAGGTTTAAGTTTTAGGTTTTTATTTTAGGTCTATTTTTTGGTTTACTTTTAATTTATTTTTATTTTATTTAATTTAGGTTTAGGGTTTAGTTTACTTTAGGTTTATGTTTAGGTTATATTTATTTTATTTTATTTTCATTTAGGTCTAAGTTTATTTTATTTTTCTTTTAGGTTTAGATTTTTTTATGTTTATGATTTAGGTTTTATTTTTTATTTATTTTTAGGTTTTATTTTTAGACTTATTTTTAAGTTTAGGTTTTTATTTAGTTTTTATTATATTTTATTTTAGCTTTATTTTATTTTTTATTTTAAGTTTTGTTTTTATTTTATTTAGGTGCTTTTCTAGTTTAATTTAGGTTTTTATTTATTTTATTTTAGTTTAGTTTTTATTTTTTATTTTATTTTCATTTCAGGTTTAGGTTTAGGTTCTGCTTTAGGTTTAGGTTTTAGTTTATGTTTTTATTTTATTTTATCTGTCTAATATATTTTATCTTAGGTTTTTCATTTATTTTATTTTTTAGGTTTTATTTAGTTAGAGTTTAGGTTTTTAGTCTTTTAGGGTTTAGAGTTTAGGGTTTGGGGTTTAGGATTTAGGGTTTAGGTTATTTTTGGGATTTAAGGTTTAGGGGTTAGGGTTTTGGGTTTAGGGTTTAGGGTTTAAGGCAAGTTTAGGGTTTAGGTCTTAGGGTTTAGGGTTTATAGTTTAGGGTCTAGGGTTTTTTAAGGTTTATGGTTTTAGGGTTTTTTTAGAGTTTAGATTAGGTTAGGTTTAGGGTTTAGGGTTTATTGGTTTAGGATTTAGGGTTTAGGGTTTAGGGTTTTTTTTAATTTAAGTAAACTAGTAGGTTTAGGTTTATGCAATATATTTTTATTTATTTTAGTTTATTTTATTTTTATTTTTATTTTGGTTTATTTTTATCTTATTTACTTTATTCTATTTATTTTTGGTTTATTTAATTTTGTTTAGGAATTTTATTTTAGTTTATTTTTTTGGTTTAGGTTTAGGTTTACGTTTATTTTTTAGTTTAATTTTATCGTTATTTTATTTTTTTTAAGTTAAGGCTTTATTTTTTATTTCTTTTAGGTTGAGGTTTTTATTTTATTTTCTTAGAGGTTTTAGGTTTTTATTTGAGGTTTATTTTTAGGTTTTATTTTTTAGTTTAGATTTAGATTTATTTTTAGTTTATTTTATTCTATTTAGTTGAGTGTTTAGGTTTAGTTTATTTTATGTTTAGGTTTAGGTTAAGGTTTTATTTATTTTAGTTTAGTTTATTTTAGTTAAGGTTTAGGTTTTTTTTTTTTATTTTAGGTTTAGGTTTTTTTTTTTTTTAGTTTAAGGTTTAGGGTTCAGGGTTAGTTTTAGGGTTTAGGGTTTAGGATTTACAGTTTAGGTCTTTTTTTTAATTAAGTAAACTAGTAGGTTTAGGTTTATTTAGTTTATTTAGTTTATTTTATTTATTTTAGTTTAGTTTATTTTAATTTTACTTATGTTTACTTTTTTGATTTTTATTTAGTTTAGTTTATTTATTTTAGTTTATTTATTTTAGTTTGTTGTTTATTTTAGTTTTCTTGGTTTAGGTTTGCCTTATTTTATTTACGTTTAGGTTTAAGTTTTTATTTTAGGTTTATTTTTAAGTTTTATTTTTTAGTTTAGGTTTAGGTTTATTTTTAGTTTATTATATTTTATTTAGTGTAAGTTTCGGTTTAGGTTTAGGTTTAGGTTTAGGTTTTATTTATTATAGTTTAGTTTGTTTTAGCTTAGGTTTAGTTTTATTTTATTTTTATTTTAGGTTTAGATTTTTTTAGTTTAGGGTTTAGGTTTTACTTTTTATTTATTTTTAGGTCTTATTTTTAGGTTTATTTTTTAGATTTAAGTTTTTATTTAGTTTTTATTTTATTTTATTATTTATTTATTTTATTTTTATTTTAGGTTAAGTTTTTATTTTATTTAAGTTTTTTATTTTTTAGTTTAACCTAGGTTTTTATTTATTTTATTTTAGTTTAGTTTTTAGTTTTTATTTTCTTTTCCTTTTTAAGTTTAAGTTTAGGTTTTGGTTTACGTTTTGGTTTTAGTTTATGTTTTTATTTTGTTTTACTTTTCTATTTTATTTTGGTTTTGGTTTTTTTATTTATTTTATTTTTATGTTTTATTTAGTTTAGGTTTAAATTTTTTATTTTTAGGGTTATATTTAGTTTAGGGTTTAGGGTTTAGTGTTTTTTTTGGGTTTAGGGTTAAGGGTTTACGGTTTAGGGTTTACGTATTAGGGTTTAGGGTTTAGGGATTATGGTTTAGGGTTTAGGATTAGTTTAGGGTTTAGGATTTATGGTTTTGGGTCTAGGTTTTTTAGGGTTTACGATTTAGGGTTTAGGGTTTTGGATTTTGGGTTATAAGTTTAGGGTTGTAGGTTTAGGGTTGAGGGTTTAGGGTTAGTTTTTAGGTTCAGGGTTTAGGTTTAGGATTTAGGGTTTAAGGTTTAGGGTTTTTTTAAATTAAGTAAATAAGTAAGTTTAAGTTTTTTTAGTTTATTTTTTTGTATTTTAGTTTATTTTTTATTTCTTTTAGTTTATTTTATTTATAATTTTTATTTAGGTTTATTTTTTATTTTTATTTAGTTTAGTTTATTTATTTTAAATTTTTTAAATTTAGTTTAGGTTTTTTATTTGAGTTTTTTTTTTTTTGTTATTTGATTTATGTTTATTTTTTTAGTTTAGTTTTATTTTTATTATATTTTTGAAGTTTAGGTTTTATTTTTTAGTTTTAGAATTAGGTTTTTATTTTATTTTTTTAGGTTTAGGTTTTAGGTTGTTATTTGAGGTTTTAGGTTTTATTTTTTAGTTTAGGTTTAGATTTCTTTTTAGTTGTTATTTTATTTTATTTAGGGTTTAGGTTTAGTTTATTTTTGGTTTATGTTTAGGTTTTATTTATTTTAGTTTAGTTTATTTTAGTTTAGGTTTATGTTTATTTTATTTTGTTTATTTTAGGTTTAGTTTTTTTTAGTTTAGGATTTAGGTTTTATTTATTTATTTATTTTTAGGTTTATTTTTTAGATTTAGGTTTTTATTTAGTTTTTATTTTATTTTATTTTAGGTTTACTTTATTTTTATTTTAAATTTTGTTTTTATTTTATTTAGGATTTTTATTTTTAGGTTTATTTTATTTTTTAGTTTAGTTTAGGTTTTTATTTATTTTATTTGAGTTTTGTTTTTATTTTCTATTTTATTTTATTTTTATGTTTAGGTTTTTATTTTATTTTATTTTTAGGTTTTATTTAGTTTAGGTTTAGGTTTTTATGTTTTTAGGCTTTAGGGATTAGGGTTTAGGGTTAGTGTTTTGTGTTTAGGGTTTATGGTTTAGGGTTTTTAGGGTTTAGGGTTTGGGGTTTAGGTTTTAGGGTTTAGGGTTGTAGGTTTTAGTGTTTAGGGTGTAGGGTTTAGGGTTTTTATGGTTTGGGGTTTAGGATTTAGTGTTTAGGGTTTTGGTTTAGAGTTCAAGTTTTAGTTTATAGGGTTTTTTTTTAACAGATAAGAAATTCAGATTCAACATTTCTTTGTTTTTGATTTCATCAACCAAGTCACAAACTAGGGAGGTAATCAAATGACCTCATTGAGGCTAACTAAAGCCTCATGTTCCAGGGATGTCCAGACTATATACCCATTACCATTCAATCTTATATAAATCGACACATGAATAGAGGAAATAGAACTCAACATTCATACACTTCAAGCTATAAGCACATGCATTTCTTATGTATTTATGACTAGCATCATAGCAGATTATTTTTTTATTTTTAAGCTTTTGAAAAATACATTTAGATTTAATAGTGAGAATAGCCACACATATATTAAATTAAATCAATACATGCAAGCTTATATAAAGGAAATCCATTTTATTTTACTTGATTTTGAAAACATGGATATATGAATTCAAATGACATACTAAATTTAACATGATTGGAAAGAGGACATTCAAATATAAGTATGTGATTCATTCAACCAAACTAGTTCTTAAGGACAATCATATCAAATAAGATTATTTAAAGTAAACCAAAGCTTCTTTATTAATTAAGTTTTGGATTTGATTTGATTTAAAAAGGAGAAGAGAAATCATCACTTGTTATTTTAAACCCAATACCACATTAGTGATTTGATTTAATTTAAGGAAATGTAATTAAGTTGATTTTATCGATTAAGTAAGTTGAACTTATAATTAGATGAATTAATTACCCTTACCTATGTCACCTTAAAGTAATTAATTAAATAATTATGATCTAATATGATATGCATGGAAAATAAACTTGCATTGATCCTAGAAAATAAAAGGGGCTTAATACAATTGGCTCATGATTACTAGTTAATTAGATTAAGGGACTTAAATAAGTTCTCTTATGTTTTTTCCACATATGTGGACTAACCATAATTTCATTAAACTTTTTTAGGTGCGTGATCTAACATCCCTCGAGTGAGAGAGAATGGATTCCGTCTGCCATTTCTCACTTGATATGAGCTTACCCGAGCTGGGATCAACTCCAAAAGAATCCTACACCTTCACAAAATCGATCGAAGGGGATCCAACAGTCAAGATCACACGAGATGCAAGCTTTCATCAAAAAGCTCCAACCCATTTTTGCCTAAGGATTGGTTTTGAAAGCATACCACGCCGGAGCTCAAGACTGGCAGCTTGAATGATTGAAGAAGCTTCATCTAGTGGGGACAAAGCCCTGTTGAGCAATAATTGGAATGATTCTGACAATTTGGAGCTCAACTTTGATCAAAGTCCCACCTTTGGTGCTCAGGAAGCTTGAGAGATGATTCATTCTTGCTCAATGAGGTCTAGAGAAGGTGCGTGCAAAGTTAATTTGAGTTTGTTGGAGAAATAGGGAAGTTAGGTCAGAAATGGGAGTGTCCTATTTTGTGATAGACGAGAATGGCATTTTCCAATTGAGGAACAAACTTGGGAGCTTAGGGAATGGCTCTAACGGGTTGTCTTGGGTAGCTAGGGCTCCGCAGAATGATTTTTGTGTGTGTTTGAGTGGAAACGAGAGAGTGTATACCCCCTTTCAAATTTGGCTTCTAGTGGCCAATTGGCCATCTTAGGGAGTCGTGGGTGGCAAGGAGTATGTGAGTTGGCTTAGCTTGGTTGGTTGAAGGTGTAGAGGTGGCTGCCAAGGAGGAATCATGGGTGTTCTATGGGTTTCAAATGCTCTAATGGGGAGGGTGAGGTGATTTTACCTCCCATGGGTCATGGCCGACTCAACCACCCCTTGGGTCAGATTGGACAGTGTCCTAGGTGCGTAGGTGGACCATTGGGAGAGTCCCAAGTGGCCAAGGAATGAAAATGACCAGTTACATGGTGATTTGTCTCAGGTGAAGCCTTGACCTAAAGGTAGAATGATTATTTGGTATTGGATTTGATTTGGGTAAATTTGAAATACATATGGGTAGGACAACTTGACCTCCACTAGGCAGAGGAAGAGGCTAGTTCAGAGGCAGTCCTAGGGGTGGAAAACCTCATTATTGACCACCCAATAGAAGATATGTCCTAGCTACAAGGAGTACACCTGCTATGCATATAAACTTAGAACCTAGTCATAGGATGAGTCTTATATGGATAGCACACCAGCCAGCACTTCTCAGCAATAGATTCCCTTGAAGGTGACACTTCAGGCAGATAGTGATGAAGACCAGGCTCTAAAGCAAAGCATAAGTGTGTCCATGTATATATATATGAAACAGTTAGGCATCAGTTGGGAATCTTAGCTCTAACCCCACTTTCCTCTCAAAAAGCTAATTATTTGGTAGTTAAGGAAGCCCCTAAGTTATGCATAGGTGTGAAGACTCAGAGTTTCTTTTAGGGAGCATCATCCTCAAGTTAAGAAGTTGATGTAGAGCTTGAGGATGATTCATATAAATATTTAATAGAATTACCTTTTGATTAGTACTTTGCTTGTGTTCATAATTTAGCAAAGAAAGGGTTAATCCCACATACTTGGTCAAAGAACAAGTCAGACTACTTCTAAAGAATATGGAAGAACAAATGCAAAATCTCTCAATCAAGACCAGGATTAGGATTCGGTATAGTGGGTCCAGTCAATGATGATGATTACTGCTTAGTCCTCACTAATCATTTGGAATTTGATATGTTCTTTTCAAATCACATTAACTCATATGAGGAGCTGTGCTTAGAAATTTCAAATGATCCAGATAATTTTCAAGTCAAAGATGCACCGCCATAGTTTGAAGAAGAGATCACGTAAACCATCGACGAGCTCAAGGAAATCAACTTAAGAACTGAAGAAGATCCACACCTGACATACATTAGTTCTTTGTTGAATGAAATTGAAACCAATGACTTAGTTAGGCTATTCACTGAGTTTAAGGATTGTTTTTCATGGAGTTATGAAGAGATGGCTAGATTGGCTCCTGATATAGTCATCCATAAACTAGCAATAGAGCGTACTGCTAACCTTACCAAGTAAGCTCTTAGATGCATGCGATTAGACATAGAACAACAGGTCATTTATGAAGTCAAAAAATTGATCGATGTTGTCTTCGTCCGAGAAGAAAAATACCCTACCTGGTCAGTTAGCATCATCTCAATCAGCCAAGGTAGAAAGGGATAGCAAGTTGGCCATAAAATCTCTCAATCAGAGTAGACATTGCAGTAGTTAGTAGCCAAATAGATAGAGCATAAAAATAAGGTTTTGGAAGGAAATAGCCTAGACACCAATCACCAAAAACAATCAGAACAACAATGTCAGAAACAGTTTGCTGAACATAGGACCCTGATGTCCTACAGCCAACAAAGATGGAGCTAACATAGGAATCCTGAAAAACCAAAACAGCAAATAGCCAAGACAACAAACAACCAAGACAACAAAAACTAGTTAGCTGGCCATAAAGCCACCCATCCAGAATAAACAGTGCAATAGATACAAGTTTAATTGAAAGAGGATGGATAAAATAATAGCAGGTAAAGTAGACCAATGAATTCAGATAATATGCATATAATAAATCAATAAGGGGGGTCAAAGCAAAAGCCACTAAGAAATCAACAACTTCAATAGAGGCTTGCTGAACAAAACAAACCAAAACCCCAGAGACGACATGTAGAGTATTAATCCAGTTCAACTGACAACCAAGACAGTTAATACCAACAAGCTGGCCAAGAGTCCACCCAATCAGAGAAAATAAAGCATATGTAAAGATACAAATAATTAGATGGATAATCACAGGGATCTACACAATTATAATAGAACCAAGTGTGATAAAATAGCACCAAGAGAAATCAGGTGTAGCCCAATTGTTAACAGCAAAAATAGTCAGAAAAATAAAAGGCAGGAAACAGATAATAACCATA
This sequence comes from Cymbidium sinense, assembly GCA_021442155.1. Taxonomy (NCBI): domain Eukaryota; kingdom Viridiplantae; phylum Streptophyta; class Magnoliopsida; order Asparagales; family Orchidaceae; genus Cymbidium; species Cymbidium sinense. The sequence continues at coordinate 141,038,639 of CM038224.1, read as the reverse complement.
AAGACAACCTGCTGGACAAAGGACCCTAAAATCCAAAAGCCAGTAGAGGTGGCAATAAAACAAAAATTACACCCACCATATAAAACTCCAATAAAGAAAGATGTAAAATATCAATAAAAGGTTCAAAGGATAATGGCCTTCTAGATAAAGCGATTAGGTTAGTTAAACCCACAACCAGAAAGGCAAACCGAGAATCCATTAAGGAAGTCCAAAGCGCAAGGAAATAATAAAATTGAACAGGAAATTGCAAAATCTCTCTTGGAGATAGGGAAAATGAGGTTGTCAAAGACAATCGGCAAGACAACACCAAAGCACCCTGTTGAACCGGATAAACAACCCCAAGAGCTTTGTCGGATATAAGACTCAATTATCCGACCATCCAACAAACAAGAAAGAAAATAATAGCAAGTTGGCCATAAAACCAACCATTCAAATTATACAATGTTTAAATGTGATAGTTAAGGAAGTGGTCCGCCAAGACTAGTCAACTGTGAACTAAAACATAACAGTGGTGAAAAGATCATCCCAAATGTTAACGCACAAACATTGTGAGAAATGAGAGGTAAGAAATAGCCAAGAAAAAAAATAAAGCCATCATACCCCACAACCTCAAGAGAGGCCAACTGAACAAAATAAAATAAACCCCCAGAAGCAGCATGAAGAGCAATAGGACAGTAATTACCAATAGGCTGGATCTACACAATTTTGACAGAGCCAAAAGTTAAAAAATAATAGATAAAATGATCAGCAACAGCCTGGATGAGAATCGCAAAGACATTCACCAGGCAACAAATAGCTAACAAACACAAGGTTAGCCTGCAAGATGGTGAATCTAGAAATCCAACAACCATAGATTAAAGCGACACTACAATTATTGCAACCATAGGATAAGCCAATAAAAAGCAGTGGGGAAACAGAGCCACAATAGGGGTTCAAAAGTGTCTCATCAATGAAATCCTTTAGGACAAACGAGAACAGGCTAGCAGCAGAACTATCATCCTCAGAGAAATCATACTTAAAGGAGGTCATTAAACAATTCCAAACTTACAAAGAACTATTAATAATAACAAGGGTATTGCAAATTCTTTCCTTGCAGGTATGCCAACTGGCATTAGTAATGGCATACATAAAATACATTAAACCAAATCCAAGTGCAGCCTGCTAGACAAAAGGCCCAAAAGTCAAATAGCCAATAATTAAACCTTTAACATAGATGTTGCATCCAACATAAGATAAACCATTAAAGAGCAAAGGACCACAAAGACTCAGACCAATAGCTTGTCCCACAGCATCATGAATATTGGAATTCATGAAATAATTCAAAATCTATAGAGAAAAAGTTATAGCCAGGATATTGCAAGATCTCTCCTTACAGGTTGTGAAGATAAGGTTATGAAGCATAGGAGAGGTAGAATCAATAAGACCCCAAACAAGGTTGGGATAATTAAACCAATAACAAATGCCACTTAAGTCAACAAAGGACAAGAAAGGAGTAATTTGATGATGCATCAGCAAATGCCAAAGGAGCAGTAGCACATTAATAGTAAAAATAATAGAAGTAGTAAGCTCCCAATTAAAGCTAGGATAATTATACCAATAGCACATGCCCCAGAGATCAACAAGTAAATAATAAGGGATATCAGGTTGATGCATCAGCTAATACCAAAGAAGTAACAATAGTAAATAGAAAATAATCATGCTATAAAAGAGGCTTAAGGTTTTTGGTTTTTTATTTTTTTAATAAAGAACAAATTCAGATTCAACTTTTCTTCTTTTTGATTTCATCAACCAAGTAACACACCAACTTTTCTAAGACACAAGCAATGGCATAAATTAAAAATGAGCACGCATAAAGCAAATAAAAAAAACCCTAGGTAACTATAATCATCTCTACAATAAAGACATAGTTCTATAAGCATCAGATTAGATAGACCGTTCTTCATTTTCTCTAGTTCCCATCAAAACCACCCTGGCTTAACGAGTAGCAGGATCAACCATCATATCCTCAATCTCTCCCTTTGCCACCACCACGACTGTAATCTCCATTATTCTCCTGCCTCCCTAACCACCATTGCTCTGACCACCACCTCCATATCCACCAGCACCTCCAGATCCCCCACCACATTGAGATTACCGCCGGCTCCGCCTTCACCTCCACCGCTAGAACTAGACTGAGCTTGGTTGACGGTGATGTTCCTATCGTCAAGGTTCTGCCCATTCTTAAGGTTTATGTTTAGGTTTAGGTTTCTTTTTTAATTTATTTAATTACTTTAAGTTTAGGATTAGGGTTTGGGGTTTAGGGTTTAGGGTTTAGTGATAGGGTTTAGGGTTTATGGTTTAGTGTTAGGGTTTAGGGCTTAGGGTTTTAGGATTATTGCTTTTAAGGTTTAGGGTTTAGGGTTGGGGTTTAGGGTGTAAGGTTTAGGGTTGTAGGTTTAAGGTTTAGGATTTGTGGTTTAAGGTTTTTTCTAAAAAAAGAAAATTAAGTAAACTAGTAGGTTTTGGATTATATAGTGTATTTAGTTTATTTTTTATTTAATTTTGTTTACTTTATTTTTAATTTTACATAGGTTTATTTTTGTATTTGTTTTAGTTTATATTCATTATTATTATTTTTATTTTTTAGGTTTAGCTTTTTTTTTTTTTATTTTTAGGTTTAGGTTTTTATTTTGTTTCTATAGGCTTAGCTTTTAGGTTTTTTTTAGGTTTATTTTTAGGCATTATTTTTTAGTTTAGGTTTAGGTTTATTTTAGTTTATTTTATATTATTTAGTTTAGGTTAAGGTTTAGGTTTATGTTTTATTTATTTTAGTTTTGTTTATTTTAGTTTAAGCTTAGGTTAATTTTATTTTATTTAATTTATTCTTATTTTAGGTTTAGGTTTAGGTTTCTTTTTAGTTTAGGGTTTAAGTTTTATTTTTTATTTATTTTTGGGTTTATTTTTGAGGTTTAGGTTTTTATTTAGCTTTTATTTTATTTTTTAAGTTTAATTTTTATTTTATTTTGGTTTTTATTATTAGGTTAATTTTATTTTTTAATTTAGTTTAGGTTTTTATATATTTTATTTTAGTAAATTTTTATTTTTTTTATTTTATTTTATTTTTAGGTTTAGGTTTAGGTTTTATATTAGGTTTTCATGTTATTTTATTTTTATTATTTTATTTAAGTTTAGGTTACTGATTTTATCTTATTTATTTAGCCCAGCTCAGGCCTCAGGTTTAGTGGCCCAGACTTTAGGCTCTTAGGACAGAGCCCAGGGTCAGGGCCCAGTTGGCTTCATGCCTCAGTGGCCTGTATTTGGGTCAGGTCACCAGGTCAAGAGCCCAGGGCCTCCTAAACCCCTGGGCCCAGCCTCTCAGTGGCTCAGTGCCCAGGGCCAGCCTTAGGGCCCAAAGAGAGGGCCTGTGAACCCAGTCCCAGTGGCCCACTCAGGCCAGGGCCCAGGACTCCAGGGCCTGCATCAAGATGGGCGCAGTGGGCCCAGCCTCAGTGCCCATGGTCAGTGGCTCAGTGGGGCCTGGTCAGGAGGTCTGTGACTAGCATCAGGCCCAGGGCCTCAGGCTCCTTGTGGTTCAACTTGGCCTTTTGTGGATCTAGTGCTATGGTTTGTTTTATTTTTAAAAAAAAAACTAAACAAACCCAGGTTTAGTTTATTTAGTTTATTTTATATCATATTTTATCTTTAATATTTGCCTTTATGTTTAGGTTTATATTTATTTTAAATTTTAGGTTTGTATTTTATTTTTAGTTTAGGTTTTATTTTGTTTTAGGTTTTGGTTTTTATTTTATTTTCTTAGGTTTAGGTTTTAAGTTTTTATTTTAGGTTTTATTTTTTAGTTTAAGTTTGGGTTTATTTTTAATTTATATTATTTTATTTAGTTTAGGTTTAGGTTTAGTTTATTTTTAGTTTAGGTTTAGATTTCATTTATTTTTGTTTAGGTTTAAGTTTATTTTATTTTAATTTTAGGTTTAGTTTTCTTTTTTAATTTAGGGTTTATGTTTTCTTTTATAAATATTTTTAGATTTTATTTTTAGGTTTATTTTCTAGGTTTAGGCTTTTAATTTAGCTTTTATTTTATTTTATTTTAGGTTAATTTCATTTTTCTTTTATGTTTTCACTTTATTTACTTTTTATATTTTTAGGTTTATTTAATGTTTTAGTTTATTTTGGGATTATTTATCCATTTTAGTTTAATTATTTTTTATTTATTTTATTTTAGGTCTGGTTTAGTGTAGATTTAGGATTTAGTTTAGTGCTATTATCATTCCATTTTATTTATTAGTTTATGTTTTTATTTTAGATTTTATTTAGTTTAAGCCTGTAGGCTCTTGTGGTCAGGGCTCAGTGGAGGCCTGAGGCTCAGGGTTTGGGTGGTCAGTGGTCAGGGCTCAGGGTTTGTGGCTCATGGCTCATGGCTTTATGCTCTGACCTATCTTAGCCTAGGCTCATGCTTTATGTTTATTTTATTCTTAGTTTATGCTTTTTTTTTAGTTTGCTTGCTAGGGTTTTATTATTTTATTTATCTTTTAGGTTTATTTTAAAGCCTAAGTTTTATTTAGTTTTTATTTTATCTTTAGTAGTTTATTTTTTTTATCTTTTATGTCTTATGTTTGGTTTTCTTATTTAGGTTTTTTATTTATAGGTTTAATTTATTTTTTTAATTTAGTTTAGGTTTTTATTTATTTAATTTTAGTTTAGTTTTTATTTTTTGTTTTATTTTATTTTTATATTTAAGTTTAGGTTTAGGTTTAAGTTTAGGTTTTAGTTTAGGCTTTTATTTTATTTTATTTTTTAATTTTATTTCAGTTTAGGTTTTTCTATTTATTTTATTTTTAGGTTTAGGTTTCTAAGTTTTTCAGTTTTAGGGTTTAGGGTTTAGGGTTTTGGGTTTTGGGTTTTGGGTTTAGGGTTTAGAGTTTTAGGGTTTAGGGTTGTAGGTTTAGGGTTTAGGGTAAGTTTTAGGGTTTAGGGTTTAAGGTTTTGGTTTATTTTATTTTATTTCTTTTTTTTTGGGGTTTATGTTTATTTTTAGTTTATTTTATTTTATTTAGTTTAGGTTTAGGTTTACGTTTAGTTTATTTTATGTTTTGGTTTTGGTTTATTTTATTTTTTTAGGGTTAAGTATTATTATTTTTAATTATTTTTAGTTTTATTATTTACGTTTAGGTTTAGATTTAGGTTTATGTTTTTAATTTAGGGTTTAGGTTTATTTATTTTTATTTTAGGTTTAGTTTTTATTTTATTCAGGTATTTTATTTTTTAGTTTAGTTTATGTTTTTATTTATTTTATTTTAGTTTAGTTTTTATTTTAGTTTAGGTTTAGGTTTTAGTTCAATTTAATTTTTAGTTTATTTTATTTTAGTTTAGGTTTTTTATTTATTTTATTTTTAGGTTTTATTTAGTTTAGGTTTAGGTTTTTAGGCTTTTATGATTTAGGGTTTAGGGTTCACGATCTATTTGGGGTTTAGGGTATTGGATTTAGTTTTTGGGGTTTAGGGTTTAGGGTTTAGGGTTTAGGGTTTAAGGTTTTAGGGTTTAGGGTTTAGTGTTTAGCATTTAGGGTTTAGAGTTTGGGGTTTTTAGGGTTTAGGGTTTTTAGTTTTTTATAATAGAGAATAGATTCAGATTCAACATTTCTTCTTTTCAATTTCATCAATGAAGTAACACACCAAGTTTTGTAAGCGACAAATAATGACATAGATCCAAAATGATCACGCATAGAGCAAATCAAAAACCCTAAATAATTAGAATCATCTCTACTGTAAAGACACTGTTCTATAAGCAGCAGATCAGATCGTCCGTTCTTTAGTTTTTGTTGATCCCATTAGAACCACCCCGGCCTCTGGAGTAACGTGATCCACCATCATATCCCCGACCTCACCCTCCACCACCACCACGACTGTAACCTTCATCGATCATCCCGCTTCAATAATTACCACTGCTCCAACCACCACCTCCATATCCACCAGCACCTCCAGATCCCCCACCACCACTACGATGTCACCTCTACTTTTGCCTCCACCTTGATAGACTTGGTTGATGGTGATGTTCCTGCCATCAAGGTTCTGCCTATTCTTAGGGTTTAGGTTTATGTCTATTAGGTTTAATGGTTTATGTTTTATGTTTTATTTTTTAAGTTTTATTTTTAGATAAATTTTTCATGTTTAGTTTTTTCTTTAGTTTTTATTTTATTTTATTCTAAGTTTATTTTATTTTTATTTTACTTTTACTTTTTATTTTATTTGCATTTTTTGTTCTTATGTTTAATTTATTTTTTAATTTAGTTTAGGTTTTTATTTATTTTATTTTAGTTTATTTTATTTTATTTTATGGTTTAAGTTTAGGTTTTTATTTATTTTTATTTATTTTATTTTATCTAGGTTTAGGTTTCTTTATATATTTTATTTTCATGTTTTATTTAGTTTAGCTTTAAGTTTTTAGGTTTTTAGGGTTTGGGTTTAGGGTTTAAGGTAATGGGTTTTAGGGTTTAGGGTGTTAGGGTTTAGTGCTTAGGGTTAGGGTTTAGGGTTTAGGGTTTAGGGTTCGCTTAGGGTTTAGGGTTAGTTTAGGCTTTAGGGTTTAAGGTTTAGGGTTTAGTCTTTAGGGTAACGGGTTTAGATTTTTTTTAGGTTTTAGGGTTTAAGGTTTTAGGGTTTAGATTTTAGAGTTACGGTTTATGGTTAAGGTCTTAGGTTTAGGGTTCAGGTTTTAGTTTAGGGTTTAGGATTTTTGGTTTTTCTTTTATTTTAACAGAGAATAGATTCAGATTCAACATTTCTTCTTTCTGATTTCACCAACTAAGTAACACATGAAGTTTTTTAAGACACAAGCAATGAGATAGATCAAAATTTACCACACATAGGGAAAATTAAAAACCCTAGATAATTAGAACTATCTCTACTAGAAAGACACAATTCCATAAGTAGCAGATTGGATCGATCGTTCTTCAATTTCTCTAGTTCCTATCAGAACCACCTCGGCCTCTTGAGTAGTGGGATCCACCATCATACTCTCAATTTCTCTCTCCGCCACCATCACGGTTGTAGCTTACATTGCTCCTCTGACCTCCATAACCACCAATACTCTGATCACCACCTTCATACCCACTAGCACCTCCAAATCCTCCTCCACCATTGTGATAATCAACCCCTCTGCCTTCGTCTCCACCGCTAGATCTAGAATGAGCCTGGTTGACGGTGATGTTATTATTGTCACGGTTCTCCTATTCTTAGTGTTTAGGTTTAGGTTTAGGTTTACTAAGTTTCAGGGTTTAGGTTTATTTTTTAATTATTTAGTTACATTAGGTTTAGGTTTAGGGTTTGGAGTTTAAGGTTTAGGGTTATGGTTAGGGTTTAGGGTTTGGGGTTTAGGGTTTAGGGTTTAGGGTTTAGGGTTTAGGGTTTTAGGGTTTATGCTTTTATGGTTTAGGGTGTAGGGTTTAGGGTTTTAGGGTTTTAGGTTTTATGCTTTTAGGGTTTAGGGTTTAGGATTTAGGGTTTAGGGTTTAGGGTTTAGGATTTAGGGTTACAGTTAGGGTTTAGGGTTTGGGGTTTAGGGTTTTAGGGTTTATGCTTTTATGGTTTAGGGTTTAGGGTTTAGGGTTTTAGGGTTTTAGGTTTTATGCTTTTAGCATTTAGGGTTTAGGGTTTATGTTTAGGGTTTAAGGTTTAGGGTTTAGAATTTTGGATTTATGATTTTTTTTTAAATTAAGTAAAGTGGTAGGTTTAGGTTTATTTAGTTTACTTAGTTTATTTATTATTTATTTAAGTTTGTTTTATTTTTTATTTTTATTTTGGTTTATTTTTTATTTAGTTTATTTATTTTAGTTTATGTTTTTTATTTTACTTTATTTTTTTAGGTTTAGGTTTAGGTTTAGGTTTAATTGAGTTTTATTTTATTTTATTTTTTTAAGTTTAAGTTTATTTTAATTTTAGGTTCAAGTTTAAGTTTTATTTTATTTTTTTTTAGGTTTAAGTTTATGTTTTATTTTAGGTTTATTTTAGTTTATTTTATTTTATTTATTTTAGGTTTAGGTTTAGGTTTAGTTTATTTTAGGATTAAGTTTAGGTTTTATTTGTTTTAGTTTAGTTTATTTTAGTTTAGGTTTTTGTTTATTTTATTTTGTTTATTTTATTATTTTAGGTTTAGGTTTCTTTTAGTTTAGGGTTTAGGTTTTATTTTTTATTTATTTTTAAATTTTATTTTATGGTTTATTTTTTAGGATTAGGTTTTTATTTAGTTTTTTTAATTTTATTTTAGGTTAATTTTATTTTTATTTTACATTTAGTTTTTATTTTATTTAAGTTTTCTATTAGGATTATTTTATTTTAGTTTAGTTTAGGTTTTATTTATTTTATTTTAATTTATTTTATTAATTTATTTTATTTTATTTTAGGTTTAGGTTTATGTTTTAGTTTATATTTTATTTTCTTTTATTATTTTATTTGCTTTTTTGATTTAGGTTCTTTTATTTATTTTATTTTTACATTTTATTTAGTTTGGGTTTAGGATTTTAGGTTTTTATGGTTTAGGGTTTAGGGTTTAGGGTTTATGGTTTATGGTTTATGGTTTTAGGGTTTTAGGGTTTAGGGTTTTATGGTTTAGGGTTTAGGTTTAGGGTTTAGGATTTAGGGCTTAGGTTTATTTTATCATTTATAGTTTAGAGTTACAGGGTTTAGTTAGGGTTTAGGGTTTTACATTTAGGGTTTTGGGTTTAGTTTAAACTTAGGATTTAGGTTTAGTTTAGGGTTTAGGTTTTAGGTTTAGTTTAGGGTTTAGTTTAGTTTATGTTTAGGTTAGTTTATGGTTTTAGGTTTGGATTTTAAGGTTTACTTAAGGTTTAGGGTTTAGAGTCTAGGGTTTAGGTCTTAGGGTTTACGATTTATGGTTTAGGGTTATGGGTTTTAGTGTTTATGGTTTAGGGTTTATGGTGTAGGGTTTAGGGTTTAGGGTTTAGGGTTTTTAGGGTTTAAGGTTTAGGGATTACGATTTAGGGTTTAAGGTTTTTAGGGTTTTAGGTTTATGGTTTAGTGTTTAGTATTTTTGGTTTTTTTATTTTTTATTTTTTTACAGAGAACAAATTTAGATTCAACATTTTCTCTTTTGATTTGATCAACCAAGTAACACACCAAGTTTTTAAGTCACAAGCAATGATTGAGATAAAAAATGAGCATGCATAGAGTAAATCAAATACCCTAGATAACTAGAACCGTCTCTACTATGAAGACACAGTTCCATAAGCAGCAGATTGGATCGGTCGTTCTTTAGTTTCTCTAGTTTCCATCAGAACCACCCCGGCCTTTTGAGTAGTGGGATCCATGATCATATCCTAGATCTCTCCCTTCGCCACCACCATGGTTGTAACCTCGCTCTCCTCCGCCTCGTAACCACCCGCTCACCACCACCTATATCCACCGCATAAATCCCCCACCACCTCCATATCCACCAGCAAGTCCAGATCCCCCACCACCACTGTGATAACTTCCTCCTTCACCTTCACCTCCACCATTAGATCTAGATTGAGCCTAGTTGACGGTGATGTTCCTGCCTTCAAGGTTTTGCCTATTATTATGGTTTAGATTTTTTTTTAAAGTAAATTAGGGTAATTTTATTACCACAAAGAAAATGTACAAAGTCCTTAGAGTGGGTAAATCTCTAAACTAATTCTCAAAGTGCGATAATAAGTCCTAAAGAAATAAAACCCATAAATTTTATAATAATATAAGGAAAAAAAATAAAAGAAAAACCAAATCAGCAACAACAACATATCCATGTTCGCAATAGCAACATCCACTAGGTCCTTTTGATACTAGCAAGATCCACCTGCAATATTCGCCTAACCTATAAAAGAAATCTGCAACATACTAATGATAGAATCAATAAAATTAAGCAAGCATAAAGAGTATGAGCTAAGAAAAGGGGCTCAGTTACAATCATCTCAAAGAACAACATTATATGTAAGCATCCAAACTTTCGAAGAAGGGTTACAATTACATATAGTACTACCAGCCAAAAGAAGATAGAGAGGAAAACATCAAGGCCATCATTTTCGGCATACCTCTTGTAGCCCATCATCCCAAGTACATCATCCTACAGGGCTGCAAACTCCTCCAAGCAGCAGACATAATAGCCAACCACAAAGCCACCAAAAGCCCAATAAGGCAGAAAATCAACCAAACATCAGGGACAACAACAGTACAGTAAGAACACCACCAAAGCCACCACCAAAGAGGAATAACAACATCAAAGGGAGCAAGCATCATGACCTTAACAATACAAACTAGAAAAAACCAAGACCAAAAAGAAAAAACACAAGAGCTCATATCCTCGACAAGAAAACATGAAAGGCAGTAAGGCTATCACCTAAACCAGAAAAAGGGAAGTAGGGGCAACCAAGAGAGGAGAACCATAGCAGGAGTAGGCCAACCAGCATATCGTGAACACAGCAAGAAAGACATGCCAAAATAGCCACCCATCCAACCAACTCAGTCAGAAAACTTAGCCTCCTAGCCACCACCACAACAGCAGAAAATCCAATTTAGTGAAAAGACCAACATCATCCATCATGCCAAAACAACCCAAGACAACCAGGAAAATGGTAGAAGAAAATAACAGCATCTAGCAAACCCACCAAAGTAGCAAAAATTTTGATCCAGGTGAGGTAAATAGCCAGCCAAAAACAAAATGAAGCGAAGATAGTAAGATAGACTGAAAGCCATCCATCAGGAGCAGCAGTAACACAACAGGAACACCAACAAAGCCAATAGCAAAAAAGAGGAGAAATATCAATGAGTGCATGCATCATAACCACAACCAAGTTAGGCACCAATGAACCAAACCATTTCACTACATCACAAAGCAAAACAACTGCCACTAAATAGTCATTAGGCAAACCTAAAATAAACAACAAAAAAATAAAACAACTACATCCAAGAGAGGAAGACCATTACAGAAGAGGTCAAAACCAAAAGAAGAAACCCAAACCAGCAAAATTGACCCTCCAAACCCAATCCACAAAAAAGAAGATGTAATAATCAATAAATAACCTCCACTTTTCAAAATCCAATCCAAAATTAGACCATCATCATCCCTCGATCACCAAAGTAAACCATCCAACACAACTAGCCAGCCAACCAACCCAGCATAGGCCCAAGAGTGAAAATAAACAAATGGCCACAACCCAAAGAGGGTTTAACAAAGGCAAACCAAAAGCAATGGATCATAAAAAACCAACTGAAAAAATGAAGCCAAGAAAATTATAGTTTGAGATAAGGTAATCCAGTGTTATCCAGATTGACAAAATCCCTTAATAGTTTAGGCCAATTTTGATTATCAAATAAAGTTAAATCAGTTAAGTTGGAACCTAAAGTAGCCAAGAAATCAGCACAAGCATTACCTTCACAAAGGATATGAGAAATTTTCTAATAAACTTGAGAAAAATAATTTTTAGTATGATTGAAAAGATAAAATAAATCAGCATTTTCTATTCTATTAGAGTTTAACATGTCAAGAAGCATGAGCGCATCAACTTCAATCCATATGTTGAGGAAACCTTTATTCAAAGAAATTTCAATAGCTTTATTGACAGGCATAAGCTCAACATAGATAACAGAGTAGGCTTTAAGAGGATAGGCAAAAGCACAAATGATAGAATGTTTAGAATCCCTAAGAATACCACCACAGCCATATTTATTGGAAGCAATAAAACCACCAGTATTCACTTTAGTCAAAGTTTTTTTGGGTTTGATCTAATGGATAATCTTGGCTTTTTTATAAGAGTGAACATCAGGCAGAATGACACCTAATTTTTTATCCAAAAATTTGTAGCCTCTAAAATGAATGTTTCTAATAAGTTTGGCATTAAACGGAGCATGAATTTTTTCTTTGGTTATAGCCAGGATCCTTTTATGGCTCATAGGAATACCACAATATTTAGCATCATTTTATGAACGGATAAAGGTAATAGCAACTAGAACTTTGATATGACCTTTCACACTTTTTTGGAAATAGACTTCATGAAGTTGATACATGGAAAGAGAGAAATGAAAGTAGTTAGTATTAAATAAATCATCATACCATAAACATAATTTAGAAGAAATATCACCATTAACAAAAACCTGATTAACATTTTTCAATATGAAAGCAACAATAGCACTTTGAAGGTAAATAAAACCCTCTATTCCAAAGCAAAGAGTCTAAGGGAATAAAGTTATTCAAAATCCTCCAAGCTAAAAATAAATAAGAAATAGAAATGATATTGTTCCAAAGTTTAATGAAAACATTAGAGGAGTTCTACTTATCTCTAATAAAAGTCCAAACCTCTTTAAGAAAAAAAATCACCATTGTAAGAAATCTTAAAGAGAATTTGGTCAAGCTTGTTTGAGAAAATAGGGATATTTCTAAAGTTATCTAAAACAAAAATAAGGATATAATTCTCAAGTTTGTTCTCATTCCAAGTGTTATTATGCAAGAAAGAGTTAACTTTGATAGTTCTGTAGAGGTGGGTAGATAAAGAGTCAATAGAGCCATTGACAATCCAATTGTCTTGCCAAAAGAAAGAAGAACCCAATGAATACCCAAGATATTAAGGGTTCAACAACCCATTTAATGGAGCAAAGCCTTTTCCAAACCAGAGAGTCACCAACTTTGTAATCACAGATAAGAGGGTGTTTACCTTGGAAATATTTTTTTAATCATAAAATTAGCCCAAAGGCTATCATTCTTTCTAAAATTCCACCAGATCCTATGAGAGAAGGTAGTAATAGCTTCAATCAGTTTGCAACGAGACCACCTTCACCCAAGGGACCACAACATTTATGCCGAAGTCCAATGCATTGTTTTAGTAGAATTATTAGATCAACAAAAAAATTTATTAAGCAAGCGATCAATTCTAATAAGAGTAGAATTAGTGGGATAATAATTTGAATCAAATAAAGAGGCATTGAATTGAGAGTGCTTCATGAATAGTGAGCCTTCCACCAAAGGAAAGTAAATGAAATTCTAAATAGAAATTTTATTTAAAATTTTTTTTGAATTAACTCATCCAAAAGATGGGATCATTTTGGATCTTTAAAAAGAGGAGCACTTAAGTACTTAAGAGTAAGGTGTTGTTGTTTAAAGTTAGAGATATGCAAGATTTGATTAATTATTATTGGAGATGCTTGAAGAAGTAATAAAACAACTTTTGTTATCGTTGATAGATATACTACTTTCTATACCAAATTTGTTTAAAAAAAATCTTGAGATTCTTGATATGATGAATAGAAGCATTGTACAAAATAATGAAATAATCTACAAAGATTAAATTAGAAATAGGAAGACCACCAGGAGTTCTGTAATACATACTAGGATTATTTAAGAATAGATCATTGATTCTCTAAGATAAGTACTCAACAACAATAATAAATAAGGTAGGAGATAGAGGATCCCCATATCTTAGTCCATGGGAAGAAGGAAAGAAGCCTAAGGCTTCCCCCATTAAGAAAAATAGAAAACCAGGCATTATTAATATAAATTTAAAAAAGAAAGATAAATTTATTAGAAAACCCAAAAATATTTAGAATATGGATAAGTAAATCCCAAGAGATATAATCAAAAGCTTTGTTAACATCTAATTTGAACAGAATGTTACCACCTCTAGTCTTAGCATCTAAATAATGATTTAATTCTTGAGCAAGCAGAATATTATCAAAAATAGATCTGCTTCTATCAAAACTAGTTTGGTTTAGACAGATAATCTTGTGAAGTAAAGGACTGAGCCTATTACTTAGAATTTTGAAAATCAACTTATTGAAGATGTTGCATAGACTAATAGGTCTAAAATCACTCCAATAGTCTGGATTATCTTTCTTAGGTATGAGAACAAATGAAGTGCTAAAAAATATCTAGAAAAGGATTACCATTAAAACCAATCACAACCTTAACTAAATCATTTTAATAATATTGGCATATTTGAAAAATTAGTGAAACCTCGGACCAAATGAATCTATGTTCATGCTATTAAGAACTTTAAAAATTTCCTCTCATTAGTACGTAGTAAGCAAATCATTGTCATTATTGGTTATAATAAAGAATCAAGTGTGATTTAGAAATAACTTCATAAGAGAAACTCTTATTAAGCATATTTCTAAAGTAATTGTTGAATCCTTAATATTATTATTCTTCATAATCCATTCTCCATTGTCATCTTTAATTTTTGAATATTATTTAAAGCTCTCTTTTATTAACTAAAGCATGGAAATATCTAGTATTTTTGTCACCATCCACATATTTTGCTAGTAGCTTTTAGCGCAATAAGTCTTTCATATTTTGAAAATTAACAAGTTTATCTTTTGCCTTAGTCAAGTGATTAATCTTAGTAGGATCAAACATAACAGAGACTTCAAGATCACAAACCATTTCCTTGATATTAGCAAAAAGGTTTTTAAAATAATGCTTGTTCCACATACCCAGATTTTGTTTAAGTCTTTTAAGCTTAAACCAAAATCTATTCATCCCCATAATCAAATTGTCAAGATGTAAGAAAGCTTTCTAATTGTTAGCCACAACATTAAACAAATCAATTTGCTGAATCCACATGTTCTGAAATCTAAAATGAGAGAAATTTTTTAATCTATGAAAGTTATCTTTAATAGAAACCAAAAGAAGATCATGATCAAATAAGGTTCTACTTAAATGATAGATAGTAGTAATAGGCCATTGTGTAATCTAATGAGTAATAAAAAAATCAAGTCCAACCTTTGCCAAAGTCTAGAGTTTTTCCAAGTTAAATTTGAACCCTTGAAGCCAATACCAATCAAATTGCAATCAAGGATCATATTGGAAAATTCTTCCATGGAATGAATATTGAGAAAACCACCTCATCATTCAGAAGAGAATAAAATAGTGTTGAAATCCCACCAACAAACCAAGGTTTATTGACGAGGTAACAAAATTCCTCAAATTTTCCAAAGAAGATTTCTACTAGATCTATTACAAGATGCATAGACAAAAGAGCCCAAAACAATAAATCACCATAAGATATTTGAGCATTGAAAACTTGTTGAAAATCATCAAGAATGGAAACCACCACAAAATTATTCCAAAAAACAAAATTTTATTACTAACATTAGAGAAAAATTTATTGAAATTGATCATTCTAGCAACATGGTTAATTTTGTTTGCATGAATAAGAGCCTCCAAAATAATAAGTAAAGAAATATTATGAATATGATAAAGGTTTCTAATATTGTTACAAATAGACCGGGTATCGATCCCTCTAACATTCCAAATAGGAAAATTAAATACAAGGAAATAAAAAAGGTGTTAAGAAAAGGTTAATTAAAAGAGGAGAGGGAGGTCACACTAGATCTAGTGTTTTTAGACAATTTTGGAGGGATGTTTTCAACTTTTTTTTTTCTTTTTAGCATGATAAGTTTTGGAAACCATTTCCTTTTCCCATAGAATCATCCTTCATGAAATATTTAGCAACATTAATCACATATTTATGGGAAGTCTTCTGTATAGAAGTGAGTTCTCCTTCTTCCAAGTTATTAGAATTTATTAAAGCAAAATGAATGTGCATAAGTTAGGGAGTCAAAATAGATTTATTAAGAAGGCAAGTGTGAACATCCATCCCTTCTTCTTCAATACCCGTGAATTTGACAAAACCATATCTTTTTGAGAATTTAAATCATCCTTAACTAAAGTAAAGTCATGTTTTTCAAACTAAATATCGTGAGAAACCAAAGCCATATTCTCCCTTGAATTTGTATGATGCATAACATTGATATCCTTATTAATATTTTCAATGAAAGAATCATTTTTGTTAATCAAAACTAGTAAGGATATGAGGATCGACTTAGAGAAAAAATAATTGTCTCCAAAAGTTTAGAAAAATTATTACTTTCCACATTAGAAACCTTCAATTGCATAGAAGAAATAAGAGGTAAAATAACCTTATTAGGAACATTCAATGAATTTTTTTTTATGAATTAACTTTTTGATATTTAACATTGTTTGGCCTATGGTTAGGAACATTAGTTTCCTTAACAGAAATTTTCATTTTTTGGTGAGGATGCAGAATGAAACATTCAGAATTATCATGCCCGTGGATTATATTATGAGAACAAAAGACAGGGAAATTTTTAACTTTCTACATATAACTGTAATTTTTAGATCCTAACTAGATTTCTTTGGGGTGTTTCTTGGTAATGTCCAATTCAACAAGGAATCAAACCAGAGAAGGTCAAGATTATGTAGTTGTTGTTTGATCAATTTGCATTGGCCGACCAAATAAAGCACTCACAATAAAAAGGAATTGATGATTAATGAAATGAATTCACATATTGGGGAGAGAAATCCAAACCATAACGATTGGAGATTCATCTCTAATATCAAATAGTAGAGTCCATTTCAGTAACCTCATTTGGAAATTGAAAACAAAATAAGAACGATGAGCAAAAGCATGGGAGTAATCCAAATCATTTGTTAATTGAATTAAAATAAGGGGAGGATTAATTAAACCAATCATAAAAGCACACGAAAATTTCAGACTATGAAAAAATGGTGAATGTTTTCTAGATTTGCCTATGAAGAGTAAACTTTCCAATCAATGTGAATTCAAATGGCTTAGCAAGCTTTTCCACAATCAGATCAGAGCACATAACCATAAGCATGACAAAAAAGAAGTCAACATAAGTTCCAAGGAATCACCTGGAAAACTATCGTTACTAATAAGGATGTCTTTGAATGATTTCAAAGAAGCCAAAGCCAAGGTAGTTGATGCCCTAGTAGGATCCATTGGATCCATCAGTTTCCCCCACGGAATCATCAGGGAAGATGCCAAGCCATGGTGTCACTCCAAGTAAAACATGAAAGTAGCCAACGTCCATCAATTCCAGAAGGAATCTAGTGAGAATCACACCAAATAGCCATCAAGCAGTGACCAGAAAGCCAAAAGTGAGAGGGGAAAAGGGGAATTACCAGAGCATGAGGTCAACGGCTCGGGCGGCGGGTGAGTTTGGTGATGTGCACAAAGGGTATGGATGTAATAAATGCGAGCTGATGACACGAGCTTACTAGGAATTTAGGTTTAGGATTAGATTTATTAGGTTATAGGGTTTAAGTTTATTTTTTAATTTATTTAGCTAATTTATGTTTAGGTTTAGGATTTAGGGTTATGGTTTAAGGTTTAGGGTTTAGGGTTTAGGTGTAAGGCTTAAGGTTTAGGGTTTAGGGTTTTGGGGTTTATGCATTTAGGGTCTAAGGTTTTGAATTTAGGGTTTACAATTTGGAGTTTAAGGTTTACGGTTTAGGGTTTAGGGACTTTTAGGGTTCAAGGTTGAGAGTTTATGTCTAGTTTTTGGGTCCAGGGTTTAGGGTTTTGGATTTAGGATTTAGGATTTATTTTTAAAAATTAAGTAAACTAGTAGGTTTAGGTTTATTTAGTTTACTTAGTTTATTTTTATTTATCTGAGTTTATTTTCTTTTTTATTTTTATTTATGTCTATCTTTTATTTTTATTTAGTTTTATTTATTTATTTTAGCTTTATTTATTTTAGTTTAGGTTTTTATTTTTGTTTATTTTTTAGGTTTAGTATTAGAAGTAGGTTTCTTTTTTAGTTGAGTTTTATTTATATTTTATTTTTTATGTTTAGGTTTTTAGATTTTTAGGGTTTAGCATTTAGGGCTTAGGATTTAAAATTTAGGGTTTAGATTTTAAGGTTTTAAGGTTTACATTTTTAGGGTATAGGTTTTAGGGTTAGGGTTTTGGGTTTAGGTTTTAGTGTTTAGGTTTTAAGGTTTAGGGCTTTTAAGCTTTTTAGGGTTTAGGGTTTAGGGTTTTGGGTTTTAGGGTTTAGGGTTTTGGGTTTAGTGTTTAGGGTTTATGGTTTAGGGTTTTAGGTTTAGGGTTTTGGGTTTTGGGTTTAGGGTTAGTTTTAGGATTTAGGGTTTAGGGTTAGGGTTTTTTTAAAATTTTTCATTTTAGGGTTATGGGTTTAGGGTTTAGGTTTTAGTTTAGGCTTATTTTTAAATTAAGTAAATTGTTAGGTTTAGGGTTTTTTTAGTTTATTTATTTATTTATTTTTATTTATTTATTTATTTATGTTTATTGTTTATTTTTATTTAGTTTATTTTCTTTATTTTAGGTTTAGTTATTTTAGTTTAGGTTTTTTATTTTGTTTATTTTTTTAATTTTAGGTTTAGGTTTATGTTTATTTTTTTAGTTTAGTTTTATTTTTATTTTATTCTTTAGGTTTATGTTTTATTTTTTATTTTTAGGTTTATGTTTAGAATTTTATTCTATTTTTTAGGTTTAATTTTTAGGTTATTATTTTTAAGTTCATTATTAGGTTTTATTTTTCAATTTAGGTTTTGGTTTAATTTTTGTTTATTTTATTTTATATAGTTTAGGGTTTAGGTTTAGGTTTAGGTTCAGGTTTATTTATTTTAGTTTAATTTATTTTAGTTTACGTTTAGGTTTATTTTATTTTGTTTATTTTTGGTTTAGGTTATATTTTTTATTTATAGGTTTATTTTTTAGTTTATGTTTTTTATTTAGGTTTTATTTTATTTTAATTTAGGTTTATTTTGTTTTTATTTTTCATTTAGTTTTTATTTTAGTTAGGTTTTTTTACTTTTAGGTTTATTTTGTTTCTAGTTTAGTTTTGGTTTTTATTTATTTTAATTTAGTTTAGTTTCTATTTTTTATTTTTAGGTTTAGTTTTTTTTATTTATTTTATTTTTAAGTTTTATTTAGTTTAGGATTAGGTTTTAAGGTTTCTAGGGTTTAAGGGTTTAGGGTTTAGGGTTTACGGTTTTAAGTTTATGATTTATGGTTTAGGGTTGTAGGTTTTAGGATTTAACATTTAGTGTTTAGGGTTAGGGTATTTTTTATTATTATTATTTTTATTTTTATGATTTAGGGTTTATGGTTTAGGTTTTAGGTTTAGGGTTCAGGTTTTAGTTTAGGGTTTAGGGTTTCTGGATTTTCTTTTTAAAAGAGAATAAATACAGATTCAACATTTCTTCTTTTCGATTTCAACAACCTAGTAACACACCAGGTTTTTTAAGACACAAGCGATGACATAGATCAAGAATGAGCATGCATAAAATAAATCAAAAAACCTAAATAACTAGAATCATCTCTACTATAAAGACACACTTCCATAAGCAACAAATTGAATCGGCCATTCTTTAGTTTCTCTAGTTACCATTAGAACCACCCCGGCCTCTCAAGTAGCAGGATCCACCATCATATCCCCGATCTCTCCCTCGGCCACCACCACGGCTGTATCCACCATCGCTTCTCCCACCTTCATAACCACCACTGCTTTGAACACCACCTCCATATCAACCAGCACCTCCATATCCCCCACCACCACTGCGATAATCGTCACCTCCGCCTTTGCAATGACGACTAGATCTAGATTGACCCTAGTTGACCGTGATGTTCCTTCCATCAAGGTTATGCCCATTTTTAGGGTTTAGGTTTATTAGGTTTTAGAGTTTAGGTTTTTTTAATTAATTTAGTTACTTTAGGTTTATTTTTAGTGTTTGAGATTTAGAGTTTAGTGTTTAGGGTTTAGGGTTAGGTTTAGGGTTATAGGTTGTATGTTTAGTGTTGTAGGTTTAGGGTTTAGGATTTTAGGTTAGTTTTAGGGTTTAAGGTTTAATGTTTATAGTTTAAGATTTAGGGTTTAGGATTTAGGGTTTATTATTTTTTTTAAAAAATTTAGTAAACTTGTAGGTTTAGGTTTATTTAGTTTACTTTAGTGTTTATGCTTTTAAGGTTTAGGGTTTAGGGTTTGGAGTTTAGAGTTTATGGTTTTTTAGGGTTTAGGGTTTAAGGTTGTAGGTTTAATGTTGTAGGTTTATGGTTTAAGCTTTACGGTTAGTTTTAAGTTTTAGGGTTTAGGGTTAGAGATTTTTTATTTTTTTTATTTTTATTTTTAGAGTTTAGGGTTTAGAGTTTAGGTTTTTGGTTTAGGGTTCAAGTTTTAGTTTAGTGTTTAGGGTTTTGTTTTTTTTAATAAAGACCAATTAAGATTCAACATTTCCTTTTTTTTTATTTCATCAACTTAGTAACACACTAAGTTTCTTAAGATACAAGCGATGATATAGAACAAAAATGAGCATACATAGAGCAAATCAAGAACACTAGAGAACTAGAACAGTCTCTATCTTAAAGACATAATCCATAAGTGGCAGATTGAATCAGTTGTTCTTCAGTTTCTCCATCACCCATCATAACCACCACGACTTCTCAAGTAGCGGGATCCACCATCATATTCCCGATATCTCCCTCCACCACCACCATGGTTGTAACCTCCATCGCTACTCTTGCCTCCATAACCACCACTACTCTAACCACCACCTCTGTATCCACCAGCACCTCTAGATCTCCCACCACCACTACGATATCCACCACCTCCTCCTTTGCCTCCAAAGCTAGATCTAGATTGAGCTTATTTGATGGTGAAGTTCCTGCCATCAAGGTTCTACCCATTCTTGGAGTTTAGATTTAGGTTTAGGTTTATTAGGTTTTATGACTTAAGATTATTTTTTAATTTACCTAGTTACATTAAGGTTTGTAGTTTAGGGTTTGGGGTTTAGCGTTTAGGGATCAGGGATAGGGTTTAGGATTTAGGGTTTAATATTTAGGGGGTTTAGGTTATTAGGTTTTAATCTTTTTGCATTTAGGGTTTAGGGTTACAATTTAGGGTTTGGGGTTTAGGATTTACAGTTTAGGGCTTAGGGTTTAGTGTTTAGCATTTTCTTAAAAAGATTTAAGTAAACTGGTAGGTTTAGGTTTATTTAGTTTATTTAATGATTTTTTATTTATTTTAGTTTATTTTATTTTTTATTTTCATTTAGGTTTATTTTTTATTTCTATTTACTTTAGTTTATTTATTTTAGGTTTATTTATTTTAATTTAGGTTTTTATTTTAGTTTATTTTTTAGGTTTAGTTTTAAGTTTAGGTTCATTTTTTAGCTTAGTTTTTTATTTTATTCTTTAGGTTTATGTTTTATTTTTTTTTTTAGGTTTAAGTTTAGGTTTTTATTTTATTTTTTTTAGGATTAGGCTTTCAATTTATTTTTTTAGTTTATTTTTAGGTTTTATTTTTTAGTTTAGGTTTAGCTTTATTTTTACTTTATTTTATTTTATTTAGTTTACGATTTAGGTTTAGGTTTAGGCTTTATTTATTTTAGATTAGTTTATTTTAGTTTAGGTTTAGGTTTATTTTATTTTGTTTATTTTAGTTTTAGGTTTTAGTTTAGGGTTAAATTTTTAGTTTTATTTTATTTTAGTTTTAGTTTTTGTTTCATTTCATTTTTTATTTAATTTAGGTTTAAGTTTTTACTTATTTTTTATTTTAGGATTTATTTGTTTAGATTTAGGTTTTTAGATTTTAGGGTTTAAGGTTTAGGGTTTAGAGTTTATGGTTTAGGGTTTAGGGTTTAGGATAAGGGTTTATGGTTTAGGGTTGTAAGTTTAGAGTTTAGGATAAGTTTTAGGGTTTAGGGCTTAAGGTTAGGGTTATTTTATTTTTTTATTTTTTTAGTTTTAAATTTTTTATTAATTTATTAACCAAATAGTTTTATGTTTATTTAGTTTAGTTGGCTGATTTTTTATTACTTTAGTTTATCTTACATTTTTTTAGGTTTATTTTTTATTTAGTTTAATTTATTTATTTTATGTTTATTTAGTTTAGTTTTGGTTTTTTATTTTAGTTTATTTTTTTAGTTTTATGTTTAGGTTTTCATTTATTTTTTAGTTTAGTTTTATTTTTACAAAATTATTTAGGTTTAGGTTTTATTTTTTATTTTTTTGGTTTAGTTTAGGCTTTTATTTTATTTTTTTAGGTTTAGGTTTTAGATTTTTTTTAGGTTTATTTTTTTTTTTAGTTTAAATTTAGGTTTATTTTTATTTTTATTTAGTTTAGGTTTAAGTTGAGGTTTATTTTAGGTTTAGGTTTTATTTATTTTATTTTAGTTTAGGTTTAGGTTTTTTTTTAGTTTAGTTTTTTTTAGTTTTGGGTTTAGGTTTTTTTTATTGATTTTTAGGTTTTATTTTTAAGTTTATTTTTTAGGTTTAAGTTTTATTTTATTTTATTATAGGTTTATTTTATTTTTTTATGTTTAGTTTTATTTTTTTATTATAACTTTTAGTTAAGTTTAGGTTTTATTTATTTTTATTTATTTTAGTTTAGGTTTAGTTTTAGTTTTATTTTATTTTTAGCTTTATTTATTTATTTTTTAGGTTTATTTAATTTAGGTTTAGGTTTTAGCTTTAGATTTATGGTTTAGGATAAGTATAGGGTAGGGTTTGGGGTTTAGGGTTTAGGGTTTAGGGTTTAGAGTTTTATGGTTTAATGTTTAGGGTTAAGGTTTTACAATTTTTAGGGTTTAGTGTTTAGGTTTTAGCACTTAAGTTTTAGGTTTAGGGCTCAAGTTTTAGTTTAGGGTTTTTAGTTTTTGGTTTTTTTTTTAAATAGAGAACAAATTCATATTCAACTTTTCTTTATTTTAATTTCATTAACCAAGTAACACACCAAGTTTTCTAAGACTCAAGGTATGTCATAGATAAAAAATGAGATCGCATATTCACCAACACCTCCAGATCCCCCATCACTGCTCCTCCTGCCTCCATATCCACCACTGCTTTGACCACCACCTCCATATCCACCAGCACCTCTAGATCCCCCACCACCACTGCATAATCACCACCACCCCACCTCCAAGTTCTAGGCAGGCAGTTGACCATGTTCTGTGGATCTACCCAATCTTAGGGTTTAGGTTTACTAGGTTTCAGGGTTTGAGTTTATTCTTTAATTTATTTAGTTACATGAAGTTTATGTTTACGGTTTGGAGTTTAGGGTTTAGGGTTTAGGGTTTAGGATTTATGGTTTAAGGTTTTTTTTTAATTAAGTAAACCTGTAGGTTTAGGTTTATTTAGTATATTTAGTTTATTTTTTATTTATTTTAGTTTACTTTATTTTTTTATTATTTAGGTTTAGTTTTTTTTATTTAGTTAGTTTATTTATTATAGGTTTATTTATATTAGTTTAGGTTTTATTTTAGTTTATTTTTTTAGGTTTAGGTTTAGTTAGTTTATTTTTTAGTTGAGTTTTATTTTTATTTTATTATTTAAGTTTAGGTTTTATTTTTTATTTTTTTATTTTTTGGTTTAGGTTTTATTTTATTTTTTTAGGTTTAGATTTTAGGTTTTTATTTTTGGTTTATTTTTAGGTTTTAATTTTTAGTTTAGGTTTATGCTTATTTTCAGTTTATTTTATTTTATTTTATTTAGGTTTAGGTTTAGTTTAATTTGAGTTTAGGTTTAGGTTTTATTTATTTTAGTTTTGTTTATTTTAGTTTAGGTTTAGTTTATTTTATTTTATTTATTTTATTTTAATTATTTTATTTTATTTATTTTATTTAGTTATTTTATTTTATTTATTTTTATTAGGTTTAGGTTTGATTTACTTTATGTTAATTTAATTTAATTTTTTATTTAATTTTATTTTTAGGTTTAGGTTTAGGTTTTAAGTTATATTTTTTTATTATTTTTATTTTTTTTATGTTTAGGTTTTTTTATTTATTTTATTTTTTTGGTTTTATGTAGTTTAGGTTTAAGCTTTTAGCTTTTTAGGGTTTAAGATTAGGCTTTAGGGTTTAGGTTTAAGATTTAAGATTTAGGGTTAGGGTTTAGGTTTAGGGTATAGGATTTAGTGTTTGCTTTAGGGTTATAAGTTTAGGGGTTAGGTTTAGGGTTTAGGATTTTTGGTTATGGTTTTAAGGTTTTAGGGTTTAGTTTAGGTTTAGGTTTGGTTTAAGGTTTAGTTTAGGAGTTTAAGTTTTGGGTTTTTAGTTTAGGTTTAGGGTTTAGGGTTTAAGGTTCAGTTAGGGTTAGGTTTAGGTTTAGAGTTTAGGTTTAGTTATTTAGTTTTAAATTAGGGTTATAAGTTTAGGGTTAGTTTTAAGGTTTAGGGTGTAGGGTTTAGGTTTAATTTAGGTTTAGGTTTAGGGTTTAGGTTTAGAGTTTTTAAGTGGATAGGTTTACATTTAGTTATTTAGCTTATTTTTATTTATTTTAGTTTATTTTAATTTTACTTTATTTAGGTTTTTGTTATTTTATTTAGTTTAGTTTATTTATTTTAGTTTAGGTTTTAATTTTAGTTAATTTTAGGTTTAGGTTTAGGTTTATGTTTATTTTTTGTTTAGTTTTATTTTTTTTTATTTTTAAGTTTATGTTCTATTTTTTTTTTATGTTTAGGTTTGGTTTTATTTTATTTTTTTTTTATTATTAGGTTTAGGTTTTTTATTTTAGGTATATTTTAAGGTGTTCTTTTTTAGTTTAGGTTTAGGTTTATTTTTAGTTTATTTTATTTTATTTAGTTTAGTGTTTAGGTTTAGGTTATTTTAATTTTAGGTTGAGGTTTATTTTATTTTAGTTTAGTTTATTTTAGCATAAGTTTAAGTTTATTTTATTTTGTTTATTTTAGTTTTATTTTAGGTTTAGGTTTTTTTTCGTTTAGGGTTTAGGTATTATTTTTTATTTCTTTTGATGTTTTATTTTTAGGTTTATTTTTTCAGTTTAGGTTTTTATTTTATTTTATTTTAGGTTAATTTACTTTTATTTTAAGTTTAGTTTTTATTTTATTTAGGTTTTTTATTCATTGGTTTATTTTATTTTTTTTAGTTTAGTTTAGGCTTTTATTTTTTTTTAATTTTATTTTATTTTTAGGTGTAAGTTTAAGGTAGGCTTTGGTTTAGGTTTTAGTTTATGTTTTTATTTTATTTTATTTTACTATTTTATTTTAGTTTAGGTTTTATATATTTATTTTATTTTTAGGTTTTATTTAGTTTTGGTTTAGGTTTTTAGCTTTTTATGGTTTACAGTTTAGGGTTTAAGGTTTAAGGTTAGGTTATGGTTTAGGGTTTAGGCTATAGGGTTTGGGGTTTTGGGTTTTGTATTTTGGGTTTAGGGCTTAGGTTTTAGGGTTTAGGGTTTAGGTTTTAGGGTTGAGAGTTTAGTGTTTAAGGTTTTAGTTTTTAGGTTTTTGGGTTTAGGGTTTAGGGTTTTTAGGGTTTATGGTTTAAGGTTTAGGGTTTAGGGTTGAAGTTTAGGTTTTGGATTCAGGTTTAAGTTTTCAGGTTTAGGGTTTTTTTGTTTTTTTAACATAGAACAAAATCAAATTCAACATTTCTTATTTTTGATTTCATCAACAAAGTAACAGACCAAGTTTAGCAAGACAAAAGTGATGACATAGATTAAAAATGGGCACACGTATCCACCAGTACCTCCAGATCCCCCACCATTGCTCCTCCCGTGTCCATAATGACCGCTGCTTTGACCAACACCTCCATGTCCTTTTTTATCCACCATATGATAAGCCTCAGCCTTCCCTCAGGTTAGATCTAGATTGAGCTTAGTAGATTATGATGTTCCTGCCATCAAAGTTCTACCCATTCTTAAGGTTTAGGTTTAGGTTTATTAGGTTTTAAGGTTTAGGTTAATTTTTTAAGTTATTTAGTTACTTTAGGTTTAGGTTTAGGGTTTGGGTTTTAGAGTTTACGGTTTAAGGTTAGGATTTAGGGTTTAGGGTTTAGGGTTTAGGGTTTAGGGTTTAGGGTTTATTATTTTAGTGTTTAGGGTTTAGCGTTTAGGGGGTTAGGTTTTTTAGGGTGTAGGGTTTAGGGTTTAGGGTTTAGGGTTTAGAGTTTAAGGTTTTTTTATTTAAATTAAGTAAACCGATAAGTTTAGGTTTATATAGTATATTTAGTTTATTTTTTCTTTATTTTAGTTTACTTTATTTTTTTAGGTTTATTTTTATTTTTATGTAGTTTAGTTTTTTATTTTAGTTTAGGTTTTATATTTTATTTTATTTTTTAGGTTTACATTTAGGTTTACATTTATTTTTTAGTTGAGTTTTATTTTGATTTTATTTTTGAGGTTTAGGTTTAATTTTTTAGTTTGTGTTTAGGTTTAGGTTTAGGTTTATTTTATTTTGCCTATCTTAGTTTTATTTTAGGTTTAGGTTTTTTTTTCGTTTAGGGTTTAGGAATTATTTTTTTATTTCTTTTTAGGTTTTATTTTTAGGTTTACTTTTTAGGTTTAGGTTTTTATTTATTTTTTATTTTATTTTTTTATTTTAGGTTTATTTATTTTTATTTTATTTTTGGTTTATTTATGATAATTTTAAGTTTAATTTTTATTTTATTTAGGTTTTTTATTAGGTTTTTTTTTAATTTAGTTTAGGTTTTAATTATTTTATTATAAATATTTTTTTTTTTTTTTATATTTTGGTTTAGGTTTATTGTAGGTTTTTTTTTTTTACTTTTAGGTTTAGGTTTTTATTTTTTAATTTTAGGTTTAATTTTGGTTTAGTTTAGGTTTTTTTAGTTTTTTTATATTTATAGGTTTATTTTTTGGTTTAACGTTTAGGGTTTAGTGTTTTTTTTGGGGTAGGGTTTAAGGTTTAGTTAGGTTAGTTTAAGTTTAGGTTAAAGTTTAGTGTTTAAAACTTTAGTTTATATTTTTTTAGGTTTAGAGTTTAGGTTTAGGTTTAGTTTTAGTTTTAAGGGTTTAGGGTTTTAAGTTTAGGGCGAGTTTAGTTTTAGTTTAGGTTTAGGTTAGGTTTAGGGTTTAGGTTAGGTTTAAGTTTAGGTTAGGTTTAGGTTTAGGGTTTAGGGTTTTAGTTATTTTAGTTTAAATTTAGGGTTTTTTAGGGTTTTAGGTTTAGGTTATGGTTTAGTTTATTTTTATTTATTTTATTTTATTTTATTTTATTTTTATTTAGGTTCATTTTTAACTTTATTTAGTTTTTTTGGGTTAATTACTTTATTTTTTAGGTTTATGTTTATTTTTTTCTTTAGTTTTATTTTTATTTTATTTTTTTTTGGTTTTGGTTTTATTTTTTATTTTGAGGTTTAGGTTTAGGTTTTTATTTTATTTTCATAGGTTTATATTTTAGGTATTTTTTTTAGTTTAGGTTTAGGTTTATTTTTAGCTTATTTTATTTTATTTAGTTTAGGTTTAGGTTTAGGTTTATGTTTTATTTATTTTAGGTTGGTTTAGTTTAGTTTCGGTTTACGTTTATTTTATTTTGTTTATTTTAGGTTTAGGTGTTTTTTTAGTTTAGGGTTTAGGTTTTATTTTTATTTAATTTTGGGTTTTATTATCAAGTTTACATTTTAGGTTTAGGTTTTTATTTAGTTTTATTTTAGGTTTATTTTATTTTTATTTTACATTTGGGTTTTATTTTATTTAAGTTTTTTAAATAATCATGACAATAATCTTTTAAATCATTGTGTTAATCCCATGCGACATGTATGGCGAATCTGATGAAAAAATGTGTTAGAAATTGCATCGGCGCCCGGATGTTAAATAAGCAAGGGTTCCCACATTATGGACGGATGTGGGCAAAGAAGTTAGTCCATGAATCTAGAATTAGGTTAGGATCTTGGAATATAGGTACTCTTACAGGTAAATTAATGGAATTAATAGATGTTATGGTTCATATAAAGATAAATATTTTATGTGTTCAAGAAACTAAATGGGTTGGTGAGAAGGCCAAGGAGATTGATAGTTTAGGTTTTAAATTTTGGTATTCAAGTAAAAATCGAACTAGAAATGGTGTAGGTGTGATTATAGATAAAAGTTTGAAGGATAATGTTATAAGTATTAATAGATGTGGAGATGGAATTATAGCTTTAAAGATTATTGTTGATACTAAGATTATCAATGTTGTAAGTGATTTCAAGTAGGTTTGGAGGTAAAGAAAATTTTGGAATGAATTAGAGGGATTAATACAAAAGATACCTCTTGGAAGAAAAAAAAAATTTAAATGGACATGTTGGTAGAGTTGTAGAAGATTTTAAAGTATTCATGATGGTTATGGATTTGGAGTGACTAATGAAGAAGGTAAGACTATATTAGATTTTAGCTTATGATTTTGTAGTTGCTAACACTTTATTTAAGAAAAGAGATGAACATTTTATTACTTATAAAAATGGATCTAGTAAAACACAGATTGATTATTTTCTAATAAGAAAAATAGATTGTTTAGATTGTAAAGATTGTAAGATCATTCCAAGTGAAATTTTAAGTACCCAACATCGACTATTAGTTTTAGATTTTAAGATGAAAGATTGTAAGAGAAAAAATAAACTAAATTATTGTCCTAGGATTAGATGGGGACACTTAAAAAACACAAATAAAAATATTTTTAAGAGCAAGCTACAAGAAATTGGAATTTGGGATGTTCATAAGGAAGCTAATGTTATGTGAGAAAAAATATCAAGTGAAATTAAGCAAGTTGCTAAAGATGTGCTTGGAGAATCAAAAGGAAAATCTTCTTTTAATAAGAATATGGTGGTGGAGTGGTGTGCAAGAAAAGATAAGAAATAAGAAGCATTATTATAAAAAATTTGGTTTAGATGTAAAAGGAATTGGGAAGATATAAAAAGAGATTCTAAGAAAGCAATATATGGCCTTAATTAGTGATTTATACAATAGATTAGATACCAAAGAAGGTGAAAGATGTATGTATAAGTTAGCCAACCAAAGAGATAGGAGAAGTAAAGACATAGTTCAAGTGAGGGGTATTAAGGATGAAAATAATAAAGTGCTTTTCTTAGAAAAAGATATTGAAAATAGGTGGATGAGATATTTTGATAAACTTTTCAATGAAGGATCTGAAAGTACGATTGATTTTAGCAACCTTAATACCCTAAACGAAAATAGAGAATTTTATTTTTTATCATCGTATTAATAAATCTAAAGTTAGTGAAGCTTTAAAGAAAATGAAATGCGGAAAAGCAATAGGACTAGATAATATTCCAATAGATGCATGGAAATGTTTAGGAGATCAAGGAATTTCATGGCTTACAAATCTTTTTTAATGTTATTTTAAAGACTAAAAGATGCGGATGAGTGGAGAAAGAGTTTGTTGGTTCCTATATTTAAGAATAAAGGTGATGCACAGAGTGTACAAATTATGAGGAAATAAGTTAATGTGCCATACATTAAAATTATGAGAGAAAGTAATTGAGCATAGGTTACGATGTGATCTGAAGTTTCTCATAATCAATTTGGTTTCATGCTGTAGATCTACTATGGATGTTATACATTTGTTAAGAGGTTTGATGGAGAAGCAGAGAAAGTAAGAAGGATCTACATATGATATTTATTGATTTAGAAAGCTTATGATAAAATTTCAAGAGATGTTCTTTGGAGAGTTCTAGAACAGAAAGGAGTTAACATTTGTTATATTCAAGTCATTAAGGATATGTATACTATTTACTTGTGTCCAAACACAAGGAGGATTGACAAAATATTTTCCTATTTGGTTGGATTACATCAAGGATCAACATTAAGCCCTTATACTTATTTTTACTTTATGGATGTTCTTACGAGGCATTTACAAGAAGATGTACCTTGGTGTATGCTTTTCTTTGACATTCTTCTTGTTGATAAGACTAGAGAGGAGTCCAACAAAACTTGAATTATGGAGGTCAACTTTAGAGTCTAAAGGTTTTCATTTAAGTAGATCTAAAACTGAATATATGGAGTGTAATTTTAGTTGTAGAAGTTTTAGTGGTAGTGTTGTGACTTTAGGTGATCAAGTCATTAATAAGAGTGGCGATTGATATATTTAGGCTCTATTGTTCAAAATGATGGTGAAATAGATGGAGATGTTATTAGTAGAATTCAAGTTGGATGGTTGAAGTGGAGGAATGCATCGGCTTTATTATGTGATAGAAAAGTTCCACTTAAACTTAAGGGAAAATTTTATAAGATGGTGGTAAGACCTGATGACTTATGGTGCGAATGTTGGCCAATAAAAGAAACATAAGACTAAGTTATTCTGAGAGATGAGGATAGGTGGATGAGTGGCTTTACTCTTAGAGATAGAATGCAAAATGAGTATGTTGAGGAAAAAGTTGGAGTAGCTCGTGGTAGATAAGATTAGGGAGAGTCTTAGATGGTTTGGCCACATAAAGCGTCGGCCAGATGACCGATTAGGAGAGTAGATGCATTAGATTTTCCTTATGTTAAGAATAGAGGTAGACCTAAAAGACTTGGTAAGATGTAAAAAAATGATCTTAGTATGAATTAAAATGAGAATTTGACACATAATAGGACACAAGATGAAGGATTCATGTAGAACCTCAAGTGGGATTAAGGCTTGTTGTTGTTGTGTCATTGTTGTTGTTGTTGTTGTTGTTAAGTTTTAATTTTATTTTATTTTAGTTTAGTTTTTTTTATTTATTTTATTTATTGTTTTTAGGATTAGATTGAGGTTTAGGTTTAGGTTAGGTTTTAGTTTAGGTATTTATTTTATTTAGGTTTAGTTTTATTTATCTTATTTTAGTTTTATTTAGTTTAGTTTTTAGGGTTTTAGGGTGGTTAGGATTGGGTTTAGGGTCTAGGGTTTAGGATTTAGGGTTGTAGGTTTGAGGGTTTATGGTTTAGGGTTTAGGGTTAGGATTTTTGGGTTTTGTGCTTAGGGTTTAGGGTTTAAGGTTTAGGGTTTAGAGTTTTAGGTTTAGGGTTTAGGGTTACAGACTTTTTTAAAAAAAATTTATTTAAGGTATAGAGTTTAGGGTTTTTTAAGGTTTATGGTTTAGGGTTTAGGGTTTAGAGTTGTTTAGTGTTTAGGGTTTAGGGTTTAAAGTTTAGGGTTTATGATTTTTTTTTTTGGGAACCCCATATACGGGGAAATTTATTGCCATAAAAAATGAGTTACAAGGTCCTTAAAGGGGATAAACTCTAGGATTACTCACAAAGAGCCACCTAGGAATAAATCCCTTATCTAAGTACATCCAAAAGCAAAAGAAAAGAGTTAAGCAAGCAAAAGATAAATTGATTATATATAACAAATGAAGGATAAAGGTCAATGTCTCAGATGTGAGAATGCATGACACAATGGAGTAACCAAGAGAAAAAAAGGAAAAGCACAAGATTGTAGACAAAATGAAGAAATGCTTAAGGTAATATAGAAAGTGGTAACCGAGCAAAGAAATTCGAGAATGGTAATAATAAAGAGGTGTGATAGAGGTGGCTGTGCTCACACAACAAGTTGGGGCAAATATGAGCATCCAAACTTCAGCAGAAGGGTTACATCACAAGAGCTACTACCAAACCAAAAATGAGTGAAATCATCACAGCCATCATAGCCAACAAGCATGTATAGCAGCCATTTGATGAAGATCTATTTAGCCATAATACCTGCAAACATAGGCAAATTTGTATACAAAGTAGAAGAAAGAGCAGCAAAGACCAAAGTGGGTAAGGGGATCACATGCAAATTATATGTCATCATATTAGGTTCCATGGCATGATAATCCCAACTCAAATGAAAGAGAGCCATCAATGTCAAGTCATCCAAATTTTTAACCAGATTTAAAGGATTAATGAGACTAGCAAGAAGAGTCACCAGAGGGAAACAACAGAAATTTTACTGCAAACCAGCCAGGCAAAGACAAGAGCATGGAATTAACCCCATTCCAAGCCTAAAGGACAAATATACATACCCCTTGTAAACACTCCAAGAATTCCGTGGTTATTTCCAGAAAAGGATAACCAAAGAATGTAAGTAATGTAGTTCTTAACAACCTCCTTATTTCAGAATTAAGAAAGGAACAATTATGAAGGGAAACATCAAACCCCAAACCCAAATTACCACAAGAAATGGGAATACAACAACAGATAAGATGAAATAAGTAAAGGGTAGCTCCCCACCACAAACAGCTCCAATAAGAGACAAGCAGAGATAACACCACAGGATCAGCTTTCTTATCATCATACTCAATAATCCAGTTCAGCCAATAGTAAAAGAATGTAAGTAATACAGCTCTTAACAACCTCCTTGATTCAAAAATTAAAAAGCAGCAAATATAAAAGGAAGCAACATATCCCTAGCCCAAATAACCACAAGAAATGGGAGTACAATAGCAGGTATGAAGAATCAAGTAAGGGGCTAATCCCCACAACAAATAACTCAAATAAGTGGCAATCAGAGATAACACAACAGAAGCATCTTGGTTATCATTAAACTCAATAATCCCAACAATGATGATAATATCCGGCCATAAATCCATCCATTGAGATTAAACAAGGTAAAAGATTAAAATCAAGAGAGGCAAAAGCATAATCACAATGATCTACAAAAATCTAGCATAACTAAGAGGGAAAAAATAGCAATAGATGAAGTTAGCTGCAACCCTTATGTTAACAGCAAAACCCAAAAGCTAATAACCAGAATGTGCAAGAAACAGCCAACAACCATAAAAGCAACCTGCTGGATAAAGGACTCGGAAATCCAAAGGCCAACATGATAAGAAATAATACAATTATTACCCCCACTATATAAAACTTTGTTAGATGGCATATAAGTAGAATGAAAACTGAAGGTGTTCAAAAGATGATCGTAAAAAGTCCCTCTAGTAAAGATAATCAAGTCTTAAACCTGATCCTCGCTAAAGAAAACTGCATTAAGGAAGTCCAATCTTGCAAAGGGATAATAAACTAAATAACATCAAAATGACCCTGCTGAACAGGATGGACAACCCCAGAAGTAGGAAGCCGAACATAAGATTCAGTGATCCAGATTAGCCAACCCCCAAGATATAAAATAGCAGGAAGTTGGCCTAAAACCAACCCAATCAAAAAAGAAAATACAAAAGTTAATTTCAGATAATAAAAAAGGCTAAGACAATGAGTGGATAAAATAGTAGCAAGTGAAACCCCAGTTCGAGAAATAAAAAAATAAAATCAAAAGACCAACAACAACCAACAATCACAAAGATAACCTGTTGGATAAAGGACCCAAAAATCCAAAAGCCAACAGTGGAGATAATAGAATAGTTAAAGAACCCATCATATAAAACTCCAATAAAAAACAAAGTAGAGAGATAGAGACAAAAGGGGTTCAGAAGATAACCAAGAAAAAAACCCTTCCAAAAAGGGGTGATCAGGCATGAAGCTAAACCCACAATCTCAGGGAAAGCATACAGAAAACCCAATAAGAACGTCTGAACCTGCAATGAGATAACAAAAAATAAGAAAAGGTAGCCTCTCGCTGGGCAAGTAGGGGAAATGAGGTTTAGGGTTTATGGTTCATTTAGGGTTTAGGGTTTATTTAGGGTTTAGGGTTTTTTAAGGTTTAAGGTTTAAGGTTTAGGGCTAAGGGTTTAGAGTTTATTATTTAGGTCTTAAGGTTTAGGGTTTGAGGTTTAGGGTTTAGGGTTTTAAGGTTTAGCACTTAGGGTTTAGGGTTTAGAGTTTAGGGTTTTTAGGGTTTAGGGCTTAATGTTTAAGATTTAGGGTTTATGTTTCAGGTATAGGGTTTAGGTTTTAGTTTAGGGTTTAGGGTTTATTTTTTTTTATCAGAGGGCAAATTTAGATTCAATATTTCTTTTTTTCAATTTCATCAACTAAGTAACACATCAAGTTTCTTAAGACAGAAGCAATGACATAGATAAAAAATGAGCTTGCATAGTGCAAATCAAAAACCCTAGATAACTAGAACCATCTCTAATGTAAAGATATAATTCCATAAGTAGTAGATTGGATCGTCCGTTCTTTAGTTTCTCTAGTTCCCATCAGAACCACCCCGGCCTCTCGAGTAGCAGGATCCACCATCATATCCCCGGTCTCTGCCTCTACCACCACCATGGTTGTAACCTGCATCACTCCTCCCACCTCCATAACCACTACTGCTCCCACTGCACCTCCATACCCACCAACACCTCCAGATCCCCCACAACCACTATGATAACCCCCCCTCCACCATTGCCTTTACCCCTAGATCTAGACTGAACCTAGTTAATGGTGATGTTCCTGTAGTCAAGGTTCTGCCCATTCTTAGAGTTTAGTTTTAGGTTTTATTATTTTGGTTTATCTTTTTATTTTTTTAGTTACTTTAGGTTTAGTTTTGGGGTTTAAGATTTAGGGTTTAGGGATTTGGGTTTTGGGTTTAAGGTTTAGGGTTTTAGGGTTTATGCTTTTTGGGTTTAGTGTTTAGGGTTTAGGGTTATTATTTAGGGTTTAGGGTTATAGTTTAGGGTTTAGGGTTTAGGGTTTAGGGTTTAGGGTTTAGTGTTTAGGGTTGTAGGTTTAGGGTTTAAGGTTTAGGGTTTAGGATTTTGGATTTATGGTTTTTTTTAATTAAGTAAACCAGTAGGTTTAGGTTTATTTTTTGTTTATTTTAGTTTATTGTATTTTTTATTTGTATTTAGGTTTATTTTTTATTTTTATTTAGTTTAGTTTATTTTTTTAGGTTTATTTATTTTAGCATAGGTTTCTTATTTTAGTTTATTTTCAAGGTTTAGGTTTGTTTTTTTAGTTGAGTTTTATTTTTATTTTATTTTTTAGGTTTGGGTTTTATTTTTTTATTTTTATGTTGAGTTTTTGGTTTTTATTTTTATTTTTGTTTGTTAGTTTTATGTTTTATTTTAGGTTTATTTTAAGATTTATTTTATAGTTTAGATTTAGGTTTATTTTTAGTTTATTTTATTTAGTTTAGGTTTAGTTTATTTTTGGATTATGTTTAGGTTTTATTTATTTTAGTTTAGTTTATTTTAGTTTAGGTTTATGTTTATTTTATTTTGTTTATTTTTTTATTTTAGGTTTAGGTTTTTTTTTAGTTTATTTTGGGTTTTATTTTTTATTTATTTTTAGGTTTTATTTTAAGGTTTATTTTTAGGTTTAGGTTTTATTTTATTTTTTAATTTTTAATTTTATTTTATTTTATTTTACATTTTGTTTTATTTTATTTAGGTTTTTATCATAAGTTTATTTTATTTTTTTTAATTTAGTTTATTTTTATTTATTTTATTTTATTTTTTTTATTAGTTTATTTTATTTTATTTTTTAAGTTTAGATTTGGTTTTAGTTTTATGTTTTTATTTCTTACATTTTATTTAGGGTTTCTTATTTATAATTTAGCTTTAGGTCAGGTTTGTGGTTTAGGCCCAGGGCCCAGTTATGGCCCAGGTTGGGCCCAGGGTTTAGAGTTTAGTCAATTTAGGGTGGGAGGCTGGATGTAAGGGTTTAGCACTGGGGATTATGGTTTATTAGCAGGGTTTAGGTCTAGGGAGCTTTACTTGTGAGCCCAGTTTAGAGCCCAGTAGAGCCAGGGTAACAACCCAGGATCTGGGAGTTTGGGGTTGGGGTAGTTCAGGGCCTGGTGGGAGGTCAAGATTCTGCAGGGTTTGGGCCCATGGAGTTTAGGGTTTAGGGTTTAGGGCCTAGGTCAGAGTTTGGGTTTTAGGGTAGGTTTATTTATTTAGTTTAGGTTTTTATTTTAGTTAATTTTTTTAGTTTATTTTTATTTTTTATTAGTTTTATTTTTATTATATTTTTTTAAGTTTAGGTTTTATTTTTTTAATTTTTAGGTTTAGGTTTAGGGTTTTATTTCTTTAATTTTTTGGTTTAGGTTTAAGGTATTTATTTTAGATTTATTTTTGGTTTTATTTTCAGTTTAGGTATAGGTTAATTTTTAGTTTATTCCATTTTATTTAGTTTGGGCTTAGGTTTAGGTTTAGTTTATTTTAGGTTTAGTTTCAGGCTTAGGTTTTAATTATATTAGTTTAGTTTAGTTTAATTTAGGTTTAAGTTTATTTTATTTTGTTTATTTTATTTTTTATTTTAGGTTTAAGTATTATTTTAGTTTAGGGTTTAGGTTTTATTTTACATTTATTTTTAGGTTAATTATTTGGTTTAGATTTCCATTAAGTTTTTATTTTATTTTATTTTTGGTTTATTTTATTTTTATTTTATGTTTTATTTTTATTTTATGTTTTATTTTTATTTTATTTAGGTTTTTTATCCCATGTTTATTTATTTTTAGTATAGTTTAGGTTTTATTTATTTTATTTTAGTTTATTTTATTTTTATTTTCTTTTAGGTTTAGGTCCAGGTTTTATTTTAGGTTTTTTTATTTTATTTATGTTTAGTTTTATTTATTTTTTATTTAATTTTAATCATTTTTAGCTTTAGGGTAGGGAGGATTTTGGGCCTGGGCTTTAGGGTTTTTAGGCTTTAGGGTCAGTTTTATGTGGGGAGCTTAGGATCATTTACACAGGATTTAGTGTCATGCTTGGGTCACCTAGGGTTTAGGGTTCCCTGGTAGGGTTTGGTAGGGAGGGTTTTGCATTTAGGATTTTTAGGGTATAGGGTTTAGAGTTAGTTTAGAGTTTGGGGCTTATGGTTTTATGGTTTAGGGTATGTTTTGGGTTTAAAGTTAGGGTTAGGGTTTAAAGTTTAGGGTTTAGGGTTTAGGGTTTAGGGTTTAGGGTTTATGATTGATGGTTTTGCTTATGGTTTAGGATTTAGGATTGAAGGTTTAAGGTTGTAAGTTTAGGGTTAATTTTATGGTATATGGTTTAGGATTTAGGGTTTATGGTATATGTTTTAAGATTTAGGTCAGGGTTTAGGTATGATATAGGTTTAGATTTAGTTTTAGTTTAGTTTTAAAAAAAAAAAACAAGGACCAGTAGGTTTAGGTTTATTTAGATTATTTAGTTTATTTTATTTATTTTAGATTATTTTTTATTTTTTTTTACTTTATTTAGGTTTATTTTATTTTATTTGGTTTAGTTTATTTATTTTAGGTTTATTTATTTTAGTTTAGGTATTTAATTTTAGTTTATTTTTTAAGTTTAGGCTTAAGTTTATGTTTATATTTTAGTTTAGCTTTATTTTTATTTTATTTTTGAGGTTTATGTTTTATTTTTTTCTTTTTATGTTTAGGTTTAGGTTTTTATTATAATTTTTTATGTTTAGGTTTTAGGTTTTTATTTTATGTATATTTTTAGGTTTTATTTTTTGGTTTAAGTTTAAGTTTATTTTTAGTTTATTTTATTTCATTTAATTTAGGGTTTATGTTTAGTTTATTTTAGTTTTAGGTTTAGGTTTTATTTATATTAGTTTAGTTTATTTTAGCTTAGGTTTAGGTTTATTTTATTTTATTTATTTTAGTTATTTTAGGTTTAGTTTTTTTTTTCATTTCTGGTTTAGGCTATAATTTTTTATTTCTTTTGAGATTTTATTTTTGTGTTTATTTTTTTGTTTTAGGTTTTTATTTAGTTTTTATTTTATTTTTTTTAGGTTTATTTATTTTGATTTTAAGTTTAGTTTTTATTATATTTATGTTTTCTATTCATGATTTATTTTATTTTTTAATTTAGTTTAGGTTTTATTTATTTTATTTTATTTTAATTTTTTAATTTTATTTTATTTTAGGTTTAGGTTTATGTTTTAGTTTATGTTTTATTTTATTTTAGTTTGTTTTATTTTATTTTATTTTTGTTTAGGTTTTTTATTTATTTATGTTTTAGGATTTATTTAGTTTAGGTTTAAATTTTTAGCTTTTTAGGGTTTTGGGTTTAGGGTTTAGGGTTTAGGGTTTAGGGTTTGGAGTTTAGGGTTTAGGATTTAGTATTTTTTATTTTGTTTAGGGTTTACGGTTTATGGTTTTGGGTGTAGGTTTTAGGTTTATGGTTCAAATTTTAGTTTAGGGTTTAATGCTTTTGGTTTTTTAATTTTTAATAGAAATAAATTAGGAATCATCATTTCTTCTTTTCGATTTCATCAACCAAGTAACACACCAAGTTTTCTATGACACAAGCAACGAGATAAATACAAAATTAGGATGCATAAAGCAAATCAAAAACCCTAGATAACTAGAACCGTCTCTACTGTAAAGACATAGTACTATAAGCAACAGAACGGATCAACCATTTTTTAGTTTCTCTAGTTCCCATCAGAACCACCTCGGTCTCTCATGTAGCGAGATCCACCATCATATCACTGATCTCTCCCTCCGCCACCACCATAGATGTAACCTTCATCGCTTTTCCCTCCTACATAAGCACCACAGCTCTGACCACCACCTCCATATCCACCAGCACTTTCAGATCCCCAACCATCGCTATGATAACCGCCACCTCCTCCTTCGATTCCAGTGCCACATCTAGATTGAGCCTGGTCGACGGTGATGTTCCTGCCATCAAGGTTGTGCGAATTCTTAGGGTTTATGATTTGGTTTAGTTTTATTAGGTTTTAGGGTTTAAGTTTATTTTTAAATTTATATACTTACTTTAGGTTTAGGTTTAGGGTTTGCAGTTTAGGGTTAGGGTTTAGGGTTTAAGGTTTAAGGTTTAGGGTTTAGGGTTTAGGGTTTACAGGTTTTGGGTTTAAGGGTTTTGGGTTTATGGTTTTAGGGTTTAGGATTTAGGGTTTTGGGTTAGGTTTTACAGTTAGGGTTTAGAGTTTAAGGTTTAGGATTTGTGATTTTTAGGGTGTAGGTTTTAGGTTTATTTAAGGTATAGTTTAAGGTTTTTTTAAAGTAATAAGTAGGTTTAGGTTTAATTGGTTTATTTAGTTTATTTATTTGAGTTTATTTGATTTTTTATTTTTATTTAGGATTATTTTTTATTATTATTTCATTTCATTTATTTATTTTAGATTTTTATTTTCATTTATTTTTTTGGTTTAGGTTTAGGATTATGTCTATTTTTTAGTTTGATTTTATTATTTTATTTTATTTAGGTATTATTTTTATTTTAGGTTTAGGTTTAGGTTTAGGTTTTATTTTATTTTTTTTAGGTTTAGGTTTTAGGTTTTTATTTTTTGTTTATTTTAGGTTTTATTTTTAGTTTAGGTTTAGGTTTATTTTAATTTATTTTATTTTATTTAGTTTAGTTTAGGGGTTTATTTATTTTAGTTTATTTTATTTTAGTATAGGTTTAAGTTTATTTTATTTTATTTTATTTATTTATTTATTTTATTTAGTTTTTCTTAGTTTAGGGTTTAGGTTTTATTTTTTATTTATTTTAGGTTTTTTTAGTTTTGTTAAATCATCATTTTATTTTGTTTATTTTATTTTTATTTTAAGTTTAGTTTTATTTTATTTTGGTTTTATTATTAAGTTTATTCTTCTTTCTTAGATTTAGGTTTTATTTAGTTTATTTTAGTTTATTTTGATTAGTTTATTTTTTTTAGGTTTAGGTTTTTATTTTATTTTTTTATTTATTTAGGTTTAGGTTATTCTAAATATTTTATTTTTGGGTTTTATTTAGTTTAGGCTTTTAGGGTTTTGCATTTAGGGTTTAGGTGGGGCCAGGGTTTAGCTTTAGGGTAGTAGGTTTAGGGTTAAGGGTTTAGGGTTTAGTGTGTGGCTTTAGGGTTTATCATTTTGTGTTTTTTATCTATACCCAGGGTCTAGGTTTAGGATTTAGGGTTTAGGGTTTAGGTTTTGTAGGTTTAGGGTTTAGGGTTTAGGGTGGGGTCTGGCATTGAGTTTATAGTTTATGGTTTGGGGTTTAGCGTATAAGTTTGTAGGTTTAGGGTTGAGGGTTTAGGCTTTAAGGTTTAGAATTTAAGATTTATGTTTTAAAAAAATTAAATAATCCTATTGGTTTAGGTTTATTTAGTTTATTAAGTTTAATTTTTATTTATTTTAGTTTATTTTATTTTTTATTTTTATTTAGCTTTATTTTTTTTACTTTTATTTAGTTTAGTTTATTTATTTTAGGTTTATTAATTTTATTTTATTTTTTATTTTATTTTTTAGGTTTAGATTTATTTTTTAATTATGTTTTATTTTTATTTTATTTTTAAGCTTTAGGTTTTATTTTTTATTTTTAGGTTTAGGTTTAGGTTTTATTTTATTTTCTAGGTTTAATTTTAGGTTTTATTTTAGATTTACTTTTAGGTTTTATTTTTTTAGTTTCAATTTTGGTTTATTTTTAATTTATTTTATTTTATTTAGTTTAGGTTTAGGTTTAGGTTTAGGTTTAGTTTATTTTAGGTTTAGGTTTAGGTTTTATTTATTTTAGTTTAGTTTATTTTAGTATAGGTTTTCATTTATTTTATTTTGTTTATTTTATTTTTTACATTAGGTTTAAGTTTTTATTTTATTTAGGTTTTTTATTTTTAAGTTTATTTTATTTTTTAGTTTTGTTTAGGTTTTTATTTATTTTACTTTTGTTTAGGTTTTTATTAATTTATTTTTTTTATTTTTAGGTTTAATTTTAAGTTTTGGTTTAGGTTTTTATTGTATTGTATTTTTTAGTTTATTTAAGTTTAGGTTTTTGTTATATGTTTTATTTATTGGTTTTATTTAGTTTATGTTTAGGTTTTTAGGTTTTTAGGGTGTAGGGTTTAGGGTTTAGGGTTTTAGTTTTGGATTTTAGGGTTTAGTGTTTTAGGGTTTGGGTTTAGGCTTTAAAGTTTAGGGTTTTTAGTGTTTAGGGTTTAGGGTTTAGGGTTTAGGGTTAGCATAGGTTTTAGAGTTTTTTTCTATTAAATTAAGTAAACCTATATGTTTTGGTTTATTTAGTTTATTTAGTTTATCTTTTATTTATTTTAGTTAATTATATTTTTTATTTTTATTTATGTTTATTTTTTATTTTATTTTATTTATGATTTTTATTCTTAGGTCTATTTAATTATTTTTTTATGTTATGTTTTATTTATTATATTTTAGTTTGTTTTAATTATTTTATCATATTTTATTTTTAGGTTTATGTTTTGGTTTTTTTTTATGTTTAAGTTTTTTTATTTTATTTTATGTTTTATTTAGTTTAGGTTTACGTTTTTAGATTTTTAGGGTTTAGGACGTAGGGTTTAAGGTTGTAGGTTTTAGGTCTATCAGGGCTCAGGGTTTAAGGTTTAGGGTTATTTATTTTATTTTTATTTTTTTAGGGTTGGGTTTAGTCCAGGGTGGCTCAGTGGCCTAGGATCTAGCATTTGTGGTTTGGTTTGGGTTTAGGAGGAGTGGAGTTTTTGGGAGGATTTAGGATTTAAGGCAGTGGTGGGTTAGTTAGGATCAGGGTTAGGTTAGTGGTTTAGGTGGTTAGGTAGGGATAAGGATTATTTGGCTTTAGGGTTTTAGGGTTTATGGTTTAGAGTTTGTAGGGCAACAGTTTAGGGTTTAGGTTTGTTTTTAGGTTTGTGGTTTATGGTCTTTTTTTAAACTGAGTAAACCCAAGGTTAAGGTTTATTTAGTTAATTTTTTATTTATTTATGTTTATTTTATTTTTTTGTCAAAGTTTATTATTATTTTTTATTTAGTTTAGTTTAATTATTTTAGGTTTATTTATTTTAGTTTATGTTTCTTATTTGAGTTTATTTTTTATGTTTAGGTTTAAGTATATGTTTATTTTTTTGGTTGAGTTTTGCTTTTATTTTATTTTAAAGTTTAAGTTTTATTTTTCTTTTAGGTTTAGGTTTAAGTTTAGGTTTAGGTTTTATTTTTTTATTTTATTTATTTTGGTTTAGGTATATTTTAATTTATTTTATTTAGGTTTTATTCTTAGGTTTATTTTTTTTATTATTTAGGGTTTAGGGTTATTTATTGTGGTTTTTTATTTTAGGTTAGTTTACATTTATTTTATTTTAGTGTTTTTATTTTTTAGATTTTAGAGTTTAGGGTAGGGTTAGGGTTTATGTTAGGGTTTAGAGTTTAGGGTTAGGATTTGGGGTTTAGAGTTTAGCTGCAGATTTAGCATGGTTTAGGGGTTTAGGGATTTAGGGTCATAGGGTTTAGGGATTTTTTATTGAGCAAAACGGTAGGTTAAGGTTTATTTAGTTTATTTAGTTCATTTTTTATTTATTTTAGTTTATTTTAATTATTAGTTTTTTATATTTTCTATTTTATTTAAATTTTTTATTTTTTATGTTTATTTTATTTTTTAGTTTAGGTTAGGTTTTATTTATTTTATTTTAGTTTATATCTTATTTTTTTTATTTTATTTTAAGTTTAGGTTTAGGTTTTTATTTTATTTTTTATTTTATTTTGGTTTAGGTTTCTTATTATTTTATTTTAGGTTTTATTTAGTTTAGGTTTTGTGCCTTTAGGCTTTTTGGTTTAGGGTTTGTGGTTTAGGATTTGGGTCTTAGGGTGGATTGGGTTGTCAATAGTTTAGGAATGGGTTTAGTTCAGGGTAGGAGTGTAAGTTTTGTGGGTTTGGGTGGTTTGGGCTTAGGATTTAGGGTTAAGGGTTTTAGGGTTTAGGTTTAGGTTTAGTGGAGTTTATTTTGGGCCAGGTTAGGATTAGAGCCTAGCTAGCATTTAGGGTCATGGTTTGTGGCTCAGTGATAGCAAGAGGTTTGTGGTTTTTTTTGAGTAAACCCGAAGGTTTATTTAGTTTATTTAGTTCATTTTATTTTATTTTAGTTTGTTTTAATTATTAATTTTTTATATTTTTTATTTTATTGAAATTTTTTATTTTTTATGTTTATTTTATTTTTTAGTTTAGGTTAGGTTTTT
Organism: Cymbidium sinense; assembly: GCA_021442155.1. Lineage (NCBI taxonomy): Eukaryota > Viridiplantae > Streptophyta > Magnoliopsida > Asparagales > Orchidaceae > Cymbidium > Cymbidium sinense. Next base: position 140,996,370 of record CM038224.1, on the reverse strand, counting down.
ATTTATTTTATTTTAGTTTATTTTAATTTACTTATTTTATTTTATTTTATTTTTAAGTTTAGGTTTAGGTTTTTATTTTATTTTATTTTTTATTTTATTTTGGTTTAGGTTTTCTTGTTTATTTTATTTTTAGGGTTTATTTAGTTTAGGTTTAGGTTTTTAGGCTTTTTGGGTTTAGGGTTTAGGGTTTAGGATTTAGGGTTTGGGTTTTAGGGTTTTGGGTTTAGGGTTGTCAATTTTAGGGTTTAGGGAATAGGGTTTAAGGTTTAGGGTTTAAGGTTTAGGTGTTATGTTTTAGGGTTTAGGGTTTAAAGTTTTTGGGCTTAGGATTTAGGGTTTAGGGCTTTTAGGGTTTAGGGTTTAAGGTTAGGTTTAGGTTTTGTCAAGTTTTGAGGGTTTAGGTTTTTTTTTTATTTTTAAACAAAGAATAAATTGAGATTCAACATTTCTTCTTTTCAATTTCATCAACCATGTAACACGCCAAGTTTTTTAATACCCAAGCAAAGACATAGATCGAAAATGAGCACGCATAGAGAAAATCAAAAACCTTAGATAACTAGAACCATCCCTACTGTAAAGACACTGTTTCATAAGCAGCAGATCAGATCGGAGGCTCTTCAATTTCTCTAGTTCCCATCAGAACTACTCTGGCCACTCGAGTAGAGGGATCCACCTTCATATCCCCGAGATCTCCTTCCTCGACCACCACGGCTGTCACCTCTATGGTTCCATAAGCACCACTGCTCTGACCACCACCTCTATATTCACCATCACATCCAGATCCCCCACCACCACTCTGATAATCGCCGCCTCCGCCTTCGGCTCCACCACAAGATCTAGAATAAGCCTGCTTGACGGTGATGTTCCTGCCATAAAGGTATTTCCCATTCTTAGGGTTTTGGTTTAGGCTTTTTAGGTTTTGGGGTTTAGCTTTATTTTTTAATATACTTAGTTACTTCAAGTTTAGGTTTAGGGTTTGGGTTTTACGGTTTAGGCTTTAGGGTTAGGGTATAGGGTTTAGGGTTTAGGGTTTATGGTTTAGGGTTTTCTATGGTTTAGGGTTTAGGGTTGTAGGTTTAGGGTTTAGGGTTTAGGGTTTAGGGTTTAAGGTTTAGGATTTCTGGTTTATGGTTTTTTTTTTAAAACAAGCAAAACCCAGTTTATTTAGTTTATTTTATATTTATTCAGTTTACTTTATTTTTTATTTTCTTAAGTTTTTTTTAGTTTTGTCTATTTATTTTAGGTTTATTTCTTTTAGTTTAGGGTTTTTGTTTTAGTTTATTTTTATGTTTAGGTGTAGGTTTAGTTTTATTATTTTAGTTAAGTTTTATTTTTATTTTAGTTTGTAGGTTTGGGTTTTATTTTTTTATTTTTAGGTTTATGTCTTGGTTTTTATTTTGTTTTTTTAGGTTAGGTTTTAGGTTTTTATTTTAGGTTTCTCTTTACATTTTATTTTTAAGTTTTGGTTTAGGTTTTTTTATAGTTTAATTTATTTTATTTAGTTTAGGTTTAAGTTTAAGTTTTATTTATTTTAGTTTAGTTTAGTTTAGGTTTAGGTTTATTTTATTTTATTTATTTTATTTTTATTTCAGGTTTAAGTTTTTTTTTTTTTTTTAGTTTTGGGTTTATGTTTTATTTTATATTTATTTTTTGTTTATTTTTTAGGGTTAGGCTTTTATTTAGATTTTATTTTATTATATTTTAAGTTTATTTTATTTTTATTTTTCTTCTAGTTTTTATTTTATTTAGGTTTTTTATTCTTATGTTTATTTTATTTTTTTAGTTTAATTTAGGATTTCATTTATTTATTTTTATTTTAATTTTAATTTTATTTTATTTTATTATAGGTTTAGGTTTAGTTTTTGTTTATATTTTTATTTTATTATAATTTTTTTTATTTTGATTTAAGTTTATTTATTTATTTTATTTTTAGGTTTTATTTAGTTTAGGTTTAGGTTTTAGCTTTTTAGGGGTTTGGTTTATGTTAGTTTAGTTTAAGGTTTAAGGTTTGTAGGTTTAGGGTTTTTTTGGTTTAGGGTTTAGGGTTTGGGTTTTAGGTTTAGGGTTCAGGTTTTAGTTTAGGGTTTAATGTTTTTGGTTTTTGTAATGAAAAGAAATTAAGAATCATCATTTATTCTATTCGATTTCATCAACCAAGTAACACACTAATTTTTCTAAGACTCAAGTGATGACATGGATAAAAATGAGCACCCATAAAGCAAATAAAAAACCCTATATAACTAGAATTATCTCTATTGTAAAGACATAGTACCATAAGAACAAGATCAGATCGATCGTTCTTCCGTTTCTCCAGTTCTCATCAGAACCACTCTGGCCACTCTAGTAGCGGGATCCACCATCACACTGCCACGATTGTAACCTCTGTCTCTCTTCCAGCTTACATAACCACTACTGCTCTGACCACCACCTCCATATCCACCAGCACCTCAAGATCCCCCACCACCATCATGATAACCGCCGCCTCCACCTTTGCCTCCACCGCCAGATCTAGACTGAGCTTGGTTGACGGTGTTGTTCCTGCCATCAAGGTTCTGCCCATTGTTAGGGTTTAGCTTTAGGTTTACATTGTTTAGGTTTTATGGTTTAGGTTTATTTTTTAATTTATTTTCTTACTTTAGGTTTTGGTTTAGGGTTTGGGGTTTACAGTGATGGTTTAGGGTTTAGGGTTTAGAGTTTTTGGGTTTATGCATTTAGGGTTTAGGATTTAGGGTTTAGGGTTATGGTTTATGATTTAGGGTTTAAGGATTTTAGGGTTTATGGTTTAGGATTTAGGGTCTAGGGTTTAGGATTTAGAGTTTACAGTATTGTTTTTCTTAATTAAGTAAACTGCCAGGTTTACTTTTAATTAGTTTATTTAGTTTATTTTTTTATTTATTGTACTTTACTTTTTTATTTTATTTAGGTTTATTTTTTATTGTTATTTCATTTCATTTATTTATTTTAGGTTTAGTTATTTTAAATAAGGTTTTTTATTTTAGTTTTCATTTTTTATGTTTCAGATTATGTTTACTTTTTAATTTAGTTTTATTTTTATATTATTTTTTAGGTTTATGTTTTATTTTTTATTTTTAAGTTTAAGTTTAGGTTTTTTATTTTATTTTTTGAGGTTTAGGTTTTAGGTTTTTATTTTAAGTTTATTTTTAGGTTTTATTATTTAGTTTATGTTCAGCTTTATTTTTAATTTATTTTATTTTATTTAGCTTAGGTTTAGTTTTAGGTTTAGTTTATTTTAGGTTTAAGTTTAGGATTTATTTATTTTAGTTTATTATATTTTAGTTTAGGTTTAGGTTTATTTTATTTTATTTATTTTATTTTTATTTTTCGTTTAGTTTTTTTATTTTAGGGTTTAGGTTTTATTTAATTTATTTTATTTTATTTATTTTTAGGTTTATTTTTTGGTTTAGGTTTATATTTTGTTTTTATTTTATTTTATTTTAGGTGTATTTTATTTTTTTACATTTAGTTTTTATTTTATTTAGGTTATTTATTTTTTTATTTAGATGTAGGTTTTTATTTAGTTTATTTTTGTTTATTTTGATTAGTTTATTTTATTTTTTTTTTAGGTTTATGTTTTTATTTTATTTTTTTAGTTTAGTTAGATTTAGGTTCTCTTATATATTTTATTTTTAGGTTTTATTTAGTTTAAGTTTAGCTTTTTAGGGTTTTGGTTTTGGGTTTAAGGTTTTGGGTTTAAGGTTTAAGGTTATTGGGTTTGGGTTTAGGGTAGGGTGCTTGTGGTTTTGGTTTTTTTTTTTTTTAAAATTAAGTAAATCGATATGTTTAACTTTATTTAGTTAATTCCTAATTTATTTAGTATATTTCATTTTTTATTTTTATTTATGTTTATTTTTTTGTTTAGTTTATTTATTTTAGGTTTATTTATTTTAGTTTAGGTTTTTTAATTTAGTTTATGTTTTAGGTTTTGGTTAAGGTTTAATTTTTAGTTGGGTTCTATTTTTAATTTTGTATAGGTTTAGGTTATATTTTATTTTTAGGTTTAAGTTTAGGTTTTTATTTCATTTTTTTTATGTTTAGGTTTTTGGTTTTTATTTTAGGTTTATTTTTAGGTTTTACTTTTTAGTTTAGGTTTAGGTTTAGTTTTAATTTATTTTATTTTATTAAGTTTAGGTTTAGGTTTAGGTTTGGTTTATTTTATGTTTTATTTATTTTAGTTTAGTTTATTTTAGTTTAAGTTTAGGTTTATTTTATTTTCTTTATTATATTTTTATTTTAGGTTTAGGCTTCCTTAAGTTAATGGTTTAGGTTTTATTTATTTTTAAGTTTAGGTTTTCATTTAGTTTTTATTTTATTTTATTTTAGGTTTATTTTATTTTTATTTTATGTTTAGTTTTTGTGTTATTTAGGTTTTTTATTCTTAGGTTTATTTAATTTATTTATTTAATTTGGGTGTTTATTTATTTTATTTTAGTTTATTTTATTTTATCTGTAGGTTTAGGTTTAGGTTTTACTTTAATTTTTAATTTTTTATTTTTTTATTTTATTTAGGTCAGTTTATTAATTTTATTTTAGATTTTATTTAGTTGGTTTAAGTTTTAGGCTTTTGGTTTAAAGTCTTTTAGAGTTACTGGTTTAAGATCAGTTAGTGAGGGTCGGAGGGTTTATAGGGTTTGTAGTAGGGCCCAGGGTTTAGGGTTTAGGGCCCAGGGCCTGGGTCTGGGAGATTTAGCCCTCAGTGTAGGTAGGGCTCCGCCTGGGTCAGTAGGTTTTAGGAGGGTTGGGAGTCCAGGTTTAAGGTGTAGGTAGGATGGGTTTATGTTTAGGATTTAGGCCTGTAGGGTCAGGGGTTTAGGTGTGTGGTTAGGGCTTAGGGTTTAGGGTTTAGGCTCAGTGTGATTTAGGATTTTTTTTTTAGATTGAGCAAACTGATAAGTTTATTTATTTAGTTTATTTATATTTATTTTAGTTTATTTTATTTCTATTTTTATTTAGTTTAGTTTATTTATTTTAGATTATCTTTAGTTTATCTTTAAGTTTAGGTTTAAGTTTAGGTTTATTTTGGTTGAGTTTATTTTTTATTTTTTTTAGGTTTTATTTTTTATTTCTATGTTTAGGTTTTAGGTTATTATTTTTATTTATTTTAGGTTTTATTTTATTATTTAGGTTTAGGTTTATTTTTAAATTATTTTATTTTATTTAGGTTTTTTATTCTTAAATTTATTTTATTTTTCTGTGGTTATTTATTTTAGGTTTTTTATTCTTAGGTTTAATTTTATGTATATTTTATTTTTTTTGGTATTTTTTTACTTTTAGGTTTTTACATTTTAGGATTTATGGTTTTAGGGTTTAAGTTTTTAGGGTTTAGGGTTTAGGGTTAGGGTTTAAGGTTTAGGGTTTAGTGCTTAGGCTTTATGGATTAGGGTTTTTATGGATTAAGGTTTAAGGTTTAGGGTTCTTTAACATACAAGGCTTTTTTTTTTTAAGATTATGTAAGGTTTAGGTTTATTTAGTTTATTTAGTTAATTTTTATTTATTTTATTTTTATTTTATTTTATTTATGTTTATTTTTTTATTTTATTTTATTTAGGTTTTATTTTAGGTTTAATTTTAATTTAGGTAAAGGTTTTATTTTATTTTCATATTTTACTTTATTTATAATTTTAGGTTTATTTTATTTTATTTTATTTTTTAATTTATTTAGCCAGTTTATTTATTTATTTAATTTTTTTATTTAGTTTTAGCTCAGGTTTTTGGGTTTAGGGTTTTTAGGGTTTATGATTGATTTAAGGCCTAAGGTTTAAGGTTGTATGTTTTTTAAGGATTGGTTTAAGATTTAGGGTTTAGTCAAAGTTTTAGGTTTAGGGTCACTGATTTAAGGTTTAGGGTGGGTCATGGTTTAGGGTTTAGGGTTTAGGGCCTAGGGCCAGAGTGGTGTTTAAGTTTACAGCTTCTAGGGTTTAGGGATTTGGGTTTAAGTTTATAGGTTTTAGGGTTTTGGGTTTAAACCCAGGTTTTAGAGTTTTGGATCTAGTGTTTGGATTAGAGTTTAGGGTAGAATTTAGGGAGATGTAGGATTTAGTTGGGTAGTTAGAGTTTAGGGTTTATGGTAGGATTTAGGGTTTGGGTTGTAGGTCAAGTCACTTAGTGTTTATGGTTTAGGATTTAGTCTTTATGGTTTTTTTTTTTAAAAATTAAGTAAACTTATAAGTTTAGGTTTATTTATTTTATTCAGTTTATTTTTGTTTATTTTAGTTTATTTTATTTTTTATTTTTATTTAGGTTAATTTTTTATTCTTATTAGTTTAGTTTATTTATTTACCTTTTATATTTTAATATATTTTTTAAGTTTAGGTTTATCTTTTAGTTGAGTTATAAATTTATTTTATTTTCAAGTTTTGGTTTGATTTTTTATTTTTAGGTTTAGGTTTAGGTTTTTATCTTATTTTTTTGGGTTTAGGTTTTAGGTTTTTACTTTAAGAATATTTTTAGCTTTTATTTTTTAGTTTAGGTTTGGTATATTTTTACTTTATTTTATTTTATTTAGTTTAGGTTTAGGTTTAGTTTATTTTAGGTTTACGTTTAGCTTTTATTTATTTAGTTTCATTTATTTTAGTTTAGGTTTATGTTTATTTTATTTTTATTCTAGGTTTAGGTTTTTTTTAGTTTTGGGTTTAGGTTTTATTTTTTATTTATTATTTGAATTTATTTTTTGGTTTATTTTTTAGGTTTAGGTTTTTATTTAGTTTTTATTTTATTATATTTTAGGTATATTTTATTATTATTTTATGTTTATTTTTTATTTTATTTAGGTTTTTTATTCTTAGGTTTATTTTATCTTTAAGTTTAGTTTAGGCTTTTATTTATTTTATTTTGTTTATTTTATTAGTTTATTAAATTTTACTTTTAGGTTTGGTTTAGGTTTTAGTCAAGGTTTTTTATTTTATTTTATTTTTTTTAATTTATTTAGGTATTATATTTTTTTTTAGGTTTTATTCCCAGGTTTAAGTTAGGGTTTAGCGTTTAGATTTAGGGTTTTAAGGTTTAGGTTTTTAGGTGCTTAGGGTTTAGGATTATGTTTTAGGGTTTAGGGTTTAGTGTTTAGTGTTGAGGCTTTAGGGTTTAGGGATTTTAGGGTTTAACATTTATGGTTTAGACTTTAGGGTAAGCATAGGGTTTAAGGCTTTTTTGAAAAATTTAAGTAAACCGGTTGGTTTAGGTTTATTTAGTTTATTTTTTATTTATTTTAGTTTATTTTATTTTTTATTTTTATTTATGTTTATTTATTATTTTATTTTTGTAGGTTTTTTATATTTATATTTATTTTATTTTTTAATTTAGATTTGGTTTTTATTTTTTTATTTTACTTTATTTTATTTTTTTATTTTATTTTATTTTTAGGTTTAGGTTTAGGCATTTATTTTAGTTTATTTTATATTTTCTTTAGGTTTAGATTTTTTTTATTTATTTTATTTTTAGGTCTTAATTAGTTTAGGTTTAGGTTTAGTTTTTAAGGGTTTAGGGTTTAGGGTTTAGGGATTAAGATTTGTTTGGGTTTAGGTTTAGGTTGTGTTTTAGGGTTTAGGGTTTATCACGATAAGGTTGTAGGTTTTTAGTGGTTTAGCTTAGATTTAGGGTTTTGGAGTATAGGGTTTTAGGGTTTAGTGTTTAGGGTTAGGGTTTAGGGTTTAAGATTTGGAGTTTAGTGCTTAAGCATTGGCTCAAGTTTTGTTTTACTCAGTTTCAGGTTTAGGGTTTTTGATTATTATTAGTTTAGGTTGTAGGTTTAGAGTTTATGGTTTAGGCTTTATGGTTTCAGTTTTAGGGTTAATGGCTTTTTTTTAAAAAAAATTTAGTAAACTGATAGGTTTAGGTTTATTTAGTTTATTTTTTATTTCTTTTAGGTTATTTTATTTTTTATTTTCATTTAGTTTAGTTTATTTGTTTTATGTTTATTTATTTTAGTTTAGTTTTATATTTTAGTTTACTTTTTTAGGTTTGTAGTTAGGTTCATCTTTAGTTGAGTTTATTTTATTTTATTTACAGTACATTTTTTTATTTTGGTTTAGGTTTTAGGTTTTATTTTATTTTGGTTTAGATTTTAGGTTTTATCTTAAGTATATTTTATGTTTTATTTTTAGTTTAGTTTTAGGTATATTTTAGTTTTATTTTATTTAGTTTAGGGTTTAGTTTATTTTAGGTTAAGGTTTAGGTTTTAGTTTAGTTTTTTTAGGGTTTAGTTTATTTTATTTTATTTATTTTAGGTTCGGTTTCTTTTAGTTTAGGGTTTTAGGTTTTATTTATTATTTGGATTTATTTTTGGTTTATTTTTAGGTTTAGGTTTTGTTTAGTTTTATTTTATTTTATTTTATTTTAATTTCATTTTATTTTATTTTTGTTTAGTTTTATTTTATTTAGGATATTTATTCTTAGGTTATTTTATTTTTAAGTCTACTTTAGGTTTTTATTTATTTTATTTTAGTTTATTTTATTAGTTTATTTTATTTTACTTTTAGGTTTAGGTAGTTTAGGTTTTATTTTATTTTATTATTTTATTTTATTTATGTTTAGATTTTTTCATATTTTTATTTTAGGTTTTATTTAGTTTAGATTTTTCTGGGAGGTTTAGGGTTTAGGATTTAGATTTTAAGGGTTTATATTTTTAAGGTTTAGGGTTTAGGGTTTAGGGTTTAGGATTTAGTGTTTAGGGTTTATGGTTTAGGGTTTATTTGTAAAAAAAATTAAGTAAACTGGTAGGTTTAGGTTTTTTTAGTTTTTTTAGTTTATTTTTTATTTATTTGAATTTATTTTATATTTTATTTTTGTTTATGTTTCTTTTTTATTTCATTGTATTTAGGTTTTCTATTCATAGGTTTATTTAATTTTTTAGTTTAGGTTAGTTTTTAATTATTTTATTTTAATTTTTTTACTTTATTTTATTTTTAGGTACAAGTTTAAGTTTTTTTATTTTATTTTATTTTATTTTATTTAGGTTTAGGTTTTTCTATTTATTTTATTTAGGTTTTTAGGTTGTTAGGTTTTAAGGTTTAGGGTTTAAGGTTTACAATTTAGGATTTAGGGTTTATTGTCTTTTTTAAAAGATTAAGTAAACCAAATAGGTTTAAGTTTATTTAGTTTATTTAGTTTAGTTAATTTATTTTTTATTTATGTTTATTATTTATTTTTAATTAATTCAATTTATTTATTTTAAATTTAGGTTTACTTTTTAGTTGAGTTTTATTTTAATTTTAATTTTAAGTTTTATTTTTTTTAGGTTTAGGTTTATGTTTTATTTTATTTTTTATGTTTAGTTTTGGGTGTTTATTTTAGGTTTATTTTTAAGTTTAGTTTTAGTTTAGGTTTAGGTTTATTTTAGTTTATTTTATTTTCTTTAGGCTTTTTATTCTTAGGTTTAATTTTTTTTAAGGTTTAGAGTTTAGGGTTATTTATTTAGGTTGTTATAGTTTAAGGTATATTTTATTTTAGTTTTTTCTTAGGTTTATGGAGGAGGTTGGAGTTTTAGGTTTAGGTATAGGTTTAAGGGTTTAGGTTTAGGGTTTAGGGTTTAGGAGTGATCAGGGTTTAGTGCTCATTAGGGTTTAGGGTGGTTTAGGGTTTAGGCCTGTGGTTTAAGGTTTAGGCCAGGGTTATGGTTTAGTAAGGTTGGTGGGTAGGGCCAGGGTAGATTTAGGCCTTTAGGGCCAGGGTTTAGGGTAGGGTGGGGTAGGGTTTAGGGTTTATGATTTAGTTTAGGACTCTGGACTCTGCTCATGGTTTAGGGTTTTAGGGTTTATGGTAGTAAGGGTTGGGTTGTAAGCCCAGGTTTAGGGTTTAGGGTTTAGTGTCAGGTTTTAATTTATTTAGTTTATTTTATTTTAGTTTATTTTATTTTTTATTTATGTTTATTTTTTTATTTAGTTTAGTTTATTTATTTTAGCCTGAAGTTTAGGTATATCTTTTAGTTGAGTTTATTTTATTTGATTTTAAAGGTTTAGGTTTTACTTTTTTTTTAGGTTTAAGTTTAAGTTTATTTTATTTTTTTATGTTTAGGTTTAGGTTTTATTTAAGGTTTATTTTTAGGTTACATTTTTTAGTTTAGGTTTAGGTTAATTTTTTATTTATTTTATTTTATTTAGGCTTTTATTTTTAGATTTATTTTATTTTTTTAGGGATTAGGGTTTTGGGTTATTTATTTAAGTTTTTTATTCTTAGGTTTATTTTAGGTTTATTTTATTTTCTTAGGGTTCTTTATTCTTAGGTTTGTAGGGTTTAAGGTTTAATGTTTAGGGTTTAGGGTTTTAGGGTTTAACTTTTAAGGGTTTCGAGTTTAGGGTTATGGTTTAGGGTTTAGGGTTTAGGGTTTAGGATTTTTAGGGTTTAGGGTTTAGGGCTTTTTTTTAAAATTAAGTAAACTAGTTAGTTTATGTTTATTTAGTTTATTTAATTTAATTTTTATTTATTTTAGTTTGTTTTATAATTTTTTTTATTTATGTTTAATTTTTATTTCATTTTATTTAGGTTTTATATTCTTAAGTTTATTCTATTTTTAGTTTGGGTTATGTTTTATTTATTTTATTTCATTTTATTTTAATTTTTTATTTTATTTTATTTTTAGGTTTAGGTTTAGATTTTTATTTTGTTTTATTTCTTATTTTATTCAGGTTTAGGTTTTTATATTCATTTTATCTTTAGGTTTTATTTAGTTTAGGTTTAGGTTTTTTATTTTTTAGGGTTTATGGTTTAGGGTTTAGGGTTTAGGGATTAGGGATTTTTTTATTTATTTATTTATTTTTTTGGGAAACCCCATGTAGGGGTATTTTATTGCCACAAAAAGAGGGTTACAAGGTCCTTAAAGGGGATAAACTCCGGAACTACTGCTCAAAGAGCTACAATTAGCCTAAGGAGTAAATCCCCTAGCTAAGTACATCCAAAAGCAAAAGAAAGCATTAAAGCAATGAAAAGATACAAGATGGTTAACATAATAAGCTAAAGTAAGATTAAAGCCAATGCTCTGGAGGATGTGGGAAAGCATGATAGTATGGAGCAGACCTGCAAGATAAAAAGAGAGAAACACCTGCAAAGTTATAATGAGAGAGAGATTAGAACAGTTAAGGTAATACAGACAAAAAGGTAGAAGGAAACAATATAATATGAGTATGTTAATAAGGAAATGTGATAGAGAAGGCTCAAGCTCAATCACACCATGTTGGGGCAGATGCAAGTATGAGCATCCAAACTTCAGCAGAAGGGTTACATCACATGAGCTACTATCGAACCAAAAAAGGTGTGAGATCATCACATCATAGCCAACAAACCGTGAGAAGGTACAGCTTGTTGATAATCTTGTGAGGTTTATTACCTGCAAACCTAAACAAAATCATATTTATGCATATGAAATAGGTCAGCATAGAAAACATCCACAGGAAAATAGCAGCAGAAGAAGTAGCCTGCTGAAATCCTGCTAAGCAAGTCAATGAGTCTTTAAATGACACCATCCCAATTATAAGATATATAAATGAATCAGCCGGGTACAAACTTAGGGGTAGATGTAAAGTCTAGAAATGAGCCCAATCAATATAATGAATGCAGATTGGTGCAATCCCCTTATTAGTATCCATATCAATAGTTAGCAAGAAACAATTGTAAGGGAAGGCAACAAAACCAAAAATTGAAGAAAATAGCCAATAAGCAAGGCAGCAAAAGCAAGTAGCCATAGTACCAAGGCAAGACAGAAAAGAGAAATAGTTCATAATAATACCACCTTAATAATAGAGATTATATTCCAAGGAGTAAGCACAATCAATCGGGTCCTGTTAGAAAAAAAACGGGTGTCCAAATATGTTCCATAAGAGAACCCGTAAGACAACAGTAAACCAAAAGAAGACATAGAGATTGCATTCCAGGACAGATCCCCAAATAGAATCCACTGAAGGATCCAGAAAAAATAAGATAGTAGATATCCAAGACAAAAAGATAGTAGCATAGCACGAGTCATTCAGGTCCTAGTTGGGAATAGAAACAACAAGGGTAATGTAGATCGTAGCTATCAGATAATAAGCAATACGCCAGATAGAAATAGCAAGGGCACTCAGAGAAACTGCCCCAACAACAAAATAGCTAGTGCAACAGGGATACAAATTAGGATCCACATTAAAATCCAAAAAAACAAAGAAATAACCAAGACATAAAATAGCAAGAGTACCAAGACAACAATACCAAGACAAAGAAGGGACAACATAGTACCATAATTTAGAAAAGCCCTGCACCCAACAAATGACCAATACAAACAGAGACAAAGATAACTGACATATACTTTAAAACCCTTAATCCAGAGCAAAAGATAACAAAAGAAAAACTAATAGGTATTGAACAGCAGTAATCGAGAGCCAATCCCAATAGCGAGAGAGGTTATTGCACATTGGAACCCACCAACAAAAGGATCAAAAATTGTATTCAAATGAAAATCATCAATAGAATCATAATAAGATAATAACCAAGGCAAAACTAGCAGACAACAACAAAAAAACATCCAAGCCTCTCAATCGAACAATGCCATAGTTAATAGCCAAGAAGATATAACATAGGAATAAGTATCTTGAATGTAATCAGACAGAAACACCAAAAAAACCTTAGACAATCAAGACAACAAAACCAATATATAAACCACCCATCCAGATAAACAATTCAATTGATACAAGTTTAAAGAAGATGGAGAGAACAAAGAAAGAGAAAGATGGAGCTTGATGATAAGCAAAAAAACAAGTACCGGGTTCAAAACAAAATCAACCAAGCAATCATCAAATAACAACCGTGGTTTAGGGATTAGGATAGCTTTAGGGTTTAAGGTTTAGGTTTTAGGGTTTAGGGTTTAGGATTTAGGGTTTATGGCTTTAAGGTTTAGGGCTTTGGGGTTTAGAGTTAAGGGTTTAGGGTTTAGGGTTTAGGGTTGTAAGTTTTAGGGTTTAGGGTTTAAGGTTTAGGTTTTAGGATTTAGGGTTTAGAATTTAAGTTTAGGGTTTAGGGTTAGCATAGGGTTTAGGGCTTTTTTAAAAAAAATTTAGCAAACTTATATGTTTTGATTTAATTAGTTTATTTTTTATTTATTCAAGTTATTTTTATTTTTATTTTTATTTATGTTTATTTTCATATATATATATTATTTTATTCTTAGTTTAGGTTATGTTTTATTTAATTTATTTTAGTTTGTTATAAGTTTTTTATTATATTTTATTTTTAGGTCTAGGTTTAGGTTTCTATTTTATTTTAATTATTTATTTAATTTATGTTTAGCTTTTTTTATTTATTTTATTTTTAGGTTTTATTTTGTTTACGTTTAGATTTTTAGGGTTTAGGGTTTATGATTTAGGGTTGTAGGTTCTAGCATTTAGGGTTCAGGATTTAAGGTTTAGAATTTAGTGTTTAGGGTTTAGGGTTTCTAGGGTTTAAGGTTTAGGGTTTAGGATTTAAGGTTTATAATTTAGGGTTTAGGGTTTAGGGTTTTTAGGGTTTAGGGTTAGCATAAGGTTTAGGGCTTTTTTAAAAAAGAAATTAAGTAAACCTGTAGGTTTACATTTAATTAATTTATTTTTTATTTTTTTTATTTTTTATATATTATATTTATTTTTTTATATATTTTATTTTATTTTATTCTTAGTTTAAGTTATGTTTTCTTTATCTTTATTTTAGTTTATTTTAATTTTATTATATTTTAATTTTAGGTCCAGTTTAGTTTTATTTTATTTTAATTTTATTTTGTTTAGGTTTATCTTTTATTTATTTTATTTTTAGGTTATTTAGTTTAAGTTTAGGTTTTAGGGTTTAGGATTATTTAGTCTGGTCGGTTTAGGATTTAGGCATAGGGTTTAGGGTTTGTAGGTTTAGGATTGTGGGTAGGGTCAGTTAGTAGGTCAGGTTAGAAGGTTTAGGTTTAGGTTTAGTAAGGCCTGGGGTTTAGGGAGTTTAGGGTCAAGGTAGGGCCCAGGCCCAGGTAAAGGTAGGTTGAGTGGGTGGCCTAGGGCCTGGGTTAGTAGTAGGATTTAGGATTGGCCTTTAGAAGGTTTTAAGGTTTAGGGTTTTTAGGGTTTAGGGTTTAGGGCTTAGGGCTTTTTTTTTTTAAAAGTTAAGTAAACCTATAGGTTTAGATTTAACTAGTTTATTTTTTATTCACTTCAATTTTTTTTATTTATGTTTATTTTTAATATATTTTAGTTTATTTTATTTTTAATTTAGGTAATGTTTTTCTTTATTTTATTTTAGTTTATTTTACGTTTTTTATTATATTTTATTTTTGGGTCTAGGTTTTGGTTTTTATTTTATTATTATTTTTTATTTTATTTATGTTTAGCTTTTTTGTATTAATTTTATTTTTAGGTTTTATTTAGATTACGTTTAGGTTTTTAGGGTTTAGGGTTTAAGGTTTAGGGTTGTAGGTTTTAGGGTTTAGGGTTTAGGGTTTAGAGTTTAGGGTTTAGGGTTTAGGATTTAGGGTTTAGAATTTAGGGTTTAGAATTTAGGGTTTAGGGTTTAGGGTTAGCATAGGGTTTAGACCATTTTTAAAAATAAATTAAGTAAACTTGAAGGTTTAGATTTAATTAGTATATTTTATATTTATTTTAGTTTTTTTATTTTTATTTTTATTTATGTTTATTTTTTATATATTTTATTTTATTTTATTCTTAGTTTAGGTTATGTTTTTCTTTATTTTATTTTAAGTTTCTTATTATATTTTATTTTTTGGTCTAGGTTTAGGTTTTTATTTTATTTTTATTCTTTATTTTGTTTAGGTTTAGCTTTTTTTATTTATTTTATTTTTAGGTTTTATTTAGTTTACATTTAGGATTTTAGGGTTTAAGGTTTACAGTTTAGGGTTGTAGGTTTTAGGGTTTAGGGTTTAAGTTTTTTTTTAGGGAAACCCCATATAGGGGGAAATTTATTGCCATAAAAAGAGGGTTACAAGATCCTTAAGATGATAAACTCCAAAACCATCGCAAAGAGCTACAAGGAGAGTAAATCCTCATCTACAACCAAAAGCAAATTAAAATCAAAAGTAAAGGAAAAGATACAAAGTGATTAACATAGATAAGCCAATGGATAGATCAGAAAGCTCTTCAAAGATGAATAGAATGCATGCTAGTAGAGCAAACTTGCAAGAGAAAAGAGAAGTGCTTCTGCAAAAATGAAGAAAGATAGAAATTAGAACAGTTAAAGTAGTATAGAGAAAGTGAACAATGAGAGCAGCATAAACTGAGGAAAATTATAGAGAAGTGTGTGGAAGAAGGCTCAGGCTCAGTCTCACCAAATTGGAATAGTTGCAAATATGAGCATCCAACTTCAGCAAAAGGGTTACATCACAAGAGCTACTACTAAACCAAGAAGGAGTGAAATCATCACAACCATCATAGCCTACAAACCCAGGAGAAGAAAAAACCATTTGTTCAAAGTCTTATGGGCCTTAGTACCTGCAAACCTAAACAAAGCCATATATAATATAGAAAGGAGATAGCAAAGAGCAGAAAGATAAGGGATCCCATGAAGGAAAATTATCATCAATATAGTCACCATAGCATGAGAATCCCTATACATATGAGAATGAGCCATCTTTGCTAATCCCTTTAAAACCATACCAAGAGTATAATTAGGACAACATAAAACCCACCACAAGAGAAAAAAGCAACCTGAAATCTAAGCAAATCAATGAGCCAAACATATGGGACATATATAAAACTTTCAAAGGGATTATACCGGAGTATAGTCCAAAAGAAACCCAATCATAATAAGCAATGGATGTTAACAACCCCTTATTAATAACCATTGCAAAAGTTAACAAAAAAGCAAATGTAAAAGTAGAACCCAAACCCAAATACAACAATTGATGCAAGGACCCAAGGTGAGAATTGTACCTAGTAACCATAGGAAATAGGCTGCATCCCACCGTAAACAACACCAAATAAAGATAGTCAGAAAAATAGCCCCAGTAACACATGCAGGGCATAAAACTCGATAATCCAGATTAGCAAACAACCAAGACAGTAAGACAACAAAAGACAACAGCTGTCCATTGAACCACCCATTCAGAATAGATAGTGCATAAGATAATAACCAAGTAGATAGAAGCATAATCAATGGGATCTGCACAAGTTTAACTGAACCAAGATGGAAAAAATATAAGTATAAGTAGTCCACATATATCGTGATAAGCGCTAGACACAAATAGAAAAGACAATCAAGAAGCCAACCCCATAAGACTTGGACATAGACCCTCAAGTCCCATAGTCAATAGATAAAATAGCAAAATAATTATTGCATCCGCCATAAGATAATCTAATATAAAATAAAGAAATAGCATAGACACTTAGGGGGTTCAAATGAGAGCCAACATTGGAATCAAAACCAACTAAAATACAAATAAGCCAAGGTTTGGGTTTAGAGTTGTGGGTTTAGGTTTATGATTTAAGGTTTAGGTTTATGTTTTAGGTTTAGGGTTTAGGCCAGGGTTTAGGGTTTATAAAGGTTAAGATGGCTAGTGGCTCATAGGGCTAAGGTGGTTAGGGCCTGGGGTAGTTTAGGGCTAGGTCAGGAGTTAGTAAAGTTTAGGGTTTAGGGCTTAGATAGGGTAGGGATCAGAGTGGTTTAGGATTTTGGGTTTAGGGTTTAGGATTTAGCTTTAGGGCCTGGGGTAGAGAGAGGGAGCCTCAGGTAGGGCCTGTGGTTAGGGTGGGGTTTAGAATCAGGGTTTAGCATTTAGGATTTTTAGGGTTTAGGGTTAGCATAGGGTCTAGAGCTTTTTTTAAGAAAAATTAAGTAAACCTATATGTTTAGATTTAATTAGTTTATTTTTTATCTATTTCAATTTTCTATTCTTATTTTAATTTATGTTTATTTTTTATATATTCTATTTTATTTTATTCTTATAGGTTATGTTTTCTTTATTTTATTTTAAGTTTCCATTATATTTTATTTTTGGTCTAGTGTTTAGGTTTTATTTTATTTTTATTCTATTTTATTTAGTTTAGCTTTTCATTTTTATTTTATTTATGTTTTATTTAGTTTAGGTTTTAGAGTTTAGGGTGGCCAGTGGGTTATAGGGTAGGGTAGGGGTGTAGGATTTAAGATTTAAGATTTAAGGTTTAGAATTTAGGGTCCAGTAGGGTAGTTTAGGGTTTAAAGCATGTGGGTTTAGGCTTTAAAAAAAAAAATAAGTAAACCTATAGGTTTAGATTTAATTAGTTTATTTCTTATTTATTTCAATTTTTTTATTTATTTTAATTTATGTTTATTTTTTATATATTTTATTTTATTTTATTCTTAGTTTCGATTGTGTTTTTCTTTATTTTATTTTATTTTATTTTAAGTTTTTATTATATTTTATTTTGGTCCAGTATTTATTTTATTTTATTTTTATTTAGGTTTAGCTTTTGCATTTTATTTTATTTTAGGTTTTACTTAGTCCACATTTAGGTTTTAGAGTTTAGTTCATTTAGGGTGGGTTGGGTTTAGGGTTTAGGGTTTAGGGTTTAGGATTTGGGATTTATGATTTAGAATTTAGGGTTTAGGGTTTTTAGGGTTTAGGGTTTAGGGTTAGCATAGGGTTTAAGGCTTTTTTTAATGACAAATTTTGTAAACCTATAGGTTTAGATTTAATTAGTTTATTTTATATTCCTTTCAATTTTTTTATTTTTATTTTTATTTATGTTTATTTTTTATATATTTTATTTTATTTTCTTCTTAATTTTGGTTATGTTTTTCTTTATTTTATTTTAGTTTATTTTAAGTTTTTTATTATATTTTATTTTTAGGTCTATGTTTAGGTTTTATTTTATTTTTATTTTGTTGAGGTTTAGCTTTTTATTATTTTGAGGTTTATTTAGTTTATGTTTAGGCTTTTGTGGTTTAGGTGCTTTTGGTTGGTTTTTAGGGTTTAGGGTTTATGGTTTAGGGTTTAGGATTTAGGATTTAGGGTTTATAATTTAGGGTTTAGTGTTTAGCATTTTAGTTTAGTGGTTTAGAGAATAGGGCCTTTAAAAAAAAAAGTAAACATAGGTCGATTTAATTAGTTAATTTTATATTCATTTCAATTTTTATTTTATTTTATTTTATTTATTTTTATATATTTTATTTTATTCTTAGTTTAGGTTTATTTTCCTTTATCTTATTTAAGTTTATTTACATTTATATTCTTAGGTCCACGTTTAGTTATTAGTTATGTTTAGGTTTTAGGGTGTGGTAGTTATTGTAGGTTTATGGGTTTAGGGAGGGCCTTTTATGGTCAGGGCCTCTGTTTAGGGTTTAGTGTTAGGGCCTGGGTTTAAGGTTTAAGGTGGTTTAGGCCCAGGGTAGGGCTCAGGGTGCAGTGTGAGTTAGGTTTAAAGTTTAGGGTTTTAGGGTTTGGGGTTTTAGAGTTTAGGGTTTAGGGTTTATGGTTTAGTACTTAGGCTTTAGGGTTTAGGGTTTTTAGGGTTTAAGGTTTAGGCCTTCAGTTTTTTAGGGTTTATGGTTTAGGGTTTAGGTGTTGGGATTGTAGGTTTAAAGTTCAGGGTTTAGTATTTAAGATTTAGAGTTTGTGGTTTTTTTAAAAAAAAAAAATTTAGTAAACCGGTATGTTTAGGTTTATTTAGTTTACTTAGTTTATTTTTATTTATTTTATTTTTTTATTTAGGTTAATTTTATTTTTATTTAGTTTAGTTTATTTATTTTAGTTTATTTTTTAAGTTTAGGTTTAACTTTAGCTTTATTTTTTAGTTGAGTTTTATTTTTATTTTATTTTTAAGGTTTAAGTTTATGTTTTAATTTTATTTTTTTAGGTTTAGGTTTTAAGTTTTCATTTTAAGTTTATTTTTAGGTTTAATTTTTTAGTTTAGGTTTAGGTTTGTTCTTAGTTTTTTTATTTTATTTAGGTTCTTTATTTGTAGGTTTATTTTATTTTTTAATTTAATTTAGTTTTTATTTTGTTTGATTTTAGTTTAATTTTTTTAGGTTTAGGTTTAGGTTTTAATTTGGGTTTTAATTTGATTTGATTTTTTATTTTATTTAGCTTTCTGTTTCTTAAATTATTTTATTTTTAGATTTTATTTAGTTTTGGCCCAGGGTGTAGTCAGGGCCTGGAGAGCCCATGGTTTAGGTGTGGTTTAGGGTTTAAATGTCAGAGATTGTGTTTAAGGCCCATGCCTCGAGGGCCTGTGGTGCACAGTGGTTAAGTTAGGCCCAGGGTCAGCCAGGTTTAGGGCAGGTTTAGGGTTAGGGCCCAGGATCAAAGGCCCAAGGTTTAGTTTAGGGTTTATTGTTTATGATATTTTAGTGTTTAGGGTTTAGTGATTAGGGAGAGCCCCTACCAAGTGTCAGGTCACTTTAGGGTTTAAGGTTTAGGGTTTAGGATTTTGTGTTTAGGGTCATTTAGGGTTTAGGGCCTTTAGAAAATCATGCAGCCCGGCAGATTTAGGTTTATTTAGTTTATCTTTATATTTTTATTTAGGTTTATTTTATCTAATCAGTTTTATCTTATTTTACCTTTTAGCTATTTTAAAGTTTTTATTTTAGGTTTATTTTAAGGTTTAATTTTTTTTAGTTTAGGTTTAGGATAATTTTTAGTTTATTTTATTTCATTTAATTTAGGGTTTAGGTATATTTTATTTTAGGTTTAGGTTTAGGTTTTATTTATTTTAGCTTAGTTTATTTTAGTTTAGGTTTAGGTTTATTATATTTTATTTATTTAATTTTAGTTTTTTTTTAGTTTAGGGTTGAGGTTTAATTTTTTATTTCTTTTTTGGTTTTATTTTTAGGTTTATATTTTAGGTTTAGGTTTTTATTTTATTTTACTTTAGGTTTATTTTATTTTTATTTTACATTTAGGTTTTATTTTATTTATGTATTTTATTTTTAAGTTTATTTTTTTGGTCAGTTTTGGTTTTAATTTATTTTATTTTATTTTAGTTTTTATTTCTTATTTTATTTTATTTTTAGGCTTAAGTTTAAGCTTTACATTTTAGTTTAGGTTTTAATTTTTTTTTTTTTATTTATGTTTTTTTTTTTGTAGGTTTGGGTTAGTTTAGGTTTAGAATTTTAGGCTTTTTGTGTTTAAGTTTAGGGTTTTGGGTTTAGGGTTTTAGGGTTTATGGTTTAAGGTTTGGGGTTTAGGGTTTAGGGTTTAGGGTTTAGGGTTTTAAGCTTTAAGGTGTAGGGTTTAGGGTTTAAGGTTTTAGGGTTTAGGGTTTAGTGTTTAGGGTTTAGGGTTTAGGGTCAATTTTAGGGTTTAGGGTCAATTTTTGGGCTTAGGGTTTAGAATTATAATATTTTATTTAATTAAGTAAACTCATAGGTTTAGGTTTAGTTAGTTTATTTTATATTTATTTTAGTTTATTTTATTTTTATTTTTATTTAGGTTTATTTTTATTTTTGTTTAGTGTAGTTTATTTTTTCTAAGTTTTTTATTTTAGTTAATGTTTTAATTTAAGTTTAATTTCTTGTTTATTTTAGTTTACTTTATTTTATTTAGCTTATTTTAGGTTTAGTGTATTTTAGGTTTGGGTTTCAGTTTTATTTATTTTAGTTTAGTTTATTTTAATTTAGGTTTAGGTTTATTTTATTTTATCTGTTTTATTTTTATTTTGGGTTTAGGTTATGTTTAGTTTAGGGTTTAAGTTTTATTTTATTTATTTTTTTTAGGTTTACTTTTAAGTTTAGGTTTTTATTTATTATCTATTTTATATTATTTGAGGTTTATTTTATTTTTATATTATCTTTAGTTTTAATTTTATTTAAGTTTTTTATTTTTTAGTTTAGTTTAGGTTTATATTTATTCTATTTTAATTTAATTTTTTTTTTTATATTTACTTTTTTTAAGTTTAGGTCCAAGTTTTTATATGTTTTATTTTATTTTATTATTTAATTTAATTTAATTTTATTTATTTTATTTCCAGATTTTATTTTATTTAGGTTTAGGTTTTTAGCTTTTTAGGGTTTAAGGTTTATGGTTAGTTTAGGGTTTAGGGTTTAGGGTTATTATTATTATTATTTTTTGGGTTTAAGCTTTAATGTTTTAGGGTTTAACGTTTAGATTTTAGGGTTTGGGGTTTAGGGTTTAGGGTTGTAGGTTGTAGGTTTTAGGTTTTAGGGTTTAGGGTTTAAGGTTTAGTGTTTTAGTGTTTAGGGTTTTTGAGTTTAGGGTTTAGGGTTTAAGGTTTGGGTTTAGGGTTTAGGTTTTACGATTTAGTATTTAGGCTTTAGGGTTTAGCATTTTTTAGGATTATGGTTTAGGGTTTAGGGTTTAAGGTTGTATGTTTAAGGTTTAAGGTTTAGTGTTCAAGATTTAGGGTTTATTATTTTTTTAGAAAATTGAGTAAACTAGTAGGTTTAGGTTTACTTAGTGTATTTAGTATTTTTATTTTAGTTTCATTTTTTTAGATTTATTTTTTATTTTTATTTAGTTTTGTATATTTATTTTAGTTTATTTTTTTAGGTTTAAGTTTAAGTTTAATTTAATTTTTTAGTTGAGTTTTCTTTTTATTTTATTTTAAAGGTTTAGGTTTATGTTTTTATTTTATTTTTTTAGGTTTAAGTTTTAGGTTTTTATTTTAGGTGCATTTTTTAGCTTAGGTTTTATTTTATTCATTTTATTTTATTTAGGTTTAGGTTTTTTCAACTATTTTATTTTTAGATTTTATTTAGCTTAGGTTTAGGTTTTTAGGTTATTAGGGTTTAGGGTTATGGTTTAGGGTTTAGGGCTTAGAGTATAGGGTTTTATAGTTTAGGGTTTAGGGTTAGGGTTTAGGGTTCAAGGTTTAGGGTTTAGTGTGTTGCTTTACGGCTTAGGGTTTTTAGGATTTAGGGTTTAGGGTTTATGCTTTTGAGGGTTTAGGGTTTAAGGTTTAGGGTTAGTTTTGGGTTTTAGGGATAGGGTTTAGGGTTTAGGGTTTAGGGTATGGGATTTAAGGCTAGTATAGGGTTTAAGGTTTAGGGTTTTATGGCTTATGGTTTAGGGATTAGAGTTTTTTAGTGTTTAGGGTTTACGATTTAGGGTATAAAGTTGTAGCTTTAGGGTTTAGGGTTTTGGGTTTAGGGTTTAGGATTTAGTGGTTAGGGTTAAGGGTTTAGGGTTTATGGTTTTGTTTTAAAAAAATTATTTAAACTAGTAGACTTATATTTATTTAGTTTATTTTATATTTTTATTTAATTAATTTATTTATTTTATGTTTACTTTTTCAGTTTAGGTTTTTTATTTTCATTTATTTTTCAGGTTTAGGTTTAGGTTTATGTTTATTTTAAGTTATATTTTATTTTATTTTTTGGTTTAAGTTTTATTTTTTATTTTTAGGTTTAGGTTTAGATTTTTATTTAATTTTTTTAAGTTTTGGTTTTAAGTTTTTATTTTAGGTTTATTTTTAGGTTTAGGATGAATTGTAGTTTATTTTATTTTATTTATTTTAGGGTTTAGGGTTTAGGGTTTATTTTATTTTAGGTTTAGGTTTAGGTTTTATTTATTTTAGTTTAGTTTATTTTAGTTTAGGTTTTGGTTTAATTTATTTTGTTTATTTTAGGTTTAGATATTTTTTTTTTAGTTTAGGGTTTAAGTTTTATTTTTTATTTATCTTAGTTATTATTTTGTTTTACGTTAGGTTTATTTTATTTTTATTTTACATTTAGGTTTTATTTTATTTAAGTATTTTATTTTTAGGTTAATTTTGTTTTTTAGTTCAATTTTGGTTTTTATTTTTTTTAGCTTAGTTTTCATTAGTTATTTATTTTATTTTTTTTAGGTTCAAGTTTACATTTATGTTTTAGTTTAGGTTTTATTTTTTTATTTTTTTATTTAGGTTTAGGTTTTTTTTTTGTAGGTTTAATTTAATTTAGGTTTAGGTTTTTATGTTTTTAGAGTTCAAGGTTTAGGGTTTATGGTTTAGGGTTTAGGCTTTAGGGTTTAGGGTTGCATGTTTAGGGTTTAGGGTTTAGGGTTTTAGGTTTTAGGTTTTAGGGTTTAGGGTTTAAGGTTTAGGGTTTAGGATTTAGGATTTTAGCGTTTAGGGTATAGGGTTTAGGGTTTAGAATTATATTTTTTTATTTAATTAAGTAAACTCATAGGTTTAGGTTTATTTAGTTTATTTTATATTTATTTTAGTTTATTTTATTTTATTATTTAGGTTTATTTTTATTTTTGTTTAGTTTAGTTTATTTATTTTAGATTTTTTATTTTAGTTCATTTCTTAAGTTTAGGTTTAGTTTTAGGTTTATTTTCAATTTATTTTATTTTATTTAGTTTATTTTAGGTTTTGTTTATTTTAGGTTTAGTTTATTTTAGGTTTTGTTTAGTTTAGGGTTTAAGTTTTATTTTTAACTTATTTTTAGGTTTATTTTTTAGGTTTCGCTTTTTATTTAGTGTTTATTTTATTTTATTTTTATTTTTTCTTTAGTTTTATCTTTATTTAGGCTCTCTTTTTCTTAGTTTAGCTTAGGTTTTTATTTATTTTATTTTAATTTAGTTTTTATTTTTTTTTATTTTATTTTCTTTTTAAGTTTAAGTTTAGGTTTTACTTTATGTTTTTATTTTATATTATTTTTTATTTTATTTTGATTTAAGTTTTTTTTTATTTTATTTTTAAATTTTATTTAGTTTATGTTTAGGTTTTTAGCTTTTTAGCATTTAGGGTTTAGGTTTTAGGTTTTAGGGTTTAAGATTTAGGGGTTTAGGGTTTTAAGTTTTAGGGTTCTGGGTTTTGGGTTTTTAGGGTTTAGGGTTTAGGTTTTAGGTTTTAGGTTTTAGGTTTAGGGTTCAGGTTTTAGTTTAGGGTTTAGGGTTTTTGGGTTTTTTTTTTAACAGAGAGCAAATTTAGATTGATCAATTCTTTTTTTTATGTCATCAACCAAGTAACACACCAAGTTTTTTAAGACATAAGCAACAACATAGATCAAAAATAGATAAAAAATGAGCATGCATAGAGCAAATCAAAACCCATAGATAACTAGAACCATCTCTAATGTAAAGACAGTTCCATAAGCGGTAGATCGAATCAGCCATTTTTCAGTTTCTCCAATTCCCATCAGAACTACCCTGGCCACTCGAGTAGCGGGATCCACCATCATATCCTCGATCTCTCCCTCTGCCAACACCACGACTATAAGCTCTGTCGCTCCTCCCATCTCCATGACCACCACTATTCTGACCACCACCTCCATATCCACCAATACCTCCAGATCCCCCACCACAACTGTGATAACCGCTACTTCCACCTCCGCCTCCACCGTGAGATCTAGACTAAGCCTGGTTGACGGTGATGTTCTTATCGTCAAGGTTCTGCCCAATCTTAAGGTTTAGGTTTAAGTTTAGTTTTATTAGGTTTTAGGGTTAGGTTTTTTTTAATTTATTTAGTTACTTTAGGGTTAGGTTTAGGGTTTGGGGTTTATGATTTAGGGTTAGGGTTTAGGGTTTAGGGTTTAAGGTTTAGGGTTTAGTGTTTAAAGTTTAGGGTTTAGGGTTCTAGGATTTATGCTTTTAGGGTTTAGGGTTTAAGGTTAGGGGTAGGGTTTAAGGTTTAGGGTTTAGAGTTTTTTAGAGTTTATGGTTTAGGGTTTAGGGTTTAAGGTTTAGGATTGTAGGTTTAGGGTTTAGGGCTTAGGGTTTAAGGTTTATGGTTTAGGATTTATAGTTTATTTTATTTTTTTTATTTTATTTTGGTTTAGGTTTTTTTATTTATTTTGTTTTTAATTTTATTTAGTTTAGGTTTAGGTTTTTAGGCTTTAAGGGTTTAGGGTTTAGGGTTTAGGGTTTAGTGTTTAATGTTTTAAGGATTAGGGTTTTAGGGTTTAGGTTTTGTGGTTAGGGTTTAGGGTTTAATGTTTAGGCCTTAAGGTCTAAGGTTTTTAGGGTTTAGGGTTTAAGGTTTAGGGTTTAGAGTTTAGGATTTTCTTAGGGTCTAGGATTAGTTTAGGGTTTAGGGTTTAAGGTTTAGGGTTTAGGATTTTTAGGGTTTAGTGCTTAGGGTCTAGGGTTAATTTAGGGTTTAGGGTTTTGGGTTTTAGGTTTATGGTTTAGGGTTAGGGTTAGGGTTTAGGGTTTAGGGTTTAGGGTTTAGGATTTATGGTTAGTTTAGGTTTAGGTTTTAGAGTTTAGGGTTTATGGTTTAGGATTTTTTAGGGTTTAGGGTCTTGGGTTTTGGGTTTTGGGTTGTAGGTTTAGGGTTTAGGGTTTTTTTTATGGGTTTAAGGTTTAGGGTTTAGGGTTTTAGGGTTTATAGTTTAGGGTTTAGGTTTTAGGGTTTTTAGGGTTTAGGGTTTAGGGTTTACTGTTTAGGTTTTAGGTTTAGGGTTCTTATTTTAGTTTAGGGTTTAGGGTTTTTGGCTTTTTCTTTTAAGAGAGAACAAATTCTAACTCAACATTTCTTCTTTTCAATTTCATCAAACAGTAACATACCAAGTTTTCTATGACACAAGCGACGATGTAGATAAAAAATGTGCATGAATAGAGCAAATCAAAAACCTTAGATAACTAGAACTGTCTCTACTATAAAGACACAATTCCATAAGTAGCAGATCGGATCAGCCATTCTTCAGTTTCTCCAGTTCCCATCAGAACCACCCCGGCCTATAGAGTAGTAGGATCCCCTACCATATCCTCGATCTATCCCTCTGCCACCACCATGGCTCTAACCTCCATCGCTCCTCCTGCCTCCATAACTACCATTGCTCTAACCACCACTTCCATATCCACCAGCACCTCCAGATCCCCCACTACCAATGCAATAATCACCACCTCCGCCTTCGCCTCCAATGATAGACTAGACTGAGCCTGGTTGATGGTGATGTTCCTATCATCAAGGTTCTGCTCATTCTTAGAGTTTAGGTTTAGGTTTAGGTTGAGATTTATTAGGTATTAAGGTTAGGTTTATTTTTTAGTTTGTTTAATTACTTTAGGTTTAGGTTCAGAGTTTGGGGTTTAGGGTTTAGGGTTTACAGTTAAGGTTTAGGGTTTATGGTTTAGAGTTTAGGATATAGGGTTTAGGGTTTTTGGGTTTATCCTTTTACGGTTTAGGGTTTAGGGTTAGGGCATAGGGTTTAGGGTTTAGGATTTTTTAAAGTTTAGGGTTTAGGGTTTAGGGTTTTAGGGTTTAGGCTTTTAGGGTTTAGGGTTTGGGGTTAGGGTTTAGGGTTTAGGGTTTAGGCTTTAGGCTTTACGATTTAGGGTTAGTTTAGGTTTTAGGGTTTAAGGTTTAGGGTTTAAAGTTTTCAGGGTTTTGGGTTTAGGGTCTATGGTTAGTTTAGGGTTTATGGTTTAGGGTTTTAGTGTTAAGTGTTTAGTGTAAGGGTTTAGATTTAGGGTTTAAGATCAATTTAGGGTTTTTGGGCATAGGGTTGTAGGTTTAGGGTTTAAGGTTAGTTTTACGGTCTAGGGTTTAGTGTTTAGGGTTGCAAGAATTTTTTATTTTAGGTTTTAGGGTTTAAGGCTTAGGGTTTTGGGTTTAGGGTTTAGGGTTTAGGGTTTTAGGTTTTTATGGTTTAGGGTTTAGGGTTTAGGGTTTAGGTTTTAGGTTTAGGGTTCAAGTTTTGGGTTTTTTTTTAATAGAGAACAAATTCATATTCAACATTTCTTCTTTTTGATTTCATCAACCAAGTAGCACACCAAGTTTTCCAAGAAGCAATCAATGATATAGATCAAAAATGGAAAAAATGAGCACGCATGGAGCAAATCAAGCACTCTAGATTACTAGAACCATCTCTATCTTAAAGACATAGTCCATAAGTATCAGATCGAATAGGCCTTTCTTTAGTTTCTCTAGTTCCCATCGGAACCACCTTGGCCTCTTGAGTAGTGGGATATGCCATCATATCCCTGATCTCTCCCCCGCCACCACCACAGCTGTAACCTTTGTATCTCCTCTCACCTCCATTACCACCACCTTCAAATGCACCATCATATCTAAATCCCCAACAACCACTACAATAATGATGGCCTCTGATTTTGCCTACACCGCTAGATCTTGACTGAGCCTAGTTAATGGTGATCTTGCTGTCATCAAGGTTATACACATTCTTAGCATTTTGGGTTAATTTAGGGTTTAGGTATAAGGTTAGTTTAAGGTTTAGGGTTTAGGCTTAGTTTAGGGTTTAGGATTCAGGGTTTAGGGTTTTAGGGTTTATGATTTAGGGTTTAGGATTTAGTGTTTAGGGTTTAGGGTTTAGGGTTTAGGTTTTAGGGTTTATGGTTCAGGGTTTAGGGTTTAGGGTTTAAGGTTTAGGGTTCAAGGTTTTAGGGTTTAGGGTTTAGGATTGAGGATTTAGGGTTTATGGTTTTTTTTAAATTAAGTAAACCGATAGGTTTAGGTTTATTTAGTTTATTTTTTTTATTTATTTGAGTTTATTTTATTTTCTATTCTTATTTAGGCATATTGTTTATTTTTTATTTAGTTTAGCTTATTTATGTTAGATTAGGACTTTTATTCTAGTTTATTTTTTTTAGGTTTAGGTTTATTTTTTAGTTTAGTTTTATTTTTATTTTATTTTTAACATTTAGGTTTATTTTTTATTTTTAGATTGAGCTTTACATTTTTTTTAGGTTTAGGTTTTAGGTTTTTATTTTAAGTTTTATTTTTTAGTTTAGGTTTAGGTTAATTTATAGTTTATTTTCTTTTATTTAGTTTAGGTTTAGGTTTATGTTTAGTTTATTTTAGGTTAAAGTTTTGGTTTTATTTATTTTAGTTTAGGTTCATGTTTATTTTATTTTTATTTTAGATTTAGGTTTTTTTTAGTTTAGGGTTTAGCTTTTATTTTTTATTTATTTTTATGTTTTTTGTAGGCTTATTTTTTAGGTTTAGGTTTTTATTTTGTTTTTATTTTATTACATTTTAGGTTTATTTTATTTTTATTTTAGGTTTAGTTTTTATTTTATTTAAGTTTTTATTTAGTTTAGGTTTTTATTTATTTTATTTTATTTTAGTTTTTATTTTTTATATTTTTTTCTTTTTTAGGTTTTGGTTTTGGTTTTTTTATTTATTTTATTTTTATGTTTTATTTAGTCTAAGTTTTGTTTTTTTTAGCTTTTTAGGGTGTAAAGTTAGTTTATGGTTTAGGGTTTAGTGTTTGGGGTTTATGGTTTAGGGTTTAAAGTTTAGGGTTTAGATTTTATGTTTAGGGTTTGTGTTTTAGTTTATGGTCTAGGGTTTAAGGATTTCATTTTTTAACAGAGAACAAATTCAAATTCAACATTTCTTCTTTTCAATTTCATCATCCAAGTAGGACCCCATGTTTTCTAAGACATAAGATACAAAATAAATAAAAAATGAGCGCCCATAGAGCAAATCAAAACGCCTAGAAAAGTAAACCTAAACTTAAACTAAAAAAGTAATGCTAAAGCTAAAAATAAACTAAAAATAAACCTAAACCTGAACTAAAAAATAAAAGCTAAATCAAAAAGTTTAGGTTTTGGTTTAAGTTTAGGTTTAATAAATACAACCTAAAATTAAACCTAAACCTAAACCCCATTTAGTTTAAGTTTAGGTTAAAGTTTAGGTTTAGGTTTTTTTTATTTTAGTTTAGTTTATTTTAGTTTAGATTTATGTTTATTTTATTTTGTTTATTTTATTTTTATTTTATGTTTAGATTTTCTTTTAGTTTAGGGTTTTGGTTTTTTTTTTGTATTTTTAAGTTTATTTTTTAGGTTTAGATTTTTATGTAGTTTTTATTTTATTTAGTTTTTTTTTATTATTTTATTTTTATTTTACTTTTGTTTTTATTTTATATAGGTTTTTTATTCTTAGGGTTATTTTATTTTTTTAGTTTAGCTTAGATTTTTATTTTTTATTTAGTTTATTCTTATTTTTTATTTTATTTTTAGGTTTAGGTTTAGGTTTTAGTTTAGGTTTTTATTTATTTTTATTTTTATTTTATTTTATTTAGGTTTAAGTGTTTTTATTTATGTTATTATTAGGTTTTTAGGTTTTTATGGTTTAGGGTTTTAGGGTTTAGAGTTTTAGGGTTTAGGGTTTAGGGTTTAGGGTTTAGGGTTTAGGGTTAGGGTTTAGAGTTTACAGTTTATGATTTATGGTTTAGGCTTTAGGGCTTATAGTTTTGAGGGTTTAGGGTTTAGGATTTACAGCTTAGGGTTATCTCAGGGTTCAGTGTTTGTTTAGGGTTTAGAGTTTATGGTTTAAGGTTAAGGGTTTTGAGTTTTTAGGGTTTAAAGTTTAGGGTTAGTTTATGGTTTAGGATTTAGGGTTTTAGCATTTAGGGTTTAGGGTTTAAGGTTTGTGGTTTAGTATTAGGGTTAAGGTTTATCGTTTAGGGTTTAGAGTTCAGGGTTAGTTCAGGGTTTAGGGTTTTTTAGATTTTAGGGCTTAGGGTTGTAGGTTTAGGGTTAGTTTTAGGGTTTAGGGTTTAGGGTTTAGGATATAGGGTTTAGGGTTTAGGGTTTCGGTCTTTCTTTAAAAAAAAAATTAAGTAAATCGATAGGTTTAAGTTTATTTAGTTTATTTTATTTTTTTTAGTTTTATTTAGTTTAGTTTATTTATTTTAGGTTTTTATTTTTATTTTTTTTAGTTTAGTTTTCTTCTTCTTTTTTTGGGTTTAGGTTTTATTTTTTACTTCGGGTTTAGGCTTTTTTTTAGGTTTAGGTTTGGTTTTATTTTAGTTTTGTTTGATTTTATTTTTTAGTTTAGGTTTAGGTTTATTTTAGTTTATTTTATTTTATTTAGTTTATGGTTTAGGTTTAGTTTATTTAAGTTTTAGGTTTAGGTTTATTTTGCTTTGTTTAATTTAGTTTTATGTTTTCTTTTTAAATTTACCATTTAGGTTTTAATTTTTATTTATTTTTAGGTTTTGTTAGGTTTTTTTTGTTTAGGTTTTATTTAGTTTTTATTTTATTTTATTTTATTTTAGGCTTATTTTATTTTTATTTTACATTTAGTTTTTATTTTATTAGGTTTTTTATTTATAGGCTTATTTTATGTTTTATTTTAGTTTAGGTTTTTTATTTATAGACTTATTTTAATTTTTATTTTAGTTTAGGGTTTAGGGTTTAGGGTTTAAGGTTTGGGGTTTAAGGTTTAGGATTTAGGGTTGTAGGTTTTAGTGTTTAGGGTTTACAGTTTAGGGTTTAGCTTTTAGGATTTAGGGTTTTAGAGTTTAGAGTTTAGGGTTTAGGGTTTAGGGTTTTAAGGTTTAGGGTTTAGTGTTTAGGGTTTTTGGTTTAGGGTTCAGGGTTTAGGGTTAGTTTTAGGGCTTAGGGTTAGGGTTCTTTTATTTTTCATTTTTTATTTAAATTAAGTAAACTTGTAGTTCTAAGTTCATTTAGTTCATTTTATTTTTTATT
Organism: Cymbidium sinense; assembly: GCA_021442155.1. Taxonomy (NCBI): domain Eukaryota; kingdom Viridiplantae; phylum Streptophyta; class Magnoliopsida; order Asparagales; family Orchidaceae; genus Cymbidium; species Cymbidium sinense. Next base: position 140,966,108 of record CM038224.1, on the reverse strand, counting down.
TTTATTTTTGTTTATTTTTTATTTTTATTTTTATTTAGTTTAGTTTATTTATTTTAGGTTTATTTATTTTAGTTTAGGTTTTTTATTTTAGTTTATTTTTTAATTTTAGGTTTAGGTTTAGGTTTATTTTTAGTTTAGTTTTATTTTGATTTTATTTTTTAGGATTAGGCTTTATATTTTTTGTTTTTAAGTTTAGGTTTAGGTTTTATTATATTTTTTTTTGGTTTAGGTTTTAGGTTTTATTAGGTTTTAGTTTAGGTTAAGGTTTATTTTTAGGTTTTTTTAATTTTATTTAGTGTTTTGGTTTAGGTTTAGGTTTAGTTTATTTTAAGTTTAGGTTTAAGTTTTATTAATTTTAGTTTCGATTTAGGTTTATTTTATTTTTATTTTTGTTTAGGGTTTATGTTTTATTTTTTATTTATTTTTTAGGTTATTTTTTAAGTTTATATTTTATTTAGTTTTTATTTTATTTTTCTATTTTTATTTTATTTTTATTTTAGGTTTCATTTTTATTTTATTTTATTTATGTTATTATTTTTTTAGTTTAGTTTAGGTTTTTATTTATTTATTTTTAGTTTATTTTTTTTTAGGTTTAGGTTTAGGTTTAGGTTTTAGTTTAGGTTTTTATTTAATTTAATTTAATTTATTTTATTTTTGTTTAAGTTTTTTTTTAGTTTATTTTTAGGTTATATTTAGTTTTGGTTTAGGGTTTAGGGTTAATTGAGGGTTTAGGGTTTAGTGTTTGGGGTTTAGGGTATTGGATTTAGGGTTTTCTTGGGATTTCTTCTTACAGGTTTTTATTATTTATTTGTTTATTATTATTATTAGTTTTTTATTATTTATTATTAGTTAGTTTATTATTAATGTTAGTTGTTATTATTATTATTACTAGTTTAGTTTATTATTTATTATAATTACTAGTTATTAGTGGGTTATTATTTAGTTATTTAGTTTGTTTAGTGGGTATAGTTTTAGTTATTAGTTTTTTATTATTTTTATTTACTTTATTATTGTTATTAGTTAGTGAGTTGTTTATTTGGTTTTTATTTAGTAATTTATTATTCGTTTGGTAGTTTATTTGTCTATTAGTTATTAGTTTTAGTTAGTTAGTTAGTTATTTTTTTATTAGTTTTTATTATTGTTAGTTATTATTGTTAATTAGTTTATCATTATTATTTATTGGGTTTTATTATTTTTTAGTTTTTTATTAATTATTATATGTTATTATTTATTAACATTTATTTAGTTATTAGTTTGGGTTTTATTTAGTTTAGTTTTTTTATTTATGGTTTAGGTTTTGTTTTAGTTTATTAGTATTAGTTTAGTTAGTTTAGTTTTTTTGGTTTATTAGTATATCATTATTAATTAGTTTATTAGTTTATTATTTTTATTATTTATTTATTATTTTATTATTTCTTTAGTGTTTTATTTAGTTAGTTATTAGGTTTAGTTTAGTTTAGTTATTCTCAGGTTTTAGTTTTTAGGTTTAGTTTATTATATTTTTTTATTTAGTTATTATTAATTATTAGTTTTTATTAGCTTTAGTTTTATTTTTATTATTTGTTATTAGTTTTAGTTTATTAGTTAGTTAATTTATTATTAGTTTTATTTAGTTATTAGTAGGTTTTTAGTTATTATTAGTTTGGGTTTAGGTTTATTTAGTTAGTTATTAGGGTTTAGGTTTATTATTTATTTATGGTTTATTTAGTTTATTAGTTCATTTAGTTTTAGTTATTATTATTTATTCATTTTTTATTATTATTAGTTTAGTTTATTTTTAGTTATTAGTTAGTTTATTAGTTTTATTTTATTATTATTTGTTTGTGATTTATATTTAGTCTATTATTAGTTTTTTTATTATTAGGGTTTAGGTTTATTAGTTATTAGTTTATTAGTTTAGTTTTTAGTTTAGTTATTAGTTTAGTTTTTAATAGTTTATTAGTTTAGTTTTAGTTATTTTTAGTTTTAGGTTAGTTTAATAGTTATTAGTATTTAGTTTTATTATTATTAATAGTTTAGTTATTATTATTTATTATTATTATTTATATGGTTTATTATAATTTAGTTATTATTATTAGTTTATTTTTAGTTAATTTTATTAGTTAGTTATTTGTGTTTAGTTTTAATTAGTTTTATTAGTTTATTTGTTATTATTAATTATCATTATTATTATTAGTATTAATTATTAGTTTTTATTATTAGTTAGGTTTATTAGTTTATTAATTATTAATAAGTTTGTTTTAGTTTATTAGTTTATTATTAGTTTTATTTATTAGTTATTATTAGTTATTAGTTTTATTAGTTTAGTTATTAATTTTAGTTTATTATTATTAGTCTTTTAGTTACTTTTATTATTAGTTATTATTAGTTATTATTAGTTTTAGCTTTATTATTATTAGTTTATTAGTTTTAGTTATTAGTTTATTTGGTTTAGTTAGTTATTATTATTATTTATTAGTTTAGTTAGTTTTATTAATTATTAATTTATTACTATTATTTAGTTTAGTTTTATTATTATTAATTTATTAATTATTATTATTATTATTATTATTATTATTATTAGTTTAGTAGTTATTATTTCTTAGTTATTAGCTTAGTTATTAGTTTTTATTAGTTTATTAGTTGGTTAGTTTAGTTGTAGTTTATTATTTTGCTTAATTATTATTATTAATTTTATTATTATTATTAATATTAGTTTATTGTTAGTTTATTAGTATTAGTTTTAGTTTTATTATTAGTTGTTATTATTTGTTATTAGTTTTAGTTATTTAGTTATTAGTTTACTAGTTTATTTTAGTTATTATTAGTTTAGTTAGTTTATTTATTATTATTATTATTATTATTATTATTATTATTAGTTTTTGGTTTATTATTTTATTGATTAGTTTAGTTAGTTTATTAGTTTATTTTTAGTTTTATTTATTAGTTTATTTTATTAGGTTTAAGCTTTTCTTTCTTAGTTTATTAATTTAGTTAGTTAGTTTATTATTATTATTATTGTTAGAATTAGGTTTAGGGTTCAAGTTTTATTAGTTATTAGGTTTTTTATTAGCTATTAGTTTTTATTAGTTATTATTTGTTTTTAATTATTATTATTTGTTTGGTTTGGGTTTAGTTTTAGTTTAGGGTTTAGGTTTTTATTTAGTTTAGTAATTGTTAGTTAGTTATTAGTTTATTATTTATTAGTTTAGTTAGGGTTTAGGTTTATAAGTTATGGTTTAGTTTTGTTAGTTTATTAGTTTAGCTATTTAGTTCTTAGTTATTCCTAGTTATTTATTAGGTTTTAGTTTATTTTTTATTAGTTATTAAGGTTTAGGTTTTTAGTTTAGTTTATTATTTAGTGGGTTCAGGATCTATTAGTTTAGTTTATTAGTTTAGTTTTAGTTAAGCTTTTAGTTTATTATCATTATTATTAATTATTAAGTTTAGTTAGTTATTTGTTTATTTTATTAGTTTTAATTAATTTATTAGTTTAGTTTTAATATTATTATGGTTTGGTTTGTTTTAGTTTTAGTTTAGTTTTATTTGTTTATTATTTAGTTTATTAATTTATTTAGTTAGTTTTATTAGATTTTATTAGTTTAGTTATTAGGCTTAGTTTATTATTAGTTTAGTTCATTATTTAGTTTTATTAGTTTTTATTAGTTATTATTAGTTTAATTATTATTATTATTAGTTAGCTTTTTTTATTAGTTTAGTTATTAGTTTATTAGTTTATTATTAGTTTTTTATTAGTTTAATTAATTAGGGTTTTAGTTTTTTATTAGTTTTTAATAATTATTATTTATTGTTATTATTATTATTAGTCCAGTTAATGGGGTTCATGTTTTTTAGTTAGTTTAGAGGTCTACGTTTTATTAGGTTTTATTAGATTAGGTTTATTTAAGTTAGTTTATTATTATTTAATTTATTAATGGTTATTAGGTTTATTATTATTATTAATTAGTTTTAGTTTTAGGTTTATTATTATTTTTTATTAGCTTTGTTTAGTTAGTTTATTATTAGTTAGTTAGTTAGTTATTTTAGTTTAGCTTAATTATTTATTATTATTATTATTATTTATTATTATTATTATTATTATTATTATTTATTTAGTATTATGAGTTTTAGTTTTAGTTATTATGGTTTATTATTATTATTATTAGTTTAGTTTAGTTTATTATTAGTTAGTTTGGTTTATTGGTTTTAGTTTTATCATTATTATTTAGTTTAGTTTATTATTATTAGTTATTATTAGTTTATTATTAGTTTAGTTAGTTTAGGTTTTTTTAGTTATTATTAGTTTCTTAATTAGTGGGTTTAGTTTATTGGTTTATTAGCTTTTTAGTTTATTAGTTTTATTAGTTTAGGTTTTAGTTACTATTAGTTTTTTATTAGTTATGTGTTTAGTTGTTAGGTTTAGTTTTATTATTAGGTTTAGTTTTTTAGTTTAGTTTATGTTTTAGTTTAGTTTAGTTTATTATTATGGTTTAGGTTTAGTTTATTATTTATTATTAGTTATTAGTTTATTATGGTTTTATTAGTTATTAGGTTTTTTATTAGTTATTAGTTTTTATTAATTATTATTAGTTTTTAGTTATTATTATTGGTTAGGTTTGGGTTTAATTTTAGTTTAGGGTTTAGGTTTTTATTTAGTTTAATTAGTTTTATTTAGTTTAGTTATTATTAGTTACTTATTAGTTTATTATTTATTAGTTTAGTTAGGGTTTAGGTTTATTAATTATGGTTTAGTTTTTTTTAGTTTATTAATTTAGTTATTTAATTATTAGTTATTCTTAGTTATTTATTAGGTTTTGATTTATTTTTTATTAGTATAGTTCTTTATTAGTTATTAGGGTTTAGGTTTTTATTTTTGGTTGTTTAGTTTAGTTTATTATTATTAGTTATTATTAATTTATTATTAGTTTAGTTAGTTTAGGTTTTTTTAGTTATTATTAGTTTTTTAATTAGTGGGTTTAGTTTATTAATTCATTAGTTTTATTAGTTTAGGTTTTAGTTATTATTAATTTATTATTAGTTATGTGTTTAGTTGTTAGGTTTAATTTATTAGTTTAGTATATGTTTTCGTTTAGTTTAGTTTATTATTAGGGTCTAGGTTTTGTTTATTATTTATTATTTATTAGTTATTATTATTATTGATTTTATTTTTTATTTAGGTTTTATTATTAGTTTAGTTTATTATTGGTTTATTTATTATTATTAATTAGTTTATTATTTATTAGTTTTATTATTATTAGTTTATTAGTTAGTTAGTATTTAGTTTTTAGTTAGTTTATTAGTTTGTTTACTTATTATTATTATTATTATTATTATTAGTTTTATGGGTTTAGTTAATAGTTTAGTTTTAGTTTATTATTATTATTTATTATTAGTTTATTAGTTTTATTAGTTTTTAGTTAAATTTTAGTAGCTTTATTAGTTTTACTTATTAGTTTAGTTTATTATTACTTATTTATTATTATTAGTTTTAGTGTTATTACTTATTTATTAGTTAGTTTAGTTAGTTTATTATAAGTTTAGGTTTGGTTTTATTAGTTTATTATTATTATTATTATTATTATTATTATTATTAATTTTAGTTTATTATTGGTTTTTATTTGTTTTAATTTTATTATTATTATTATTTCTTATTATTATTATTTATTAGTTAGGTCTTATTATTATTATTATTAGTTTGTGGGGGTTTTTATTAGTTTATTATATTATTTAAGGTTTAGTTAGTTATTATTATTAGATTTAGTTATTAGGTTTTTTATTACTTTTATTAGTTGGTAAGTTATTATTAGTTTTTATTATTGGTTTTTAGTTATTATTATTTAGTTATTAGTTAGTGGTTTAGGTATTAGTTTATTAGTTTATTAGTTTTATTTATTAGGTTGATTATTATTATTAATTTTTACTTTAGTTAGTTTATAGTTTAGTTATTATTAGTTTTATTAAGTTATTATTAGTTATTAGTTTAGTTTATTTATTTATTATTATTATTATTATTAGTTATTATCAGTGTTATTATTATTAGTTGTATTAGTTTATTATTAATTATTAGTTTTATTATTAGTTTATTATTAAGTTATTATTAGTTTATTAGTTTATTACTTTATTATTATGTTCATTACTTTTAGTTTTATTATTAGTTTTTAGTTTATTAGTTTTATTAGTTTCAGGTTTATTATTATTATTAGTTTATTATTATGTTTTGTTAGTTTAGTTTTATTAGTTTTATTATTTGTTTTAGTTTATTATTAGGTTTAGTTTTATTTATGTTTAGTTATTAATAATTTATTATTAGTTTTTTTTATTATTTATTTGTTAGCTTTAGTTTTATTTATTAGTTTAGTTTATTAGTTTGTTAGTTTTATTAGTTTTATTAGTTTTAGTTTAGTTTAGGGGTTTAGTGGTTTATTAGTTTAGTTTCAAGTTTTTAATTTTAGTTTAGTTTCGTTTATTATTATTAGTTATTAGTTTATTAGTTAGTTTTTTATTTATTTAGTTATTAATTTGGGTTTTTAGTTAGTTTTATTAGTTTATTATTATTATTTGGTTTTATTAGTTTGTTTTTTTATTAGTTTAGTTAGTTTTAGTTAGTTATTAGGTTTAAGTTTTCTAGTTTATTATTAATTTTATTAGTTTGGTAGTATAGCTTTTATTATTAGGTTTAGTTATTAGTTTATTATTATTATTAGTTATTATATATTTTTATTAATTTAGTTCAGTTTAATTTATTTTGGTGTTTAGGTTTAGTTATTAGTTAGTTATTTAGTTAGATATTTATTAGTTTTAGTTAGTTTTAGTTTAGTTTATGGTTTAGGTTTAGTTAATTTTATTAGTTATTAGGTTTAGTTTATTAGGGTTTAGGTTTTATTTAGTTAGATTTAGTTATTAGTTTTATTAGTTTAGGGTTTAGGATTTTATTAGTTTAGTTATTATTATGTTTAGATTAGTTATTAGTTTTATTTTATTATTAGTTAGTTAGTTAGTTTAATTTTAGTTATTAGGTTTAGTTTATTAGTTAGTTTAGTTATTAGTTTAGTTTATTTTTTATTTAAGGTTTAGGTTTATTAGTTATTATTACTTAGTTTTATTAGTTTTTATTAGTTTATTAGATTTGAGTTTTTTATTACAATTATTATTAGTTATTAGTTTAGTTCAATTATTGGTTTATTAGTTTAATAATTTATTAGTTTATTAGTTATTAGTTATAATTTTTATTATTATTATTATTATTATTATTATTATTATTATTATTATTATTATTATTATTATTATTATATTTGTGGTTATTTTTTATTAGTTATTATTAGTTTATTAGTTATTATTTTATTAGTTTAGTTAATTTTTTATTTATTTAGTTTGTTGTTTAGTTAGTTATTAGTTTTGGGTTTTTAGGTTTTTAGTTTATTGGTTTAGTTTAGTTTATAAGTTTAGTTAATTGGTTTTGGTTATTATTAGTTTAGTTATTAGGTTTAGTTAGTTATTAATTTTTTGGTTTATGGTTTAGTTATTAGTTTTGGTCTATGGGTTTTGGGTTTATTATTAGTTTAGTTTATTATATTATTATTAATATTATTATTATTATTATTATTATTATTTTTTTATTAGTTTAGTTTAGGTTATTTATTAGGTTTATTATTAGTTTGTGTTTGTTTAGTTTAGTTTATTATTAGTTTTATTATTAGTTTTATTATTAGTTTATTATTATTTATTAGGTTCGTTATTAGTTATTATTATCAATTTTAATTTAGTTATTAGTTTATTATTAGTTTAGTTTTATTATATTTATTTATTTTAATGTTATTAGGTTTATTATTATTGGGTTTATTAGTTAGTTTAGTTTATTATTATTATTGGTTTTACTTATTATTATTTTATTATTTATTTTTATTAGTTTATTGGTTTTTTATTAGTTTATTTGCTATTATTACTATTATTATTATTATTAGTTTTAATTTCATTATGGGTGTAGTTTAGTTTTTATTAGTAATTATTATTAGTTTTATTTAGTTTATTAGTTTTAGTTTAGTTAGTTATATATTAGTTTAGTTAGTTAGTTTATTTAGGTTTTATGGTTTTTTTTTATTTTATTATTATTTTGGTTATTAGTTTATTATTATTTTTAGTTAGTTTATCATTAGTTATTATTATTAGTTTATTTATTATTAGTTTATTATTAGTTATTGGTTTAGTAATTATTATTTATTTGGTTTATTATTAGTTTAGTTAGTTTTAGGGTTTTTTTAATTATTAGTTTATTTGTTTAGTTAGTTATAACTATTTAGTTATTTAATTATTATTAGTTTTATTAGTTAGTTTTTTTATTAGTTTAGTTTTTTTTAGTTTTTAGTTTATTAGTTTAGTTTTAGTTTTATCGGTTTAGTTTTTTATTTAGTTATTATTAGTTATTATTTATTATTATAATTAGTTATTATTAGTTTTATTTAGTTTTATTAGGTTCATTTAATTATTCTTAGTTTTATTTAGGTTTTAATTATTATTTTATTAATTAGTTTATTAGGTTTTTAGTTTTTATTTTTAGTTATTATTATTATTATTATTACTATTATTATTATTATTATTATTAGTTTAGTTTATTTAGTTTATTAGTTTATTTTATTTTATTATTTATTTTAATTTATTAGTTACTTTTTTAGTTTTAGTTTTATTATTAGTTTATTATGGTTATTAGTTTTGGTTTATTATTAGTTAATTTGTTTATTATTAGTTATTATTTAGTTATTTAGTTTTTAGTTTATTAGTTATTATTAGTTTATTAGTATAGTTAGTTAGTTATAGTTAGGGTTTAGTTTAGTTAGTTGGTTTAGTTTATGTCTTTAATTATTAGTTAATTATTAATTTATTAGGTTTAGTTATTATTATTAATTTAAGTTAGATTTTATTAGGGTTTAGGTTTTAGGATTTTAGGTTTTAGGATTTTATGTTTTAGGCTTTTAGGTTTTAGGGTTTAGGGTTTAGGGTTTAGGGTTTAGGTTTAGGTTTTTAGGGTTTAGGGTTTAGAGTTTAGGGAGCATTTAGGGTTTAGGGTTTAGGTTGTGTAACGTTCAGGTTTTAGTTTAGGGTTTAGGGTGGATTTTTTATTTTTTTTATTTTTTTTAGAGCAAATTTAGATTAGGTTTTCTTTTCATTTTCATTTTCACCAATTTTTAAGACACATGCGATGACATAGATTAAAATGAGCATGCATAGAGCAAATCAAAAAGATAACTAGAATTCTTTATAAAGACATAGTTATAAGCACCACATATTGGTTGTTCTTATTTCTTATTTATCTCTTAGGATCACTATCATTATCCCGATGTTTTTATGGTTGTAACCTTATCGATCTTAACCACCATTTTTACCTCCATATCCACCAACATTAGATCCCCTATGACAAATGGCCTCCACCTTTGCCTATTTATCTAGTTTGATGGTGATGTTTATTTACCCATTCTTAGGGTTTAGGTTTTAGGTTTAGGGTTTAGTTTTAGTTTATTTTTAATTTATTTAGTTTTTTAGGTTTAGGTTTATTTTTGGGGTTTAGTTTTAGGTTTTGAGTTTAGCTTAGGGTTTATGCTTTTATAGTTTAGGGTTTAGGTTTAGGGGTTTAGGGTTTTAGGGTTTAGGGTTTAGGTTTAAGTTTAGTTAGAGGTTTAGGGTTTAAGATTTAGTGTTTAGTATTTAGGCTTTATGGTTTAGGGTTTTGAGGGTTTAGGGTTAGTTTAGGGTTTGGGTTTTAGGGTTTAGGATTTTTAGTGTTTTGGGTTAAAGGTTTTAGGGTTTAGGATTTAGGTTGTAGGGTTTAAGGTTTATGGTTAGGGTTACTATTTAGGGTTTAGGGTTTAGGATTTAGGGTTTAGGGTTTAGTGTTTAGTATTTTTTAGGGTTTAGGGTTTAAAGTTTTGGGTTTATGATTGTAGGTTTAGGGTTATAGGTTTAGGGTTTAGGGTTTAGTTTTTAAAAAAAAAAATTAAGTAAACTAGTAGGTTAATTTTATTGCTTATTTTTATTTATTTTAGTTTTACTTTTTTATTTTATTTTATTTTATTTTAATTTTTTATTTTTATGTTTAGGTTTAGGTTTAGGTTTAGGTTTTGGTTTTGGTTTTAGTTTATGTTTTTATTTTTTTATTTTTTTTATTTAGGTTTTAGTTTTTTTTATTATATTTTTAGGTTTAATTTAGTTTAGGTTTCAATTTTTAGGTTTTTAGAATTTAGGGTTTAAGGTTTAGGGTTTGCGGTTTGGGGTTTATGATTTAGGGTTTAAGGTTGTAGGGTTTAAGGTTTAGGGTTTAGAGATTAGAGTTTAGGGTTTAGGGTTTAGTGTTTATGGTTTTATTATTTAGGTTTTGGGGTTTAGGGTTTAGGGTTTAGGGTTGTAGGTTTAAGGTTCAGGGTTCAGGGTTTAGGGTTAGTTTTAGGGTTTAGGGTTTAATGTTAAGTTTTTCTTTCAATTTTTTAAAATTTTTTTAAAATTTTTAAATTAAGGAAACTGGTAGGTTTAGGTTTTTTTAGTTTTTTTATTTATTTTAGTTTTTTTTATTTAGGCTTATTTTTATTTTTATTTAGTTTATTTTATTTATTTTAGTTTATGTTTTGTATTTTAGTTTATTTTTTGGGTTTAGGTTTAAGTTTAGGTTTATATTTTAGTTTAGTATTATTTTTATTTTATCTTTTACGTTTTGGTTTTATTTTTTATTTTTTGGTTTAGGTTTTTATTTTAATTTTTTAGGTTTAGGTTTTAGGTTTTTATTTTTGGATTATTTTTAGGTTTTATTTTTTAGTTTAAGTTTAGGTTTTTATGTTTTTTTTTATTTTGTTTAGGGTTTTGGTTTAGGTTTAGGTTTAGTTTACATTAGGATTAGGTTTAGGTTTATTTTATTTTTATTTTTGGTTTAGCTTTCTTTTAGTTTAGGGCTTATGTTTAATTTTTAGATTTATTTTTTAGTTTTAAGTTTTTATTTAGTTTTTCTTTTATTTTATTTAGGTTTATTTTATTTTTATTTTAGTTTAGTTTTTATTTTTCTTTAGAGTTTTTTTTATTTTTAGTTTAGTTTATGTTTTTATTTATTTTATTTTAGAATAGTTTTAATTTTTATTTGATTTTATTTCTGGTTTAGGTTTAGATTTAGGTTTTAGTTTATGTTTTTATTTTTTTTTGGTTGAGGTTTAAAAATTTATTTTATTTTTATGTTTTATTTAATTTAGGTTTAGGTTTTTTTGCTTTTTAGAGTTTAGGCTAAGTTGAGAGTTTAGTGTTTAGGGTTTAGGGTTTGGGGTTTGGGGTTTAGGTTTTAGGCTTTAAGGATTAGGGTTTAGTGTTTAGGGTTTATGGTTTAAGGTTTTTAAGGTTTTTAAGGTTTAGAGTTTAAGGTTTAGGTTTAGGGTTCAAGTTTTAAGTTTAAGCTTCAGGTTTTATTTTAGGGTTTCTGCTTTTTGGTTTTTTTTAATAGAGAATAAATTCAGATTCAACATTTCTTCTTTTTGATTTCATCAACTAAGTAACATGCCAAGTTTTTCATCATAGATGCACACATGAGCAAATCAAAACCGAGATATTTTATCTCTACTATAAAGACATTGTTCCATAAGAAGTATTTTATTTTCTTCAATTTTATTTCATCAAAACCACCAGACCTCTTATTTAGGATCCACTTTATTCATAGGTTTAACCTCGATTTTTTAGTTTATTTTTTTTATGCAGGTTAGATTTAGTTTTACCTTTATCTAAACTTTGCATGGTTTTTGTTTTACACATTTAGGGTTTATGTATTTTTATTTTACAATTAAGGTTAATTTTTTAATTTATTTAGTTACTTTAAGTTTAGGTTTAGGGTATGGGGTTTATCGTTTATGGTTTAGGGTTTAGATTTAGGATTTAGGGTTTAGTATTTAGAGTTTAGGGTTTGTAGTTTAGGGCTTAGGGTTTTTGGTTTTATGGTTTATGCTTTTAGAGTTTAGGGTTTAGGGTTAGGGTTTAGAGTTTAGGGTTTAGGTTTAGGGTTTAGGGCTTAGGGTTTATGGTTTTAAGTTTAGGGTTTTAGTGTTTTTTAGTGTTTAGGTTTAGGGTTTATAGTTTAGTGTTTTAGGGTTTAGGTTATTTAGGTTTAGTTTAGGTTTAGGGTTTTAGGGTTTAGGGTTTAGGGTTTATGGTTTAGGGTTAGTTTAGGGTTTAGGATTTAGGGTTTAGGGATTTTTAGGGTTTAGGGTTTAGGGTTTAGGGTTTTAAGTTTGGGGTTGTATCTTTAGGGTTTAGGTTTTATAAAATTTCGATAGGTTTAGTTTATTTAGTTTATTTTTTTTATTTATTTTAGTTAATTTATAATTTATTATTATTTAGTTTATTTTTATTTTAGTTTAGTTTATTTATTTTAGCTTATTTTTTAGGTTTAGGTTTAAGTTTATGTTTAGTTTTTAGTTTAGTTTTATTTTTATTTTATTTTTTAGGTTAATGTTTGACTTTTTATTTTTATTTTTTGGACTAGTTTTAGGTTTTTATTTTATTATTTTAGGTTTAGGTTTTAGGTTTTTTATTTTAGGTTTATTTTTAGGTTTTATTTTATTTTTGGAGGTTTAGCTTTAGGTTAATTTTTAGTTTATTTTATTTAATTTACTTTAGAGTTTAGGTTTAAGTTTAGGTTTTATTTATTTTAGTTTAATTTATTTTACTTATTATTTAAGTTTATTTTATTTTGTTTATTTTAGGTTTATTTTTTTAGTTTTTTAGGTTTTAGGGTTTTTTATATTTATCTTTTACTTTATTTTATTTTATTTAGCTTATTTATTTTTTATTTTATGTTTGGGTTTTATTTTATTTATATTTTGTATTTTTAGGTTTATTTAATTTTGTAGTTTAGTTTGGTTTTATTTAATTTATTTTATTTATTTTTTAATTTAGGTTTTAGTTTGGGCTTTTATTTTATTTTATTTATGATTAGGTTTATTTTTTTTTATGTTTTATTTAGTTTATGTTTAGATTTTTATGTTTTTAGGGTTTAGGGTTTATGGTTTAGGGTTTAGGGTTTAGTGTTTGGAGTTTAAGGTTTAGGTTTAGGGTTTAGGGTTTGGGGTTTAGGATTTACGATTTAGGGTTTAGGGTTTAGGTTTAGGTTTAGGGTTTAGGGTTTAGGGTTTAGGTGTTGGGTTTTAGGGTTTAGAGTTTAGGGTTAAGGTTTTTAAAAAAAAAATTAAGTAAACTAATAGGTTTAGGTTTATTTAGTTTATTTAGTTTTTATTTTATTTTATTTTTCTATATTTTATTATCTTTATTTGAATTTTGATCTATTTTTATTTTTATTAGTTTAATTTATTTATTTTATGTTTATTTATTTTAGTTTAGGTTATTTATTTTAATTTATTTTTTAGGTTTAGGTTTAGGTTTAGATTTATTTTAAGTTTAGTTCTATTTTTATTATATTTTTTTTTTGGTTTAGGTATTATTTTTTTCTTTTTTTCTTTTTTAGGCTTAGGATTTGATTTTATTTAATTTTTTGTTTAGGTCTTAGGTTTTTATTTTTGGTTTATTTTTAGGTTTTATTTTTTAGTTTAATTTTAGGTTTATTTTTAGTTTATTTTCTTTTATTTAATTTAGGTTTAGGTTTAGGTTTAGTTTATTTTAGGTTAGGTTTAGGTTTTATTTATTTTAGTTTAGTTTATTTTAGTTTAGGTTTAAGTTTATTTTAATTTTAGTTTAGTGTTCAAGTTTTTTTAGTTTAGCGTTTAAGTGTTTATTTTATTTTATTTTTATTTTAGGTTTAGTTTCTATTTATTTAGTTTTTTTTATTTTTTTAGTTTAGTTTAGGTTTCTTATTTATTTTATTTTATTTTAGTTTTTATTTTTAATTTTGTTTTCTTTTTAGATTTAGGTTTGAGTTTAGGTTTTACTTTATATTTTTATTTTATTATATTTTTAGGTTTTATTTAGTTTAGGTTTAGGTTTTTAGCTTTTGAGGGTTTAGGGTTTAGGGTTTAGTTTAGGGTTTAGGATTTGAGGTTAAATGTTTAAGTTTTAGGGTTTAGGGTTTAAGGTTTTAGGGTTTAGGGTTTAAGGTTTAGGGTTTAGGGTTTTAGGGTTTAGTGTTTAGGGTTTAGGTTTTAGGTTTTAGGGTTAGCTTTAGTTTAGGGTTTAGGGTTTTAGTTTTTTTTAATAAAATAAATTGCATTTCTTCTTTTGATTTAAATCAACCAAGTTTTCTAAGACAGTGGTGACATAGATAAAATGACATAGAGCAAATCAAAAACCACTAGACTAGAACCATCTCTTAGACAGTTCCATAAGCACCAAATCGGATACCATTTTCAATTTCTTGGTTCTCATGAACCACTCTCGATTGGAATCCACCATCATATCTGATCTCTCTCCTTCACCACCACCCTTTGTAACCTCCAGCTCCTCCCTTAACCACTGCTCGACCACCATCTCCATATCCACCTGACTTAGCTGGTTGGCAGATGTTCTGCGTCAAGGTTTTGTCCATTCTTAGGGTTTATGTTTAGGTTTAGGTTTATTAGATTTTAGGTTTAGGTTTATTTTTTTAATTTATTTAGCTACTTTAGGTTTAGGATTAGGGTTTATGGTTTAAGGATTAGGGTTTAGGGTTAGGGTTTAAGGTTTAGGGTTTAGAGTTTAGGGTTTCAAGTTTTAGGGATTATGCTTTTATGGTTTAGGGTTTAGGGTTTAGGAATTAGGGTTTTGGCTTTAGGGTTGTTAGTTTAGGGTTTAGGGTTTAGGGTTTAGGGTTTAGGATTTAAGGTTTAAGATTTATTTTTTCAAATTAATTAGACCTGTAGGTTTAGGTTTATTTAGTAAATTTAGTTTATTTTTTATTTATTTTAGTTTACTTTATTTTATATTTTTATTTAGGTTTATTTTTTATATTTATTTAGTTTAGTTTATTTATTTTAGGTTTATTTATTTTAGTTTAGGTTTATTTTAGTTTATTTTATAGATTTAGGTTTAGGTTTAGGTTTATATTTATTTTAGGATTAGGTTTAGGTTTAGATATCATTTTTTAGGTTTATTTAGGTTTTATTTTAGGTTTATGTTTAGGTTTTATTTTTTTAATTTTGGTTTAGGTTTATTTTTAGTTATTTTATTTTATTTAGTTTAGGTTTAGGTTTAGGTTTAGTTTATTTTAGGTTTAGGTTTAGGTTTTATTATTTTAGTTTAGTTTATTTTAGTTTAGGTTTAAGTTTAGTTTATTTTTTATTTTTTGATTTAGGTTTTACTTTATGGTTTAGGTTTTATTTTTAATTATTTTTTTAGGTTTATTTTAGGTTTATGTTTCTTTAGTTTTTTTTATTTATTTTATTTTAGGTTTATTTTATTTTTATTTTATGTTTAGTTTTATTTTATTTAGGTTTTTTATTCTTAGTTTTATTATTTTATTTTAGTCTAGTTTAGGTTTTATCTATTTTATTTTAGTTTTTTTTATGTTTAGGATTAAGTTTAGGGTTTAGTTTAGGTTTTTATTTTATTTTATTTTTTACTTTATTTAAGTTTATGTTTTTTCTATTTATTATATTTTTAGGTTTTATTTAATTTAGGTTTAGGTTTTTAGGATTTTAGGTTTTTAGGTTTTTATGGTTTAGGGTTTATGGTTTATGGTTTAGGGTTTACGATTTAGGCTTTTAGGGTTTAGGGTTTAGGGTTTGGGGTTTAGGGTTTAGGACTTAGGGCTTAGGGTTTAGGGTTAGTTTTAGGGTTTAGGGTTAGGGTGTTTAATTTATTTTATTTTGATTTATTTATTTCTCATTTTTTAAAATTTAGTAAATTGGTAGGTTTAGGTTTATTTAGTTTATTTTTTATTTTAGTTTATTTTATTTTTTATTTCTATTTAGGTTTATTTTTATTTTATTTAGTTTAGTTTATTTATTTTAAGTTTATTTATTTTAGTTTAGGTATTCATTTTGATTTATTTTTTAGGTTTGGTTTTATGTTTAGGTTTATTTTTTAGTTTAGTTTTATTTTATTTTTTTATTTAGGTTTAGGTTTTATTTTTTTTTTAGGTTAAGGTTTAGGTTTTATTTTATTTTTTTTTTAGGTTTAAGTTTTAGTTTTATTTTATTTTATTTTTGGTTTTATTTTTTATTTTTTTATTTAGGTTAGGTTTAGTTTAGTTTATTTTATTTAATTTAGTTTAGGTTTAATTTATTTTAGGTTTAGGTTTATTTATTTTAGTTTAGTTTATTTTAGTTTAGGTTTAGGTTTATTTTATTTTAGTTTAGAGTTTTGGTTCTTTTTTAGTTCAAGTTTAGGTTTTATTTAGTTATTATTTTATTTTATTTTATGTTTTTTATTTTATTTTAGGTTTAGTTTTATTTGTTTAGGTTTTTTATTTTTTAGTTTAGTTTAGGGTTTTATTTATTTTATCTTAATTTTCTTTTTATTTTTAGTTTTATTTTCTTTTTAGGAATAGGTTTAGGTTTTAGTTAATGTTTTTATTTTATTTTGGTTTAAGATTTTTTATTTATTTTCCTTTTAGGTTTTATTTAGTTTAGGTTTCGGTATTTAGCTTTTTAGGGTTTAGGGTTTAGGGTATTTTTTGGGTTTAGGGTTTAGGGTTTAGAATTTAGGGTTTAGTGTTTAGGTTTTAGGGTTTGGGGTTTAGGGTTTATGGCTATAGGGTTTAGGGTTTAGGCTTTAGGTTTAGGGTTTAGGGTTTACAGTTCAGGTTTTAGTTTAGGGTTTATTGTTTTTGGTTTTTTTTTAACAGAGAATAAATTTAGATTCAACATTTTTTCTTTTTGATTTCATCAACCAAGTAATAGATCAAGTTTTCTAAAACTAATCGATGACATCAATAAAAATGAAGCATGAGCAAATAAAACCAGATAATTAGAATCTCTACTATAAGACAGTTCCATAAGTAGTAGATAGGATCAGCCATGCTTCAGTTTCTCTAGCTCTCATTAGAACCACCTCGAGCTCTCAAGTAGTGGGATCCACCATCATATCCCCGATCTCTCTCCCTCACCACCATGGTTGTAACCTCGCTCTTCCCACTAACCAATCCACCACCTCCATAGCACATCCATCCCCCCACCATATAACCTTCACCTTCACCTCCATCATTTATCTAGTTGATGTTCCCCGTCAGGTTACGCCCATTCTTAGGGTTTAGTTTAGGTTTAGGTTTATTAGGTTTTAGGATTTAGGTTTTTTTTAAATTTATTTAGTTACTTTAGGTTTAGGTTTAGGGTTTGGGGTTTAGGGTTTAGGTTTAGGGTTAGGGTTTAGGGTTTAGGGTTTAGGGTTTAGGGTTTAGAGTTTATGGTTTAAGGTTTTACGGGTTATACTTTTAAGGTTTAGTGTTTAGGGTTATGGTTTATGGTTTAGGGTTTCGGGGTTTTTTAGGGTTTAGGGTTTAGGGTTTAGGTTTTAGGGTTTAAGATTTAGGGTTTATGGTTCTTTTTTAAAATTAAGTTAACCTGTAGGTTTAGGTTTATTTTGTTTATTTAGTTTATTTTTTAGTTCCTTTAGTTTATTTTATTTTTTATTTTTATTTAGGTTTTTTTATTTAATTTAGTTTATTTAATTTAAGTGTATTTATTTTTGTTTAAGTTTCTTACTTTAGTTTATTTTTTTAGGTTTAGGTTTATTATATAGTTGAGCTTTATTTTTATTTTATTTTTTAGGTTTAGGTTTTGTTTTTTATTTTTATGTTTACGTTTAGGTTTTTATTTTATTTTTTTTAGGTTTAGATTTTAGGTTTTTATTTTAGGTCTTTTTAGGTTTTTTTTTAGTTTAGGTTTAGGTTTATTTATAGTTTATTTTATTTTATTTAGTTTGGTGTTTAGGTTTACCTTATTTTAGGTTTAACTTTAGGTGTATTTTATTCTAGTTTAGTTTTATTTTTATTTTATTTTGTTTATTTTAGGTTTAGGTTTTATTTATTATTTATTTTTTAGGTTTAGTAGGTTTAGATTTTTAGTTTTATTTTATTTTATTTTATTTTATTTTATGTTTATTTTATTTTTATTTTACCTTTAGTTTTTATTTTATTTAAGATTTTTTTAGATTTATTTTATTTTTTTAGTTTAGTTTAGGTTTTTATTTACTTTATTTTAGTTTAATTTTTATTTCTTATATAATTTTATTTTTAGGTTTAGGTTTAGGTTTTAGTTTAGTTTTTTTATTATATTTTACTTATTTATTTTATTTAGGTTTAGTTTTTTTATATATTTTATTTTTATGTTTTATTTAGTTTAGGTTTAGGCTTTTAGGGTTTTAGGGTTTAGGGTTTAGGGTTTAGGGTTTATGGTTTAGGGTTTAGGATTTAAGCTTTAGGATTTAAGGTTTGGGGTTTAGGATTTAGTGTTTAGGTTTAGGGTTTAGGTATTAGTTTAGGGTTTAGGGTTTTAGGTTCTTATTTCTTTATAACAGAGAACAAATTCAGATTCAATATTTCATCTTTTCGATTTCATCAACCAAGTAACAAACTAGGGAAGTGTGGTAATCAAATGACCTCCTTGGCTAGCTAAAGCCTTGTGTTCAGATATCCGGCTATATACCCATTATCATTCAATCTTATATATCAACACATGAATAGAGGAAAGAGAACTCAACATTCATACACTTAAGCTATAAGCACATGCATTTCTTATTTATTTATAACTAGCATCATAACACATATTATTATTCATGTATAAGCTTTTAAAAAATACATTTGGATTTAATAGTGATAGTAGCCACACATATATTGAATGAAATCAACACATGCAAGCTTACATAAAGGAAATCAATTTTATTATACTTGATTTTGAAAATATGGATGCATGAATTCAAATGACATACCAAATTTAACATGATTGGAAAGAGGACAATCAAATATAAGCATGTGATTCTTTCAACCAAACTAGTTCTTAAGGATAATCAAATCAAATAAGATTATTTAAAACAAACCAAAGCATCTTTTTTAATTAAGTTTTGGATTTGATTTGATTTAAAGAGGAGAGAAAAATCATCACTTGTTGTTTTAAATTCCCACATTTTGATTTGATTTAATTTAAGGAAATATAATTAAGTTGATTTTATGGGTTAATTAAGGAAATTAATTAGATGAATTAATTATTTCTTATCTATGTCACCTTAAAGTATTTAACAAAATAATTATGAGCCAACATTATATGCATGGAAATTAAACTTGCAATGATCTTAGGAAATAAAAGGGGCCTAATGCAATTGGCTCATGATTAATAGTTAATTAGATTAATGGACTTAATTAATTACTCTTATGGTTTTTCGACCATAATTTCATTAAACTCTTTTAGGTAATTAAACACCTAAAGATCTACCCCATGATTTAGTTAATTAAGGTCTCCTGTGATTATGACTTCAATTTGATTAAGTGATTTAATTAATTAATTAAATATTAATTAATTTCATTTTAAAAAAGAAATGAACTTGGGAAAGTCCCAACCTATTCCTTAGTTCACTTAGTGTTGAACAATGATTAATAAACTTAATTAACCAATTTATTATTGTTCATGGGATTAATTATTCATTAATTAACTTAAAAGAGTTAAGGTTTAATTAGTCAATTTTTTATTTAAGTGAGCAATAAATCCCAAGAAAATCATGGGAGGCGTCATCCCATTAAATTAACCCATAAAATTTTGGGATTAATTGCTCGTAATTAAAAGTAATTAAGCTAATTAATTTTTTAATTAAACATTAAATCTTAATTACTATTTAAAATTAGTTAAGATCATTTTTAATTAATTCTCCTCTAGAATACCTTTAAAAAGAGTATTTATTTGTATTTTTTTATTTCTCTTTGATGTTTTATGATTTTTAGAACTTTTAGCCATTAAAAATGATTAATTAAGCCTAATTAAAGTCTAATCCTTTTGGCGCCATGTGGCGCGTTGAGCGGCGTGCTTTCCACGTGGTGCCTTGCAATTGGATATTTAAAACTTATTTGATTCACATGTGGCTGGCGGATGCATTCTCTTGTCCGTATCGATCCTTGGGATCATATGGTAATAAAAACTTAAGGATCGATCAATCTAGGATCTAATCCATCGTCGTTCGATCATGTGGAGCGATGGTGTTTGATCTAACGTCACAGTGAGGAGAATGGAGTCCTTCCACTTTGCTCACTTGATCCAACTTACGAGCTTGGATCAACTCTAAAAGGATCCACACTTCGACATTGATGGAGGATCCATGATCAAGATCACATGAGATGCAAGTTTTCTTCAAAATCTCCAACCCATTTTGGCTAAGGATTATTTTGGAAGCATACCTCAGGAGCTCAAGACCAATTGCTCAAACAATTGAAAGCTTCATCTAGTGGAAGCAATTCTATTGAGCAATTGGATCAATTCTCAATGTTCTCTCGAGAAGGCAAGCCGATGATTTGGAGCTCAATTTTGATCAGTCCCACCTCGGTGCTCAAAAGCTTGGAGATGATTTATTCTTTTCGATGAGGCCTAAGGAAGGTGCATGCAAAGTTAATTTAAGTTTGATGGAGACATGAGAAAGTTAGGCCAAAAATGGGAGTGTCCTATTTCAGGATGGATGGGAATGGCATTTTTTTATTGAGGAATGAGCTTGGGAGCTTAAGGATTGGCTGTAGCAGCTCGTCTTGGGTAGCTAGGGCTCTGAAGAATGATTTTTGTGTGTGTTTGAGTGGAAACAAGGGGGTGTATACCCCCCTTCAACTTGATCGGGTGGTGGGATTGGGTTTGGCTTCTAGTGGCCATCCAGCCATCTCAGGGAGTCATGGGTGGCAGGGAGGAGGTGAGTTGGCTCAGCTTGGTTGGTTGAAGGTGTGGAGGGGAGGAGGAATCATGGGTGTCCTAAGGGTTTCAAATGCTTTAATGGGGGAGGGGTGATTTGACCTCTTATGGGTCATGGCCGACCTAACCATCCCATGGGTCATGTTGGGTAGTGTCCTAGATGTCTAGGCAGACCATTGGGAGATTACTAAGTGGCCAAAGAATGGAAATGCCCACTTACATGAGTTATTTGTCTCATGTATGCCCTTGACCCAAGGGTATAATGATTATTTAACATTAGATTTGATTTGGGTAAATGAGCCAAAAGTGGATTAGCCCAAATTTCAAGTCAATTAGAGTTAATTTGGTTAGGTTTGGCTCAATTTGACTCATTTAGGTCAAATTAGGTTAAGTTGGGACAAGTTGACCAATTGGTCAAATTAGGTCAAACCAAGGGTTGGGTTAAGTTCATATAGTCATTTGGAATATTTTGGTTTATTTGGTTTAGTTTGGCTTATATTTGATTTTGGCTCATTTGAGTTCATTTGGGTCAAATGGGTCAAGTTGACTAATTTGACCAAATTGGCCAAATTGGCTTGGGTTGAGTGTTGGTTTGGGTTTTGTTGACCAATCAAAGATGATTGTAGGCTTTTGTTTAAATTAATTTGGATTTGGTTTTAATTTAGGCCAACTTGAACCTTTAGGTCAAATTGGGCTAAGTAGGTCAATTGGGTTCAATTGGGTCCAATCATGGCTTTGGTCAAGTTCAACAATCAATTTGGAATGAACTTGAGCCATTGTATACAATCAATATGGTTTATATTTTGATTTGACCAATTTTGTCTTTTAGATCAATTTGGGTCAACTTGGCAAGAGGGCCAATTGGGTTTGGTTTGACTCAATTGAAGAAGTCAAATTCAAATATAGATTTTGATTTTATGAATCATTGGTTTAAAGGGATTTGGCTTGGGTTCATATGGGTTAAGGGGTTGACTTGGTCAAATGACAAGTTGACTTGGTTTGACAATTTGATAATTGATCAACTAGGGTGATCAACAATCATGATGGGAGTTTTTAATGGGTTTGGTTCAATCTAATTTTGGTTGGATTAGAACTTGGCTCAAATAGGTCAAATTGGCCACTTTGGGTCAAGTGGACCAATTTGATTTAGTTGGCTTGATTTTGGGTTGAGTTTGATTTAGTTGAGTTTATATATAGATTTGGGATTGACATATAAATTCAGTTCCAACTGGATTGGGTTCAAAAGGGTTTTGGTTCATTTGAACATTTCAAGTCAAAAGGGTTAAGTTGAATTTGACTTAGGTTGATTTGGGTTTGGCTTAATGATTGTAGATTTCATTTATATTTGTCAATACGATTGAATATGATTGATTCATAAGAAAATCAATTGAATTTGGGTTTTTGAATGAATTTGGCTAAGTCCATTGTTGGGTCATGTGGCTTAGGTTTGATTTTGATTTGGTTTGATTTAGTTTTGATGATTTAAATGTATATTTCATTTAAATTTGTGAAGATGATTGAAAATATGATTGATTTGTGAAAATCAATTGAGTTTGACTTGATTTGGATTAAGATTTGGCTAAGTCCATGGGATAGGTCATATGACTTAAGAAGGGATTTGATTTAATTTGATTTAATTTGATTTAGTTTTGATCATTTAAATATAGATTTGATTTATATTTTAGAAGATGACTGAAGATATAAATTGATTATGAAAATCAATTGATTTTGGATTGATTTGGATTAAGATTTGGCTAAGTCCATGGGATAGGTCATATGCTTATGAAGGGTTTCAAGTTTGGATTTGATCATGGGCTTTCATTTGGTTTTGGAATTTGGGTTTGGATTTGGATTTGAATTTGATGTTTTTGAACTTGAGGTTTGGTTTGAGAAGGAGAACATGGATTGGATTTGGGTTGTAGGGTTGTGGATTATCCTAATCCTTAAAGCATAACCTAATCCTATGGTTAACCCTAAGTCTTTGGCTTAGGTTAAGTGTTTACCTAATTAGAAGTGTCTTATGACTAGGGAAGTCTTAGTGTATAGAAGACTCCTAAGTCTAAGATGGGAATTGAATCACACACTCCAAAAGTGAGGTCATAGGCCTTGGCTCCATAGTGTTACCCTTGGAGATAGATGATTGAAGACCAAGCCAAGTTTCACATTATAGACTTCGGATACATCTTTAATGCTTTGTTTGGGAGAACATGGATACATGAGAACAACATAGTTTATTTTCTCTACATTAGTATGAAGTTTGTGAGAGGTGGGATCATCTACTATGTAAGGAGATCTCAAGCCATTTATTAGTTCATGAGGTTGACATATATGAGGATGTGGCTTACTACCTCCTCAAAATCAACAAGTCTATTCTTGTGAACTTGGCAAATGTTTATAAATAAAGAAAAAAGAAAAAAGAAAAAAAAAAGAAAGATAAAAGAAAAAAAAAAGAAAGAAAATGAAAAAAAGAAAATAAAGGGAGCAAAATAGACTTGGAGGAGGAAGTGGAGCCTAACATTAGATTCCACCCACATTACTCTATTTGAACATATGGGTAGGATGACCTAACCTCCACCAGATAGAGGAAGAGGCAGTTCAGGGTAGTCTTAGGGGTGGAAAACCTCCTTATTGGCCACTATAGAAGATATGTCCTACACAGTACACTACTATCCATATAGACTTAGAATCTAGTTCATAGGATGAGTCTTATATGGTTAGCACATAACTCTTCTCAATGGTAGATTCCCATGGAGGTGACACTTGAGATAGCGATGAAGGGCTCCAAAGCAAAGCATAAGTGTATCCAAGTCTATATGTGAAATAGAGGCATCGTTTGGAACCTTAGCTCTAACCCACTTTCCTCTCAAAAGTTGGGGTTTGTAGTTAAGGAAGCCCCTAAGTCATCATAGGTGTGAAGACTTCAGAGGTTCTTTTGGAAATCATCCTTAAGTTAAGAAGTTGATGTAGAACTTGAGGATGATTCATATAAAATTTAATAGAATTACCTTTTGATTGGTACTTGTCTGTGTTCATAATTTAGCAAAGAAAGGTTAATCCCACATACTTGGTCAAAAACAGTCGACTACTTTGAAAGAATATGTAAGAACAAATGCAAAAGCTCTCAATCAAGAGGGACTAGATTTGGTATAGTGGGTCGGTCGATGATGACTATTTGCTTGGTCATCACCCTCATTTGGAATCGATAGGTTCTTTTCAAATCATATTAACTCATATGAGGAGTTGTTCTTAGAAACTTTATATGATCAAGATGATTTTGGAAGTCAAAATGTACCACTAGAGTTTGAAGAAGAGATCAAGTCAACCATTGACCCTGAAATAAACTTAGGAATTGAAGAAGATCCATGCAACACATCATTCTTTGTTGAATGAAATTGAAACTAATGAAGTTAGACTATTGATTGAGTTTAAGGACTACTTTACATGGAGTTATGAAGAGATGCTTGGATTGGCTCTTGATGTAGTAGTCCATTAACTAGCAATAGAGCTTGCTACTAACCTACCTAGCAAACTCCTAGATGCCTGCAATTAGGCGTAAAATAACAGGTCAATTTAGAAGTCAAGAAATTGATCGTTACTGGCTTCATCTGGGAAGAAAAATTTCCCACGTGGTTAGCTAGCATCATCCGAATTAAAAAAAAATGGCCGAATTCACATATGCATTGATTTTCGGGATTTAAATAAGGCATGTCCATAAGACAAACTTTCACTACCAATCCCGGAGTTGATGGTAGACATTGCCTCAGCTTATGCAGTCTTCTCTTTCATGGATGACTCATATGGATATAACCAAATAAAGATGGTTCCTGAAGATGAAAGAAACATTGCTTTTAGAACCCCAATCAAAAATCTATTGCTATAAGGTCATGCCTTTCAGCCTTTAAAATGTCATTGCTACATACCAGCTGGCTATGACTTGAATCTTTGATGAACTCATTTATCATCAGGTCGCATGCTATGTTGATGATCTTGGGGTTAAAAGTAGATAAAAGGAAGACCATCTCTTTAACTTTAGAGTAGTTTTCAAACAGTTAAGATAATTTAACCTCAAAATGAACCCCGTGAAGTGTGCATTCAGAGTAGCTTCAAGAAAATTCCTTGGGTTTGTTGTCCAACACCAAAGAATCGTAATCCATGGAGAAGATCAAGGTGATATTAGAAGTGCCACCACCTAAAAGTTTAACTCAACTTAGATCATTCCAAGGGCAGTTGGCATATCTAAGACGCATTATATCTAACCTATCAGAAAGATGTCAGCCATTCTAAGCATTTGTCAAAAAGGACGCCAAGTTCAAGTGGGATGATAAGTGTGAGCATGCTTTCGAAGACATCAAGCATTACCTGATGACGCTGTTGGTTCTAGCTACTCATACTTTACACTATTGTGTTAGACAACTCCCTTGGTACTTTATTGGCCCAAGCCAATGATGAAAGTATGGAAAATGTACTCTACTACCTCCATCATCTAATCCCTGAGGCTAATTATCCACCCTGAGAAGCATTTAGCTTTAATCTTTGCATAATAAAAATACACACTACATGCTTCCTCATAAGGTGAATTTAATTTCAAGGATCAATCCCAATATCTCATGACACGATTACCTTGGGATGGTTGATCCTCTCGTAGTTTGACATTACCTTGTGCCTCTATGTGGTGAAAGGACAAGCTGATTTCTTAGCGCACACTTTTGTTGACTCTCTGCTTAGTGATGATCGCCATGATGATTAAATAATAAACTTAGGAGAAATAAGCATTCACCACTGGGAGATGTACTTTTATGGTGAGGCTTCCTCTCAAAGAAGACAAGAACGACAGTCTACTATTCCAAGAAAGGCAAGGGTAGGAATAGTTCTCTTAACTGAAGACTATGAAGTGATGAGATTCTCATATCATCTGTCCAATCTTTGCACCAGCAATGAAGCTGAATATGAGGCTCTAATTGCTAGTCTTGAGTTAGCTGTTACTCTAAGCATCTAGAACATCAACATCTTTGGAGATTCTCAACTAGTGATCAACCAAATCATTGGGTCCTATAAGGTTATAAAGCCCAAGCTCCATCACTACCATAAGTACACCATGGATTGATAAATCTCGAGAGGTTACCATTTATAAGATTCTCTTAGAGAGAACATAGCATATGCTTTAGCCAAGCATGCCAAGGAGTTGGCATGTTTGGAGGACGAGTCCATATCAATAAAGGTCTAAAATAGATAAGTCTTATTTCTTATTGATATTAAACTCAAAAAAAAGTACTCTCTTGAAGAGGAGGTTACCATTGCCAAGAAGTATGAGGAGTTAGATTGGAGGAAACCATTCATAGATTACCTAAATAAAGGCAAACTACCTTAAGAGAAATCCAAGCCCATCATGATGAGAGACTTTCTATGCTCTTGTGGATGGTGTCTTATACTATATCTTTTCAATCATATGGTTACGTTGTTTATATAAGCATGAAGCCCATAAGATTATGGGAGACACACAGCATTATGTAGCCAACCAATCGGTCTAAAGATGAAAGCCAAGATCAAGAGACTAGGATACTTATGGCCATCGATGATCAAATATTACATGGATATGGAGGATGACCAATGTCAAATACATGGTGTGGTCCTACACCAACCCCAACATTCTACATCTTACATTGGCCTCATGGCCATTCAAGTGTTGTACGACATAGTGGGTGATTGATCTTCTTTCTTTCAAAGATCATCGATTCATCTTAGCTACTACTGGCTACTTTTCCAAATGGGTGAAGGTGATTATGCTCAGAGAGATCATAGCTCATCATGTGCTCTAGTTTTAATGGAACCATATTGTATATAGGTTCAGAGTGCCTCTATGAAAGATATCTAATAATTGTACTACATTCAAGAGTACCGAGATCAACAACTTTGCCCAGAGATATAGCATGTATTGGAGATATTCTACCATTAACTACACGAGGGAAATGGAAAAATTGAAGCCTTCAACAAAACTCTCATCCAAATACTGAAGAAGATACACAACAACAACAAGTAAAAGTGCCATGAGCAGTTAGTTGAAGCCATGTGGGCCTACTGCACCACATATGGAACTCCAACTCAGTTTACTCCTTTCTCCTTAGTGTATGGGTCTGAAGCCATTCTACCATTAGAAGTCCTACTCCCATCACTAAGGATAGCTGTGCATTGCAAGATCATAATAGAGCATAATTCTAAGTTGCGATTAGAAGAGCTCAAAGGTTCATAGGAGAGATGTATGCAGGCATGCTAAAATCTTGAGTTGTACAAAGCCAAAATGATTCAAGAAAATAGCAAGTTGGTCCATCCTAGAGCTTTTCAAGTAGGAGAGCTTAATCTAGTTCTAAGGAGACCGATTATTGCCTGTCGTAAGATGGGAGGCAAGTTTGACTACACTTGGGAAGACCCTTTTTCCATAGGGAAGACCTACCAAGGAATATCTTATCAACTCATTAATCATTAGGGAGAGTGCCCGATCAACAGGCTCTACTTATAGAAATATTATAAATCATGTTTGAAAATTCCATTTGGAATTCAATCTCTTCCATGTTGAAAGTATTCTTATTTGTGAATATGCCACGTGTTTATGGTAGGTGTAAGAACGGCGCATCTATCCTTCATTGAAACAACACAAACACTACACATAAACATATAAAACAAACACATATCTTTTATCTTGGGCTACTTTGAGTTGAGATAATGCCCCAATGACTAACTGATTTAGAGTCGGTGACGTACTACCACTAGTGTGTCATGTGGTATTCTTTCTTTGGAAGATGTAAGTCATGCTTTTTCTTTCCTTGCCACTTGCAGATGAGTGCCTTGTTAGTTTGGTAGGCCTTACTGCGTGGCTAGTAAGCTACCTTATGTTGGCTTTATTTAAGAAAATGTGAGTCTGCTATGCTTTCTTATTAGATTAGCCTTCATGTACTGACTGGGTTGAGTATATTTGAGGTTTATGATAAGTCCCTTAGAGGCTCCTTCCCTCTTGATTGCTTCAAGTTTGGGTCCAGTCCTTCCTCGAGGCTCCCCACTTAGTAGTTGCTCTAGGTTAGATAGCATCTATCTTGGTGAGAAATGACTATCTCTATGATCAATTCTTCTTGGAAAGTTTTAAGCCTACATGCTTTCTTTCTAGATTGATCATTGCACACCGACAGGCACCTTAGGTTGGTTGGTTCTCACTATGCTGATGGATACACCTTAGGTTGGTTAGTTCTTCCACCTTAGGATACACCACTCATGGCAGATGTAAGTTTGCTATGCTTTTTCCTTGAGTTGGCCATTATACACCTATATGCTTTCTTTTTTAGAGCTCAGGATAACGCCCCTAGCATCACCTCCCTTGTGGGCACTATATTTGGATCACACCCTTTGCAACCCCATTTAAACACCGGTTACTATCAGTTGGATAGCTCCCTTTCCTAGTAACCCCTATGGTTGTAGAATCTATCTGTGGATGTCTAGATTCTCCTTGGTCTAAATCGAGATAGGTCAAGGCGACATAACCCCTTCTCTGTGGTCCCTCACACACCAATAGGGTCCTCGCAAACATATAAACAAAATTTATATTCACTTATGGATTAGGAGGACACCCTAGCACATTTTTTTGAAGCAGCATCTTATCTTTAGGCGTGTGTAAACTCCCTTAGTAATTCGACTACTCTTAAGTTGATATAAGTCCCCGGCATTCACTTTCGGTAGTCACCCCTAAGTCAAGTTCTATTTGTTGTGCTGCAATAAGTCACCCCAGTGTTCCCTACTTTAGAAGATGTAAGTCTCTATGCCTTCTTCTAGCATAGCCATTGCACCTGAAAAGGAAACCCTTAGGTTGGCTAGCTCTACCACTAATAGACTATCCCTTTGGATTTGTAAATCTAAGATAGAACAAGTCTGATATAGCCCCTTCTCAGTGGGTCCATCACACACAGACATGGTCCATAAATTAAACCTATAAAATTTGATCGAGCTCACATCCCATATATGCCTCAATTTGAAATCAAACTAAACCAAATAAACCATATCAAATCACATGAAATTAAGATAAAATTAATCCTTACTACTTTTGAGTTGACATAAGTTCCCAACAACATTCACTCAGTTCAATTGATTATTGTGCATCTAACAGGTCACCCTAGTGGTTATTCCTTGCTTTGGAAGATGTAAGTCTACTATGCCTTCTTCCTAGCACAGTGGTTACACACCGAAATGCAACCCCTTAGGTTGGCTAGCTCTACCGCGTAGCTAGTAGACTATCACTTTGGATTTGTAAACCTGAGGTAGGTCAAGGCTAATATAGCCCATTCTCAGTAGCTCCATTGCACACTAATAGGGTCCATACATTAACTCAAATAAAATTAAACTTGATCTGATTTTCCCAAGTGGAGTTAAATTACACCCTTCTCCATAGTGGAGCCTAAATCTTATATAAACAAGTCAAACAAATAAATCAAATTCAAAACCAACCTCCCCAGTGGAGCCAAATCAAACCAACTCCCCCAGTAGAGTCTAAATCATAGAAATCCAACCAAACTCTTATTCCCAGCAGACATCCCCAAAACAAATCTATGAAATCAAACTCAAATCCAATCCCAATAGATAGCAAACTTCTTCCCAGTAGAATGTTCATATACCATCCCTGGACTCGAGCCCATATCTCTAGCAGATGTGCCTCCACATCAGTTAAAACAAAATAAATTAAAGTTAATTCGATCTTAATCCATAGTGGATTATAGATTTATATCCCCAGGGGATCTTCTTTCCATAAATCATATAATAAAATAAAATTCTAACTTTATCCCTAGATTCTCTCTTCTTAACTCATGTTTCATCATCTCTTTAATACTTCAACTAAAACTAAATGTATTCATTCAAATTACATCATCTTAACATTGTTATCAACATTTTATGATTTGTGATGGTGAAAGCTCAAACTAACTATACAATATCATGCTAAACATATTATAGTGTGAATTAACACATTATATTATATTATAATATTATACTATAATATAATATATTATCTAACATTACACCTCATTAGAATCACTTAAAAGGAAGAAATAATAAAATTTTCTCAAAATATGAATAATGTTCATTTTGGATGTAAATTATTATTTTCTATTAGAAATGGTACAAAATAGCATAATTTTGGTGTTGCTTCTTGGTGTGTGCCATGAATTTTGCCAAATTCTTCCATCTCAACCTTCAAATTAACATTTTGTGAGTTTTGACCCAATGTATTATATAATAAAGTAAAACATAATAAAATGTACAATAACATTTAGTAACACACCACCACATTCATATATATGTGAAGTTATATTGTTATGTACATTATATTTTATATGCTTTCATATAATGTATTATCTTACATTACACCTTAAAAGGAATCACTTTAAGCAAAAAATTTATAAAATTTTGTTGAAAAATGAACATTTATTTTGGCTACAAAATTTCATTTTTTTTTTATTAAATGATTACACCATTACACACCCCAATGATGTTCCCTAAAGCTTACATTAAATTTGGCCAAATCCCATCATCTCACTATAAATATAATTATTTTTTATGAATTATACTAGTACTAACTCTACTACATCATACTATAACAAACTAAAATATGCTAAACAATAAGTAGTAATACACAATAGTATGCTATAATGCATGATGTTACACTATGTTATAGCATCCTATATAATAATACACTATAACATATTATATTATATTATATTATCTTATATTATATTATATTTATATCAAGGGATTTCTTAAGATAAAAATCATAAAATTAGTCTAAACAATAAAAAATTATATATTTTAGTCATATCACTTACATATTTTAAATTGAAATAATATATTATGATGCCATGCTCTACCTATTATGAATTTGGCCAAATTCCACAATTTTAAAGTCTAAATCAACATTTTTATGTATAATGCTAGTGTAATCTTGACTGGATGATTGTAAAATACTAAAAGAATTTAAAATGCGCAAAACAATATATTATGATATATGTTACTATACTATGCTACAACATATAATATTTATTTTGAACATAAAATCTTACTTTTTTAGAGTACAAGTGGTAGCACACCTTTGGTACTACAACCTAATTCTCACTTCAAAGTTAACAAATCTCATCATCTAATTTATTAAATCAATATTTTTAGGATTTATATTAATATAATATAGGGCATAATACCATAATATACTAAAACATTTCAAAACATCTTATAACATCCAAAAACACATCACTACATGCTCAAATATATGATGCTACATTATACTATAATATATGGTATTATAATATGATTTAGGGTTAGGGTTTAGGGTATTCAAATCTCTAAAAGTCAAGGGAAAGTATCTTGAAGACATTTTCTTTAGCTACCATAACTATATTAGGATTAGGTCATTCTTTAGATCTACTCCTAATGACATATTTATTCAAGTTTTAAGGTTTAGGGCCTAGGTTTAGAGTTTACTGTTTAGGGTTTAGGGTTAGTTTAGGGTTTAAGGTTTAGGCTTACTTAGGTTTAGGTTTGGTTTGGGGTTTAGGTTTTAGGGTTTAGGTTTTAGGTTTAGGTTTAGGGTTTAGGCTTAGCGTTAGGTTTAGGTTTAGAGTTTAAGTTTAGGTTTAGGGTTTAGGTTTAGGGTTTAGGGTTTTATTAAGGTTTAGGGTTTAGGTTTAGGGTTTAGTGTTTAGGGTTTAGTGTTTTTAGGGTTTAGGGTTTGGTTTAGGGTTTTGTTTAGTTTTAGGTTTAGGTTTAATTTTAGTTTAGGTTTAGGGTTTAGAGTTTAGATTTTTTTTATTAATAGAGATCAAATTTAGATTCAACATTTCTCCTTTTCAATTTCATCAACCAAGTAGCACCCCAAGTTTTCTAAGACACAAGCAATGAAATCGATAAAAAATGAGCATTGATAGAGCAAATTCTAGATAAGTAGAACCTTCTCTATTGTAAAGACACAATTCCATAAGCAGTAGATCGGATAGAACGTTCTTCAATTTCTCCAGTTCCCATTAGAACCACCCCCACCTCTTGAGTAATGGGATTCACCATCAAATCTCTGATCTCCGTCGCCACCATAGATGTAACCTCCATCGCTCCTCCCGCCTCCATAACCACCACTACTCTGACCACCACCTCCATATCCAACATCCCCTTCAGATCCCCCACCACCACTGCGATAACCAGCCTCTGCCTTCACCTCCGATCTAGACTTAGTCTAGTTGGTGTGATGTTCCTACCATCAAGGTTCTATCCATTCTTAGGGTTTAGGGTTAGTTTGGGTGTAGGGTTAGTTTAGGGTTTAGGGATTGGGGTTTAGGCATTAAGGTTTTAGGTTTTAGGGTTGTAGGTTTTATGGTTTAAAGTTAAGCATTTTTTATTGGGAAAAAGTGGAAATTTATTACCAAAAAAAGGATACAATGATTTAAAGGGATAAAACTCAAAGACTACTACTCAAAGAGCTGAGAAGGACCTAAAAGAAAAATCCCTAACTAATACAAAAGATAGTGAAAACAAAAGGAAGAACTAAGAAAGAAAACAACACAATCTGAGAATCGACAATCCATCTAAGAGACCCAAGAATAAGAAGGAAACCTAAAAAAAAACTAAAGCGAGATAAGCACAAATAAAAAAGAAAATAAACAAAGAAAGAGAAAGGAAAGAAAAAAGGCTCAAGCAGTCACAAAATAAGAAGGGGGAACAAAATTTATGAATAAACTCTGAAAGGAGGGTTATAGTCAAATACTTGCAACAACAAAAAAATAAGATTTAACATCCTAGCCATCATAGTCAACGAACCTCACAAAGGCACAAGCACACACAATAACAAAAAGATCTAGAACCAACCAAAAAAAAAGACATCAGAGCCAACCATAAAGGGGACAATAGTAAGAAAAAAAAGAAAGAAAAATCAAGCCGCACAACCATCCAACCACCCAAGAGCTGAATAATAAACAAAACCAACCAAGAGGAAGCACCAAAACAAAGTAGGGGGTTGAAGAAGGGAAGCAAACAACAAGCTCACCAACTCTAACCAGACTAAAGCAATCATAATAGGCCATAGTTGCCACAAAACAAAATAGAAACAACAAAGCCACCAAACCCACAAAGGAAAGCAGCTGCCGCTCCTGAAACCAAATCAGCCCAAGTAGCTAAAAGGAAATAGAAGGAAGAGAAGCACAACCAACATCTCATCCAGAGAAGGCACCCAAAAACTAGGAAGCTCAAGGATACCAACCACAAAGACACTAAAGAAAAACAAACCAACCAACCAAAAACAAATGAATAAGCCCATAAGAGATACCACATTAAAGTAGAGCAAACAACAGCTGGGACAACCAAAATAAGCATTCATTCAACCTATAAAGTATAGAAAAATACAAGAATAGAAACCTCAAGAAAGAGCAGAATAAAATGAACAAACCAAAACCACAGCTCCCAAAGAAGCCCGAAAACCAACAACATAAAGAAAAAAAAAAAAATTAAGAAAATCTAACATAAGGCAAAAGATTTATCTAAATTAGACAACCCTCTTAATTTCTTAGGAATATTCACATTGGTAAACAAAGTAAAATTAGAAATTACACCCCAAACCTAGCTAAGAAATCCCTAGCATTACCTTCTCTTAAAATATGAGTAATTTTAAAAGAAAGTTTAGAGATAATAGCTTTAATATTTATAATTAAATAAAAAAACTAAGCATTACCCTTATGGTTAAAATTGATCATAGCAACAACCATCTCACCATCAAATTACAACCAAATAGTATGAAAAGTTTTATCCAAACAAAGCTTAAGAGCATGATAAATAGCAATCATTTCAGCAAAAATAATAGAATTAGTAGAGAGAGGAGTGGAAAAAGACAAGATAATATTCCCAAGATTAATCCTAAAAATACCACCACAACTTGACTATTTATGTGCAAGAGAGCCATTAGTATTATTTTTAATAAAATAATTAAAAGCCTTAATCCAAGGAATAATTGTATAATCCGGAGATGAGTCACAATAAGGAAATCAACCCAATTTAGAGGCCACAAACTTGCAACCTATAAAATTAGTACCACTAAGAAGAGCAGCCTTATGTAAACAAAAAATCTTTTATTTAGTCCTGACAATAATCCTCTTATGATTCGTAGGCACATTACGATGTTTAGCATCATTTTTGTAAACCAAATCAAAGTAACAACCATCATAATTTTGATATTCCCTTGAATAGTATTAAGAAAATAAGAGTCAAGAAGTTGCATTAAAGTTAAATTACCATTAAAATAATTTTCCTTAAATATATCCTCATACCAACCCCAAACTTTAGAGGCAATGGAACCATTAACAAAAACATGACTAACATTCTCAATATGAAAGCAATACATGCATTTATAGGGTAGATAATAACCTTTGTCCAAATGTAAAGAGTCAACAACAATATAATCCATTAAAATTCTCCACATAAGAATAGGATAATAAGTACGAATAATATTATTCCAAATTTTAAGGAAAATAATAGAAGAGGATTATTTAATAATATAGTGCCAAGTATCTTTAAAAAAGAATTCTAGTCTTTAATTATAATATAGTGCCAAATATCTTTAACAAGAGAATTCTAGTTTTTTCAAGCCGTGCTCTGGCGATTTCCATTTCCCCTATGAAGATGCATCTTAGTTGTGCTTTCTCCTATGGTTTTCTTGGCTCCTCTTCCATCTCGGCCTTGCTTGGCTTTCATTTTGCTTAACATGCACTTCTATTGATCCTTGGCCATGATCTATTTCCCGGGTTTATCTTTCAAGATGTTCTTGGGAGTAAGATCAACTACATGGGTGAGTCACTTGATCTTATCTCTACTTCCTTCCAGGGTGTACCCACGATTATGTGTGTTGATTTAGTGGTGGAAAGGCCTGTAAAACCTTTTAAATTTACATTGGTGGGCAAATTTATGTTGCGACATCCTACTATGGAGAATACTAGATCTTTTTTTCATAGTTTGAAGCTCTCTGGTATTTTTTTTGTTGGATTGATAGACTCTCGCCATGTTTTGGTTCAACTTTCAATTGATTTTGATTATTCTTGGGTTTTCTCTTGATGATTGTATTTATATTCAACTGTCATATGTGATTGTTGAAATGGATGCCTTATTTTGATATTAAGGAGTCTCCTATTGTTCCTATTTGGATTTCTCTTCCCAATTTACATGTTCATTTCTTTAATCCTAAATTCCTCTTTATCATGGGTGGGTTATTAGATCATCCTCTCCAAGTGGATTAGGTGACTACTTCTAACACCAGACAATCTGTTGCTCGGACACTAGTTGAATTGGATATATCTAAATAATTTGGCTAGAATCACAGAAATACAAAAATTTGCAAAAAGTGGATTTCGAGAATTTCCCTATTTTTTGTTGTCATTGCAAAATTCATGGCCATGGGATTTCAGATTGCTTTGTGTTTCATTCACACCTTAAGAAAAGTTCTGCTATGCATCCTAAGTCAAATCCCTCTCTTAAAGTTCCTTTGGTTACACCACAAAATGCTATATCATCTAATATCTCCTTACCTAAATCTGAGGGTCATTGCCTTGAGCTTCATATTAATCAATCTGATATTGTTGTGACTCTACCTATTCAACCGCAGGATGTCACCCTTGCTAACAAGGATGTTGTCCCTTCTGATGAAATTATCCATTTGAACCACAATAATAATGGCAATAATGTAAATAATAATAGCTTTGCAAAACTTATGGATGATGACTCTTTATCAAATGATTCTATTCCAGTCTCTTTGCCACCTTTAATTAAAGAAAATGTGATTCCTCATGAAGGAATGGCTGGTGTGCAAAATTTGGAGAAAGCTTCTACTCCTGTTTTAGGTACTTGTGCTTTAGCCGACTCTAATATTCTTGTGCTTCTTCATCTAAGTTTGAACTGATTTCTAATCCGATTTTATAACATAACAATGATTTGGAAGAAGGTGAACTAGACTATAATGCTATTTTCAATGTGCCTCTCTTTTCCAAGCAATTCTCTGATCAATCCTTATCAGACGGTGATGCTGTGGATATGGCCAATAAATTTCAGATAGTTTTTAGAAAGGAAAATAAAACTTCTAAACCTAGAGTTCCTAACTTTGCCAGAGTTAGTAGATCTAGCTCCTCTGCTAAAAATAAATGGTTTCCTTCCTTATCTAGAATGTTAGAGGGATTGGTACCCTCTCTGTTAGAAATAGAATTAATAATTTAGTTCACTTTCATAACATTTTCTTTTTAGCTATTATGGAACCCTTTATTGTCCCTTCTAACATTTCTTATGTTGCTAGAATGATTGGATTTCATAATTTTTTTACTAACTCGAGCAATAAAATATGGATTTTTTGGAATAGTTATGCAGGATTTACCCCAGGTTGTAAATGTTAAAATTACTTATGATAATTGGTATTGCATTGGGTCATTTGTCTATGCCTCTTGTAATAAGAATGGTAGAAGGCTTCTTTGGGAAGATCTTATTAGTTTCCCTTCCTCTATGAATGCTCCTGGGTTTGTGGGTGGGGACTTTAACATTATCTCTTCCTTTTCTGAATGAGTTGGTGGTAATGCTCCGAACTTATTTTCCATGGAGAATTCAATAACATGATCCTTGATTGTCATCTTACTGATATTGGCTTTACTGGGTCTCATTTCACTTGGAATAATCATAGACTTTGGCAAAGATTAGATAGGGTCCTTTTTAACAATCTATGGATCAACCTTTTCCCTAATACTTTTATTGAGCATCTCAGTAGAACCCTATCAGACCATTCTCCCTTACTGATCATTGTAAATATTAATGCTACTAAACCCTCCTCTCATATCCCATTCTGATTTCAAAATATGTGGCTTATGGATGATAGATTTATGGATGTGGTTGCTAGCAATTGGGGTGAACCTCTCCATCCTGATGATTCTATTTCTGGGATGATGAGATTGTGGTTCAAATTAAAAAGGCTTAAATAATGCCTTAATTGTGGAACAAACACTATTTCGAAAACCTATTTGTTAATATCAAAGAAATAGAACATGAGTTTATAGTTTTAGAAGATGCTACTATTAATGATCCATCTAAAAATGCTTTATTAACTCAAGCCAAAAATAGGTTAACATGTTACCAAGACATGGAGGAGACCTATTGGCGACAAAAAGCATCTATAAAATGGATATCTGATGGTGATCAAAATACCAAATACTTCCATGCCATGGTTAAAAATGGTTTTAAATCACATTAAAAAAATTAAAACTAATGATGGTGTATGGTATCGATAACAAGGAGCTTCGATTGTCATTTCATTATTTACAAAGCTATTTAATAAAAATGTGACTTATGATGAGATTTCTTGCCTAAAGTTATTCCTAATCTCATTTCTGATGAAGATAACAATATGCTTATTTCATTACTCTGAATCCAAAATTGCTATCATTTTGTAAAATATGAATATAGATTGTGGCGGTCACATGGATTTACTACCTTATTTTTTAAAAATGTTGGTATATCATTAAAGAGGACTTGGTTAAAGTTGTTCCTGATTAATTCAAGGGAAGTATCCTCTCCAAATATTTTGATAGCACCTCCATTATTTTAATCCTAAGAAAAGAAAATCCTAAACTTTGGAGTGATTTTAGGCTAATTAGCCTTTGTTCCTTTCTTAATAAATTGATCTCTAAGATTTTGGCTAAAAGATTAAGTATTTTAGTTCCTAAAATTATCTCCCCCAACTAAATAGGTTTTGTTAAAGGGCGATGTATTTCTGATAATTTTCTTTTAGCCCAAGAGATGATCCATGATTTAAATGCCAAAGTTCATAGTGGTAACCTGCTCTTTAAGTTGGACATTTCCAAAGCTTATGATAACATTGGTTAGGCTTTCCTATATAAAATTTTGGCTCTATTTGGATATTCAAGTCAATTTATTACTTTAATTAAGAATGGTATTGAGAATTCTTGGTTTCTTTACTTATTAATGGTGAAGTTCATGGTTTTCTCTTCTCTTAAGGCAAGGGATCCTCTTTCTCCTTCTTTTCATTATTCTTGTGGAATATCTCTCTAGAAGTATTGAGTGATGTTTTCTAAAATGCTTAACATGTATTAAAAACTAGGGTGGCTTTCCCATTTCCCACCTACTTTCGATGATTTCATTATATTTTGCAATGGTTCTACTCTCTACATTAAGAAATTATGTAAGTTCTTTACTCTATTTGGTAGGGATAGTGGTTTGAAGATTAATCCTAATAAAAGTTATTTTATTTCTAGCTCATCTATTTCCTTATCTAGGATTGATGCTATTAAGAATATTATAGGCTTTGCACATCAAACCTTGCCCATCAAGTATCTGGGTACTCCTTTATATCGAGGAACCAAAAGATCTTCTTTATTTGATGAAGTTATTCAAAAAACAAATATGAAAACATCCTCTTGGGAGTTCCACTTACTTTCCTTTGGTGCTAAACTTATCCGATCAAAGTACCCTCCCTTTATATCTTTTGTCCACTATTGTGCCTACTACTCTATTATTAAAAGGATAAATAGACTTATTAACAAATTCTTTTGGGGTTCTACCTCTTCTTCGGAAAGTTCATTGGGCTAGTTAGCATAACTTTTGTGGGCCTTTTAATGAAGGTGGTTTGGGTTGCAAAACTTTAGAAGACTCCATTAAATGTTTTTATACAAAATGTGGTGGAATTTTAGAATCAACCATAAATTCGGTCTCAATTTATGCTTGCTAAATACGTAAGGAAACACCCCCTCACTTGTACTTTCAAACCTAGGGACTCTCGGTGTGGAGAAGACTTTGTAAAATCAACTAGAATCTTGAGAATCTTATCTTGTGGTGTGAATTGGGCTCCTCCTTCTTTTTGGGAAATTTCTGGGACAAGGTTCTATTGATTCTTTCCTAATACTCATTCCATTATGAGGATTAAGGTTAATCATTCATTACAATAATTAGGATGTGGCTCAATTAATTTCCATTGTCCCTAATGTGATAGTTGACAAAATCCTTACAATTTGTCCATTACCTAATAAATCTGACCAAATCCTCTTCAAAAATTCCTCCTCAGATTTTGTTTTTAAGGATGTTTGGCATTCTTTCAGACTTAAAACTCAAGAGTCCTTGGTTTTCACTAAAATCGAATATGTCTATCCTACCTCCTTTTGGTCTTAACTTGGCACATTCTAAAGCACTATATTCTTGATGCTACCCTTTTAAAAAAGGCTTCCACCTCCCCTCTAAATGCCAATGTTGCTTTCACATTGAAATTGTGGATCATGTGTTCATGAATATACTATTAAGGTTTGAGTTGGTATGATAGTATGTTTAATACTTTCCATTTTGATGGATCATTTTCTATTATGCAACTTCTTGAAACTTCTTTCTCTTATACTTCTAAAGGCCATATGAAAGTTGTTCTAGCCACTACTCTTCTATGGTATATTTGGTTGGAAAGAAATGATGCTAAGCATCGTGATATACCTATGAACTATCGCCATATTGTTGTTAGAGCCAAATGTAAAATTATGTCTCTTTATAAAGTTGATTTTCTTACTTCCTTTAGTTTCAAAGGGTACAAATATGTGACCTTTAACTTTGGGATTAATCTTCCTTCTTGTGGAATTGCTCCTAACCATAAAATTATATACTAGATGAAGCTGAATTATCATGACATTAAGGTTAACACTGATTGCTTGATTTCTAATGGCTTTTATGGTTGTGGGGGGATTTTAAGAGATTGTAGTGGTGTTGTTATCTTTTGCTTTTGCGCACCTTTAGAACCCTATGTATTATTTCTTGAGCTTAAAGGTCTATGGTATTTCATCTGCTAGAAAGGATTTTAGAAGATTTGGTTTGAAGTTGATGCTCTCCTTCTTCTTGAATTAATAAATTTGGGAGCTCATGGAAATGCTGAAGTGTATTATTTACTTAACCATACTACGAGGCTTCTTGCCAACCTAGATTATCAAATATCTCATATTTATCGAGAAGACAATTCTTGAGCTAATTTTCTTGCTAATTAAGGAGCCATGTCCTCCTCTTTTAATTAGTTCTCTAATTATGATATTTCATCACTTTTAAGGGTGCTTGTGAATCTTTATAAAACTAGATTTCCTTATGTTAGAAATTTTTAAGCCTTTTATGCTTATTCTTCCTGTGGAGATATGGCTCTTCCCTAAGTTTTTGGATCTGATTATGTCATTTTTTATCTTTTGCTGGTTTGGTCTTTATTTATTCCTTCTCATGAACCATAACTTATTTTGTTGTCTGCATGTTTCCCAGTTTATGGATGGGATGGGGCTAGTCTTCCTTTTTACTACTTTTGTCCCTTTTCCTTTCTATTTTGCATTCTCTACTATTCCGGTAGAGGTGTTTCCTGTAGATGGAGGCTGTTGGGACCTGCTTATCCAATATTAGGTTTGTTCTTCTTTTTTAGCTGGATCTTTCTACAATCTTTTTTTGATGCTTCCCATTTTCAGGTTAGGCATTGGCTACTACTGAATAGTTATGGGTTTCCTATTTCGAACCATCTAGGTTATGCTTTTTTTTTCCTAATGGATGAATTAGTTACTTTGCTGATTATGCTCATTGTTTCTTTTTCTATTCTTGTTTTGGTGATTACTACTATTTCCCTACACGTTTGGGACTTCTTTTGGTCTCCTTCTCATACTACTTTTGTTGTTGCTGTTTGCTTAGTAGTTTGGCTATTTTCCCTTAATATGATGGATTTTTTGACTGTTTATTTTTTGATTCCTAACATGGCTCAGTTCTGGAATGACACTGCCTACCTTCTCCTTTGTTGGTTACATTATTTGGTTTTTTGTATTGTCTATTGGCTGAATGGATTAGCAGATTATTATGTTTAGCAGGTTGATTATTTTTGGTGGATTTCTTCCTAATTTTTTTGTTGTGATTTTTATTTGGTTAGCCTCATTACAGCCTTTGTTGTATGTGTTTATCTGGCAGGTTACTCTTGGCTCTATTAGACCTATATAATTATGATCTAGCTATTAATAGGTGGTTGTTGCTCGATTGGCTTTCATCACTATGTGGGTGTTTTCCTTGCCTTAATGTTTCATCTAGGTAGGGGTTTTGTTGGCTATTCATTCTCTCATATGGTGGAATACTTAGGTGATGCTTCTCTTACAAAGGGATTGGTGGCATCCCTTTGCCATGCTGAATAGTGTTTCCTTTCAATCTAGAGTGTATTTTGCTATTACTTGGTATGTAAGTATTAAAGATCATATGATTGTCATCCAGTGATAGATGCCTACCCCCAGGTATGTAGGCTATGATGGTTGGGATGATTTCACTCATAATTTGGCTGGTACTAGCACTTGTGATGTAACCCTTCCTTTGAGTTTAGATGCTCATGTTTGTGCCCCATTCTTATTGAGCCTTGAGCTTTCCCCCACACACTTCTCTAAATTTCTCACACTTTCATTTATTTTTTCAATTAATTTTGTTTGTATCTCTTTACCTGTGCTAATTCCTTCTTCTAGCTATTTATAAGTTCTGTGTTGTTTCCTTGCAGGTTCCTTCTCTAGAGGTGGCAAATACTTCTCTCATCTTCTCAAGCTTTTGCTGAAGGCTGTCCTCTGGCATTTCTTTTTTTGCTACTTTTGTATCTCTTGCTATTTTTCTTTTTCTTTTCTTTTTCCTTTTATTTTGGTTGTACTTAGATGGGATTCACTCTCTAGGTGATTGTAGCTCTTTGAGCGTTCTTAAGTTTATCCCTCTTAAGGATCTTGTACCCTTTTTGTGGCAATAAAATTCCCCTACATGGGGTTCTCCAAAAAAAAAGTTTCTTTAAAAGAAAGTTCACCATTACTAGAAATTTTGAAAAAAGTTTGATCTAGAGAAATACCATAAGTAGGAATAATGATGATGTTATTACTAATGAAATTAGGAATCAAAACATTTAAAAGAGAGAAATTTCAATCACCATTATAAATAAAATGATTAACTTTTAAGGAAAAAAGTAAGTGAGTATTAAACAAAGAATCAATGGAAAAGTCCCCCATCCAGTTATCTTGCTAAAAGAAAGAAGAATCATTATTAATACCTCAAAAAATGAGAGGTTCCTCATTCCATTTAATATCATAGAGCCATTTCCAAACAATAGAGTCACCATGTTTATAATTGCAAATTAAAGGATGCTTACCTTTGCAATATTTAAAATTCATGAATTTAGCCCAAAGACTTTCATTTT
The DNA here is from genome assembly GCA_021442155.1 of Cymbidium sinense. Taxonomy (NCBI): domain Eukaryota; kingdom Viridiplantae; phylum Streptophyta; class Magnoliopsida; order Asparagales; family Orchidaceae; genus Cymbidium; species Cymbidium sinense. The sequence goes on along the minus strand of CM038224.1, from coordinate 140,924,120 downwards.
TTTGAAAATTCCACCAAAGTTTATAGGAAAAAACATTAGTGTAATCCATCAACGATCTACACCCAATATCACCTTCATAAATAGAACCCCACATATTAGACCAAGAAGTCCAATAAAGCCTTTTGGCTGAATTCCTAGAGCCTTAAAAAAACTTATTAAATAGTCTTTCAATCATGATAAGAATAAGGGAAGTAGGAACAATATTAAGCAAAAAGTAAACAGGAAGAGAGTAAAGAATAATTTTAGTAATAATTAATCTACCACCAAAGGACAAGAAATGAAATTCAATGGAAGAAATTTTATTTTGAATATTACGGATTACCTCATTAAAAAGTTGGGATCTCTTTTGACCATAATATAACAGTGAGCCTAAATATTTAATAGAAAGATTTTAATGAGAAAAACTAGTAATATCCTTAATTTTATTAATTCTTTGAATAGAAATGGAAGTAGAAGTGATAAAACAACTTTTATGATTACTAATCCAAAGGCCACTTTCCTTTTCAAATTTATTTAAAAAACTCTTAGACTTTTTAACATAATGTAACAAGCCATTACAAAATATTATGAATCATCAGCAAAACTTAAGTGAGAGATAGCCAAATGACCAAGATTCCTAAAATACATACTAGAATTCTTCTCAAAAAGATTAAGCCAAATACCAATATTCAATGCAATAATAAAAGTGAAGGAGAAAGAGGGTCACCTTGTCTTATACCTTGAGAGGAATTAAAGAAGCCAAAGTTTTCACCATTGATAACTAATGAAAACAAACATTTCTAATTATATTATTAACAAGAAAATAAAATGATTAGAGAAACCAAATAAAGTAAGAATTATTATTAAGAAAATCCCAAGAAATGTTATCATAAGGTTTGGTGATGTCGAGCTTAAGAAGTAAATTTCCACCTCTAGTTTTAACATTCAAATCATGAATCAAATCTTAAGTACGCAAGATGTTTTCCAAAATAGTTCTACCTATCACACAACCAGTTTGATTAGGAGAGATAATCATAGGAAGAAACTTACTAAGCCTATTAGTCAAAATTTTAGAAATCAATTTATTAAAAAAGTACAAAGACTAATAGGTCAAGTCATTCCAAAAGTCAGATTATCTTTCTTAGGAATAAGAATAATAGAAGTGCTAGTAAATTATTTAGGAATAGAATTCCCTTGAAAAAAAATCCTTAACAACATTGACAAGATCAGCTTTAAAAATAAACCAAGCTTTCTGAAAGAATAAAGTAGTGTAACCATCCAACCTTGCAAGAGAATCAACATTCATACCATTAATAATATTAAAAATGTCCTCATCAAAAGCTGGAGCAACCAATCACTCATTATCTTTTATAGACATAATAGAAGGAATGATAGAGGGATTAGATAAATGCTCAAGTTGACAATTTTTTTAAATGATTTTTTAAAGAAACTAGAGCAGAAGAGAATATATCCATTTTTCCAAGAACCATCAAATTCTTGATTTATGATTTTATGAATGCTAATAAGAACACTTTTCATTACCAAAGTGAAAATATTTAGTGTTTCTTTACCCTCATAAAAGATGCTTAGAGGCAATTTTTTTGTCTAATATGTCTCCTCCATATCCTAAACTTAATGAGATTATCATTAGTTTCAACAAGTGAACAAAAAGAAGAATCAATAAGCCAATTCTTTCAATTTGTTCCACTTTTTTCATATTACCAAAAAGATTTTTAAAGAAGTTTCTATTCCACCAAGTGATATTATGCTTAAGTCTTTTAAACTTAAGCCAAAATTTCATCATACCAAATGCAAAATCACAAGAGAAAGAGGAGCACACTAATAATAAGCAATAATGTCATGAAAACTTTTATCTTTTAACCATATATTTTGAAAATAAAAATTTTTAATGACATTATTATTAACATCATATTAATAGAAATAAGAGGAGCATGAGAGAGTTTTACTAAGATGGTCCAATCAAGTTAATACAAGTTAACCAAAATATTAAATAAGGCATAATTAGTTTGTTATAGTTTATTACATTTGTTTATTTTTGGGTAGTTAGTTAATTTATTATTAGTTTATGTAGGTTAGTTTAGTAGTTTAGTTATGTAGTGAGTGGTAGATATTAGTATTTTATTAGTGGTAGTTTTATCATTAGTATTAGTTTAGTTAGTTATTAATAGTTTATTTTAATTAGGTTTAGTGGTATTAGTTAATCTAAGTTATTTAGTTAGGTGGTTGTCATTAGTTTATTTTAGTTTAGGTTTTAGTCTTGTTATTTAGATAGTAAAATTTTAGTTGTGGTATTCTTAGTTTATTAGTCAGTTTAGCTTAGTAGATTGGTTATTTCCAGTTTTAGAGGTTTATTTTTAGAACATTTTAACCCATTAGCCTATTTAATTGGTTTTAGCTTTAATTATTATAGTTTCATTTTAGTAGGATTAGGAGTTAATTATCAGAATTAACCATAGGCTTTAATAATCAGTTTAATCATTAGTATACAGTTAGCTCAAGAATAGAGGGCCTAGTCAGTCAGGTTATAGTTCAGTGGCCTTATAGGCCTTCAGTGGGCCTTTTAGCCTAGCTAGTGTCCTAGTTTCTATCAGTTTAGTCATCTTTAAGCCTTATCAGGAGCCATGGCCTAGGATTGTTATAAGAGTTTTACTCTATTAGTGGCCTATTTGGCCTAGTTCAGTTAATTAGTCACTATCATAAGCTATAGCTAGTAGTCAACTAGTTAGTGGCCTGGTTAGTTAGCCTAGCTCAGTCAGCCATGTCAGTCTTTAGCCACAGGTTTTACTAGTTAAATAGTTTAGCCCAGGGCTTAATAGTCAGTCTTATCAGCCTAGAGTTTAGTAGCTAAAGCCTAGCCTTTAGCTTCAGTTTTTATGGCCTAGTCAGCCTTGTGGTTAGTCATCTTATCAGACAGGGCCTAGCTTAGTTTGGTCTTTATCATCCATTAGCCTAGCCTATTTAGCCTTTTAGCTTTATTTTACATTTACTAAATTAGTCTGAGCTACATTTTAGCCTAGCTAGTGCCTAGTTTGGCCTAGTTTAGCATTTAGTTCACCAATCACAGCTCAGTGTAGATTTTTAGCTTTTAGTTAAGCAGGTTAGGGTAGCCTAAAAAGCCTACTTTAGCCTAGTTGGTTTAGTGTTACTAGGTCACTTATTACTTATTTATTATCTAGTTAGTCTTAACATTAGCTTAATTCATTATTATCCATAGTTATTATATCTTAGTCTTATTATTACCTAGCTGTCATTAGGGGTCTTAGCCCAGGGCTTAGTATTGTGAGGTCATGCCAAGTTTAGCTCAGCCATGGAGGCTATAGTTTTAGTTATTTTAGTTAGCAAATAATAAGAATTTATTAATTACTAGCCATTAGTTAGTCATTATTAGTTTAGTTTAAGCTTAGTTAGCTAAATAAATTTAACTTAGCCTAGTTTTAGCATTTCATGGCAGTTTAGCTCATTAGCCTAGCTCAGTCTATTTTATTTATTGTTTAGGCCTGTTTAGTTTTGCCTATTAGTTCATTAATTTAGTTCATTATTTTATTAGTCATTTTTCTAGCTTTAATTATTCATTGTATTAGTCTTGTTTACTATTAGTTAGTTTCATTTTATCTCTTTATAGTTTTAGCTTATTGCATTATATATAGTTAAGTTTCTTTAACATTAGTTTTAATTATTTAGTTAGCTAATAGTCATCTTAGTAGTTTATTTTAGTTTTAGTTTAGTTTCCTTAGTGTATTTTAGTTTGGTTTTAATTTAGTTTATTAGTATCAGTATTAATTTATATTTTTGTCTGTATTATTAGTCTTTAGCTAGTTATTTAACCATTTTTAGTTTAGGCTTATATCTAGTTTTAGTTTGTTATTATTAGTTTCTAGTTTAGTTTAGTCAGGTTTCATTAAATTAGTTTTTTAGTTTAAAGAATTATTTTAGTTTGGTTATTTAGTTAGCTAGACATTTAGCTCAGGGTTTAGTAGCCTAGGCCTAGTTAATAGCACATTACCTTTAACTAATTTAGCCTAGCCTATTAGCCAGTCAGCCTAGTAGTATTATCAGTTTTCAGTTTTTTTAGTAGTTTGTATTATTTTAGTAGCTCTAGTTTTAGCTAGCCTAGTAGGTCTTAGTTAGTTTAGTTTATCAATCATAATCAGTAGGGCCTAGTTATTAGAGTATTATAATCAGTTTATTAGTCTTATAGTTTAATATCTTTAGCTCATATTAGTCATGGTTTTAGTTAGTTAGCTTAGCTATAGTAATTAGCCTAAGTCTTAGTCAGGCCTAGTTAGCCTAACTAGTCATTAGTCATCATAGTTTATTATTTAGTTATCATTAGCCATTAATAATTATTGGCTATTAGCTTCAGTTTAGTATTTTAGTTAGCCATTAGTTAGCTTCATTTTTAGTTTTATTGTGCCTTTTAGCCTAGCTTTGGCCTTTATTTAGTTAGCCTATTTTATTTTTTTAGGCCTAGTTTTATTTTTAAATTAGCCTAGCTATTTTTTTAGCCTTAGCTTTATTTATTAGTTGGCCTTTTTTAGCTCTAGTTTAGCTTCATTAGTTATTAGTTTATCCTATTTATTTGCCATTAACCTCATTTATTTAGCCTTATCTTAGTTTAGCTCAGGGCCTAGGGCTTAGCCTACATTAGCCTAGCCTTTTAATCAGTTCCCATGTTTAGTCAGTAGTCTAGGCCTTCTTTAGCCTTAGCTCTAGCTCAGGCCTAGCTAAATTTAGCCAGTAGCTTTAGTTAGCCAGGGTTGCCTAGTTCATGCCTAGCCTAGCTCAAGCCTATTAATCTTAGTTACTCTTTTCAGGGCCTTTAGTAGTAGCCTTAGGCCTATTATCCTTTTATAACATTTATTTATTAATCTTTATCATTGTCATTATTTATTATCAGGGCCTTTTAGCTCATTATCAGCCTTTACTTTAGTCAGCTAGTCATTAGCCTAGTCTAGCCTTCCACTTTAGCTAATCAGGTCTAGCCTTAATATTAGCCTTAGCTCAGCCTAGCAGCTCAGGCCTAGGGCCTTCCATTTTCCTTTCATTAGTCTTTCATTAGGGCCCAGCTTATTATGCCTAGCTTCTTATCATTAGCTCTTGTTACTTAGTCAGCTTCAGTCAGGGCTCAGTTTTAGCCAGGCCCAGGGTCTTAGCCTGGCCTATTAGCCCATTTAATTAGCCTGGCCTAGCCCAGGATCTTACTAGCCTTTAGCCCAGCTCCAGTGGCTCTTTCAGCCTTATTAGTCTTAGCATAGTCTTTAACATTAGCCTTTAGCTCAGCCATAACTCATTAGCCTAGTCTTAGCCTCACTAGCCTAGCTTCATTATCATTAGCCAGCCTATCAGGCCATCAGTTGCCTCAAGCCTAGCTTATTTAGCCTAGTGCTTAGCTCAGTGGCCTCAGGGTCAGTGGCTTATAGCTCAGCTAGTCTTGTCTTTACTAGTCTTAGCCTAGTCATAATCTATCACTTAGCTCAGCCTGGGCCTAGCTATTATCAGCCATTTAGCTTTATAGTTTATTGTCTTGTTGTCATTGGGCCTTCAAATTAGGCCTATTTAGTCAGATCATCAGCCTGGGCCTGGCCTTTATTTTACTTAGTTTAGCTTTAATTTTCTCAGGCTCAAGCCTTTTTAGCCTAACTAGTTTTCTTTGCATTAGCTTAGTTAGTAGCTCATTTTAGCCCATGTGGGCCTAGATCTAGCCTAGCTTTATCATTGTGGGCTAGGTCAGCCTTAGCCTTTATCATTATCCTAGTTTATATTAGCCTAGCTCAATTAGCCTAGCCCAGTCAGCCTTTAGCCCAGCTCAGGCTCAGGCCTAGAGCTTTAGCTCAATTCCATTAGTTTAGAATTAGTCATTTATGCCTAGTCACTGGCCTTTTAAAGCTCAGCCTTATTTTAGTAGCCTTTAGCTTTAGTTTTAGTCAGTTTATTAGTCATTAGTCTAGTTAGTTTATTTAGTTTTAGTTTATTAAGTTTTAGTCTTTAGTTAGGCTTAGTTATTTTAGGTTTATATTTAGTTTAGTTTAGCTCAGCTCAGCCTATTAGTTAGTTTAGCCAGTTTTTGGCTCTATTGGTTTATTAGTTTAAGTTAGTTTTATTTTAGTTAATAGTTTTCATTATTTTAGTAGTTTATTAGCTATTTTCAGTTTATTTAGTTTAGTTTAGTATTAGTTTTATTTTAGTTTAGTTATTAATTAGTTTTAGCTAGCTAGTTTAATTTTATTAGTTTAGTTTGTGGGCTTCATTATAGATAGCTCTTATTTAGCCTGCTAACCAATATTAGCCTTTATTAGTTATCATAGCTAGTTTTTCATTATAGCTAGTCATTAGCTCATTTCAGCTATTAACTAGTCAGCTTTAGTTTATAGCCTAATAGTCAGCCCAGGGCTTTAGCCTAGTGGCCTTCTAGTGTCTTAGTCTAGCCTACCAGTCAGTTTAGTTTAGTCACCATTTCAGTTTTATTTTAATAGCTAACTAGTTATTGGCCTATTAGCCCAGCCTTAGTCAGTTGTTCAGGGCCTATTTAGTCCTTACTATAGTTAGCTTTAGTTTATTGCCTTATAACCAGTCTTACTAGTTTAGTCTTAGTCTTAGCTTAGTTAGGTGCTTAATTTAGCTCTAGTTAGATCTTTAGTTATTTTATTAGAGTTAGCTTTAGCATTAGTTATCTAGTTATTTAGTTTTAGTTAGTCATTAGTTATCAGTTATCATTCTTATAGTCTTAATATTAGTTTCAACATTTTATTTAGCCTTATTAATTAGTCTTTATTACATTTTAATCTTTTACTTGGTTATTAGCCTTTTGTTTCATTACTTTATTAGTTTTATTAGGGCTCATTTAATCATAAGTTTAGTTTTTAGCCTTGTTTACAATATTAGCTCATTAGCCTATCTTATTCATTCTAGTTTGGTTTAATAGTTTTAGTTTTAGCTTATTTTACTACTTTAGCTCAGCCTATTTATAGGGCCTAGGCCTTAGTTTTATTAGTCTTTAGTTTCAGGGCCTATTAGTTTAGCTAGTTTTGGCAGTCTTTAATCTAGTTCCATCAGCCTAGTCAGACTAGATTCCAGCCTGGGCCTCAGCCTAACTCTAGCCTTTTTTAGCCTATCATCTATTTAGCTGGGGGGCTGTGGCCTGGGCTCAGTCAGCCTAGTCAGTCTTTTTATCATTAGCCTAATTTATTGGCCTTTATTCCTAATAGCTCAGCTTCACATTTTTACTTTTCTCCCATTGCTCAGGGCTCAGGCCTAGCTTATCTTAGCCATTCTGTAGTCAGCCTAGGCCCAGGGCCCAGCTTAGCCTATTTAGCCTAGCTAGCTTTACTAGCTTTATCCCATCTCACTATCAGCCTTAGCCTAGCCATTAGCCTTAGCTTAGTCATTGGGCCTAACTTAGCCTAGCTTCATCTAGCCTAGCTCCTAGCCTTATCAGGTCCGCCCAGGGCCTCAGGGCTCAGCCTGGCCTAGTCCACAGATCTTTATTTAGCCTAGTCTAGTTTTACTAGTTTACTAGCCTATCAGTCTTTACTGTCCTAGTTGGCCTCCTCTCCTTGGCTCAGCCTATAGCTCATTTCATAGCTTCCCAGGCCTAGCTTGGGCTCATTTTAGCCCAGTGGCCCAGCCTTAGCCAATCATCCCAGGGCCTTAGATCAGCTCTAGTGGCCCTGTGATCTAGCCTAAGTCACATTAGTCAGTCACTTAGCTAGCCTTATCACTTAGTCATTAGCCTGGGGTTTTACTAGCCCATTTAGCCATAGCTCAGCTCTACTATTCATTCCTTTCTCAATAGTCATCAGCCCAGGGCCCAGCTCAGCCTAGTCATTATCAGCTCTCATTTACAAGCCTTAGCCTAGCCTAGTCATTAGTCAGTAGTCCCAGTCAATCTTGGGCCAGTCCTTTTATTTATTAGCTAGTCAGCCAGTAGAAGTCTTAGTATTTAGGCCTAGGGCTTATCAGTTTTGGTTAGCCTTAGTCATTTATTAGCTTAGTCAGTCATTTAATATTTATTAGCCTAATCATTTAGTTACTAGCCTAGTTTGTGCATTAATCTTTTAATTTTCTTCAGTTTATCTTTACTAGTCTTAGCCTAGTCCTGGGCCTTTTCAGTTTAGCTTACTATCTGGCCATTAGCTTTATTTTAGCCTAGCTGCCTAATTATTCCTTTAGCCTTAACTAGCTTTCTAATCTTTGGCCTAGCTATTTTACTATTTGTCACTCAGCTTAGCTTCATACTAATCATTATTCTTTAGCCTAGTTAGTTTAGTCTTAGCCTAGTGGCCTTGGCTTTGGGCCTTAGGCCTTTAGCTCTAGTTTCAGGCTCAGCTCATTTAATTAATTAGCTCAAATAGTCATCACCTACCATTTATCTTTATCTTATCTTATCTTTAGCTCAGCCTGGGGCCTTACTAGCTCATCTGGCTGCCATTTCATCCTATCTAGTTTCAGCCTTTTATCATTTAGCCTTTACCCAGGGCTCAGCCTAGCTCCTAGTCAGCCCAGGGCCCAGGCCCAGGCCCATGGCTAGCCTAGGGCCTCAGGGCCTGGGCCCAGGGCTCAGGGCCTTGGCCCATGGCCTAAGCTTTAGCCTTAGCTCAGCTTATTCACTGGGCCTTGGCCTGGGCCCAGCCAGCCTTGCTCAGATCTAGCTCTAGGCCAGCCTAGTCCTTGCCCAGCCTTGTGGCTCTTCCCATGGTCCTGGCCCAGTCAATCTAGTTTCAGAGCTCAGCAAAAGCCTATCTGCCCAGGGCTCAATAATGGGTTTTAAGATCTTAGCCTAAGCCTCGCCCAGTCTTAGCCTGTGGGTCAGTAAGGGCCTGTCAGATTCAGTGGCCTGTGGCCCTGGCCTCAGGGCTCTAATTATTTTGACAAATCAAGCCCAACATGCCCAGCCTTTCATTTTTATTCATTTAGCCTATCTTTAATTTTTAGCCTCTTTCTTTATTAGTTAGCCTAATCATTTTGCATGGCCTTTTAGTTATCAGCCTTAGCTTAGCTTATTTTTATTATCTTTTATTTATTTAGTTTGGTTAATTATTAGCCTTTCAGTCTTTATTATTTAGCCTATTTGTGTTTATTTTAGTTTAGCTTATCTTAGTTGGTAATTATTATCAATCATTTAACCTTTAGTTTATTTAGTCTTTACTAGGTTTGGTTTTATTAGTAGTTATCTTATTTAGTTTAGCTTTATTTATTTATTTTATTGTTTTCTTAGTTTTGGCTCAGTTTATTTTATTTTATTTTAAATTTTATTTTGGTTTTAGTTCAGTTTTATAGCTTTATTTTATTTTATTTTATTTATTTTATGTCTATTTTACGTCTATTTTATTTTATTTAGTTTTCTTAATCTTATTTTTTACTAGTTTGGTTTTATTTATTTTATTTTATTTTACTAATTTTTTATTTTATTTTATTTTATCTTTAGTCTTTTAGCTTTGGCTCTTTAGTTTAGTTTTTATTTTAGTTTAGTTTTATATTTCATTTTATATTTTTATTTTATTTAGTTTAAGCTATTTATTTTATTTCATCTTATTTTCTTTAGCTCATAGGCCTTGTGGCCTAGGGCTTCTAATCAGCCCAGGGCCTAGTCAAGCCTGGGCCAGCCCAGCCCAGGGCAGTCTTGGGCCCAGGCCCAGGGCCTGCCTTAGGGCTCAGTCTGGGGCCTTCAGTGGCTGCTTCAGCCCATCAGGCCTAGCCTCTGGCCTAGCCTCAGTCTAGGGCTTGGCTCTAGGGCCAGAGCCCATGATCAGTTCAGCCCAGTTTTTAAAGCCTGGCTTAGCCTTTAGCCTGGCCCAGTATCTGGGCCTCCTACAGCTAGGGCCTCAGTGTCAGCTTTAGCTCAGTCTTAGGGCCTAGGGCTTTAAGATCTGTTAGTTGGCCTAGGGTTTAAGATTTTATCTAAGCCTAGGGTTCTTATTTTTTATTTTCATTTATTTTATTTTATTTAATTTTTCCTTTTGCTTTAGGTTAATTTTATTTCTTTTTAGTTTATTATTAATTTAGTTTTATTTTAGTTTATTTTGGTTTAGGTTTTAGTTTAGTTTATTTTCTTTTTAGTTTTATTTTATTTTATTTTAGCTCATTTTATTTTATTTTAGTTTCAGTTTTAGCTTTTATTTATTTTTAGTTTGGTTTTAAATTTATTTTAGCTTTTCTTTAGGTTTTATATTTTAGTTCTTAGTTTAGCTCAGTTTATTTATATCATTTTTTATTTGTTCATTAGCCTAGTTTAAGTATTTTATCTATTTTATTTTAGTTTTTAGTTTAGTTAATTAATTAATTATTTATTTTATCAGTTATTTAGTGGGCTAGTTTTATTATTTTATTTTTTAGCCTTTTATTATTAGTCATTTAGTTATATTTAGCCTAGTCATTTTTAGTTATTTTAGTTTTAGTTAGCCTAGTTTATTATTTTGGATTTTAATTATTTATCTTTATTATTTAGATTAGTCAGAGTTTAGAGCTCATTATTTATTATTAGGCCTAGTCATTATTCTTTATCTTAGGTCTATTAGTCAGCCCAGTTCCTGTGGCCTCTTCATCCTTTTGGGCTTATCTTTTCAGCTCCAGGGTAGTTTATAGTAGCTCTAGCCCCAGGCTCAGTTTAGTCCTGGCCTTGGCTCAGTCATTAATCAGTCTTTAAGCTTATTTCAACTCAGCTCAGCTCATTTAGCCTGTCATTTTCTTAGCCTAGTCATTCATTAGCCTGGGCTCAGTTCCAGTCTTATATAGCTCATCTCAGGGCCATAAGCCTAGCTCAGTTCATGCCAGTTTCATGGCCTTATTATCATTTAGTCTTTATTATTTCCTATCAGTCAGCCTTATCTTACTCCTGGCCTTCCTAAGTCATTTAGCTAGTTTATCAGGTCAGCCTTTGGCCTTGTGGCCTGGGCTCAGCCTCAGTCATTAGGCCTAGGCCTAGCCTATTAGGCTTATTCCCATTAGCTCTTATTTTGGGCCTTACTGGCCTCAGCTCCATAGCTTGGCCATTTACTCCAGGGTCTTCATTCTAGCCCATCAGCCTTTCAGTCTAGCTCAGCCCAGTCAGCCTAGCCTTAGTGGCCAGGGCTTTGTAGGCCATCATCCCTTAGGCCCAGCCTTTACCTAGCCTGGGTTTTCATACAGCTAATCTAGCCTCCTTTAGTGGCTCATAGCCCATCTGGCCCAGCTCAGCCTAGCCTAGCTCCACAGCTTTTGGCCATTTCAGCCTGGTCAGTCTTACTCATTTATCATTATTAGTTTTACTATAGTTTAGTGGCCTTAGTCTTGGGCTCAGGCCCAGTCTTCTAGCCTTACTAGTTACCAGGCCCATAATCTTCCAGGGCTCAGTGGCCCAGCCTGGGGCTCAATCATCAGTGGCCTAGGCTCAGATCAGCTCAGCCTGGATTAGCCCAGTGGCCTGGTCAGCCTAGCTTCATTTTAGCCAGCCTATTTAGCTATCAGCTTAAGTTATTATTTTAGCTGTTACTCATTAGCCTGTTAGTCATCAGCCTTTTAGTATTTTTATTATTAGTCTTTATAGTGGCCTATTTTATTTTTAAGCCTTTCTAGTCTCAGTTAGCCTTATTTTAATTTAGGCCTTTAGATATTTTAGCCTCTAGCCTTACTATCATCAGTCATTAGCTCATAGGTAGTTGTATCAGTTATTATCATTTATTAGTTATTTGGCCTATTTTAATTATTTATTAGTATAGTTAGCTAGTTTATTTTATTCTTTAGTTATTTTATTATTTTAGTTTAGCTATTATTTATTTTAGGTTATTATTATAGTATTTTATTTTTTCCATTTTCTTTAGTTTAGTTATTTTTTTTATTTAGTTTTATTTTATATTTATATTTATGAGGTTTATTTTATATTAGTTATTTATTTAGTTTAGTTTTATTTTTTTAGCCTATTTAGCTTTATTTTAGTTATTTTATTTAGTTTTTTTATTATTTTATTTTATCTTTTATTTTATTTTAGGTTTTTTATTTAGTTCATTTTTATCTTATGTTATTTATTTTAAGCTTAGTTTTCTTTTATTTTATTATTTTTAGCCTTTATTTGGTTTAGCTCATTTCTTTATTTGCCTGTAGTTTCATTTTATTCTGGCTTAGGAGTTTAGGGCTTGGCTCAGTGGCTAGGGCTCAGGCCCAGTTAAGTCTGTGGCCTCAGCTCCAGGGCCTGTGGCTCAGGGTCATCAGGGCCTGTGGCTTGGCCTAGCCAGCCTTAGCCCAGACTTAGGGCCAGGTCAGTTCCAGGCTCAGTGCCTCAGGCCTTGGGCTTAGGTCTGTGGCCTAGGGCCTGTATTCAGGTTTTAAAAGCCCAGATTTAAGCTCAGGCCCAGCTGTCAATTAGTCTAGGCTCAGATCTTAGGCTCAGGTGTGGCCTAGGCTCAGGCCTGTGTTTAGGGCTCTGGCCGATCTAGGCTTAGTCTTGGCCTTTTATAATTTATTTTAAAAAAAACAAAGCAAACCAAGATGTCCAGTCATTTAGTTTATTTATTTATTTTATATTTTAATTTTCATTTTCTTTTCTTTTATTTAGTTTAGTTTAATTATTTTTTAAGTTTTCTTAGTTTTATTTAGCCTAGGTTAGTTTATGTTTATTTTTAGTTTCTTTTATTTTATTTCTTATTTTTAGGTTTTAGGTTTTATATTTTATTTTTAAGATTAGGTTTTATTTTATTTTTAGGTCAGCTAGGTTTTATAGTCATTTAGTTTTACTTAGTTTTATTTTATCTTATCCATAATTAGTTTAGTTTAGTTTATCTTTAGTTTTTTATTTATTTATTTTATTTTAGTTATTTTTAGTTTTAGTTTATTTTATCTTTTTTATTTTATTTGTGGTTTTTTAGTTTTAGGTATTTTATTATTTTAAGTATTTTGTAGGTTTTAAAGCTTTATTTATTTAGTTTTTTTTATTTTATTTTATTTATATGTCCATTTTTATTATTTATTTATTTAAGTTTTCATTTATTTTTGATTTTGGTTATTTATTTTATTTTATTTTATTTTATCTATTTTATTTATTTTAGTTTAGGCTCAGCTCAGGGCTTCAGCCTCTCTTTGTCTTTATCATATTTTATCCATCTTATTTATAAGTCTCATCTTATTTGTTTACCAGCCTTTTAGGTTTAGTGGCTCAGTGGTCAGGGTCCAGCTCAGTGTCAGGCCTGAGTCAGCTCCAGGCTCAGGCTCAGTGGCCCAGGCTGGGCAGGCCTGGGCCCTCAGTCTGGGCCTCAGGGCAGTGGCAGCCCATGCTGGTCAGCTCAGTGGCCAGGCTATTTTAGTCAGCCTAGGGTTTTGTGGCTCAGCCTTAGATCTGTGTAGGCTCCAGGGCTCCAGGGCTCATGATCAGGCTGGCCTAGTGGCCTTCATGGCTCAGGGTCAGTCTAGTGGCCTCTGTGGCTTACAGGCTCCAAGGTCAGTGGCTCAGTGCCTAGGATCTAGGTCTTAGGGTTGGCCTAAGATCAGGGTCAGGTCTTGCCTTGGTTTTAGGGTTTAAGATCTTTAAAAAAAACCAAAGGCTCATTTTTTATCTTTATTTATTTATTTTATTTTAATTTTCTTAATTATATTTTTTATTTAGTTTATTTATTTTAGTTTTTTATTTAGTTATTTTTTTTTTAGGTTTAGTTTATGTTTATTTTTTTTAGTTTAGTTTTATTTATTTTTTATTTTAGTTTAGGTTTTATTTTTTTATTTAGTTTGTTTAGTTTTTTATTTTATTTTTTTTAGTTTAGGTTTTTATTTTGATTAGGTTTATTTTAGGTTTATTATTTTTAGTTTTTTATGTTTATATTTTATTTTTTATCCTCTTTTAGTTTTGTTCATTTAGCCTAGGTTTTTATTTATTTATTTTAGTTTATCTTAGTTTAGTTATTTTAATTAATTATTTTATTTTATTTTATTTTAGTTTTATTTTTTAGTTTAGGTTTCAGTTTTATTTATTTATTTAGTTTATTTAGTTTTTTTATTTATTTATCTTTTATTTTATTATTATTTTATTATTTTTATCTTTATTTATTTATTTATTATAGTTTATTATCTTAGTTTTAATTTTTATTTTATATTTTTATTTTATCTAGGCCCAGTAAGTTTTTATTTATTATCTTTATCTAGGTTATTATCTTTATTTTTTATTTTATTAGGTATTTAGTTGTGCCTTTGGCTCAGTGCTCAGTGGTCAGGGCCTAGGGCTCAGTTTTGGGATTTAGGTCAGTGGTAGTGGTGGTTATGTGATCAGTGGCCCAGTGTGTGGGGCTCAGTGGTCAGTATTTAGTAGTTTATCTTAGTTGTGGTAGGTATTTTTTATTTATTATTTTTATTTTAAATCATAGATGTATTTATTTATTTATTTATTTTATTTTAGATTATTATTTTATTTAGATTATTTATTAAGTTTATTATTTAGTTTTATTTTAGTAGTTTAGGTTATCATTTTTTAGTTATAGGTATTTATCTTAGTAGTTTAGGTCCTTTATTTTATTAGTTTAGTTTATTTAGTTAGGTTTATTGTATTATTTTATGGTTTTATTTTATATTTTTAGTTTATTTTAATTTTAGTTATTTTATTATTTTAGGTTTATTTATTTTATTAGTTTAGTTTTTATTTATTTTATTTTTTATTTTATTTTAGTTTTATTTATTTTATTTTAGTTTATTTTATTTTTTTATTTATTTTTTTTTAGGTAGTTAAGTTTGCTTTTTAGGTTTTATTTTATTTTATTTTATTTTATTTTTCTTTATTTGGTTTTATTTTATTTTATTACATTTTATTAGTGGATTTATTTTAGCTTTTGGGGTATTAGTTGAGGGTTTAGTAAGTAGGTTTGGTAGGGTTTAGGGTTTAGTTTAGGGTTAGGTTTAGAAAGGGTTTAGGGTTGAGGTTTAGGTTTAGGTATAAGGTTTAGTTTTAGTTTAGGTTTTGGTTTTTTTAAATGAGAACAAATTCATTCAACATTTCTTCTTTTGATTTCATCAACCAAGTAACACACCAAGTTTTCTAAGACACAAGTGATATAGATAAAAATGAGCATGATTGAGCAAATAAAACCCTAGAAACTAGAACCATCTCGACAAATAAAGAGTTCCATAGACGGATCAATTCTTCTTCGCTTCCAGCTCATCAACCACCCCTCCTCTCAAGTAGTGGATCCACCATCATAGATCTCTCCTCCACCACCACGATAAACCTCCGCCCTCTCCCGCCCATAACCACCATTGCTCACCACAACCTCCATATCCACCAAAGACCCAGAACCCCACCACCACTAGATAGTGGCCTTCTCTACTCCCACTTCCAGATCTAGATCGATCTAGATGATATTTTTATTATTTAGTTACTTATGTTTAAGTTTAGGCTGTTTAGGGTAGTTTATGGTTTAGGTTTAGATTTAGGGTTTAAGGTTTTAGAGTTTGTGTTTAGTTTAAGTGGTTTTAGGTTTAGAGGTTTAGGGTTGAGTTTAGGTTTAGTTTAGCTTGTTTTTTAGTTTAGGGTTTAGGTTTTGTATTTTTTTTAATAGAGAATAACCATTCAACATTTCTTCTTTCGATTTCATCAACCAAGTAACAAACAAGTTTTCTAAGACACAAGCAATGACAAAGATAAAAATGAGCAACATATACAAACCACAAAATAAGAATAAGCCACAAAAAAACTAACCAACCCAAAACCAACCCAACTAAGGAAGAGAAAACATCACATCTAGAAGAAGGCACCCAAAAACTAGGAAGCTCAATGATGCCAACCACAAAGCCACCAAAGAAAACAAACCAACCAACCAAAACCCAAAGAATAAGCCCACAAGAGATACCACATTAAAAGTAGGAGTAGCAAACGACAAATCCAACCAAAAACCCAACATTCCAACCTATAAAGTACGTGAAAAATACAAGAACATAAAACCCCCCAAGAAAGAACGAGCCAATAGAACCAACAAACTAAAACCACCAAAGCTCCCAGAAGCCCCAAGAAAACCAACAACAAAAGAAAAAGAAAAAAAGAAGAAAAATTAAGAAAATCTAACATAAGGCAAACCAGATTTATCTAAATTACAAACCCCTCTTAATTTCTTAGAATATTGCATTGGTAAACAAAGTAAAATCGAGAAATTATACCCCAAACCAAATAAGAAATCGACAAGCATTACTTTCTTGAAATATGAGTAATTTTAAAACAAAAGTTTAGAGATAATAGCTTTAATATTTCTAATTAAATAAAAAGCTCAATATTACCCTTATGGTTAGAATTGATCATAGAAATAACCATCTCAGCATCAAATTCCAACCAAATAGTATGAAAGTTTCTATCCAAATAAAGATTAAGAGCATGATAAACAACCATCAATTCAACAAAAATAATAGAATTAATAGAGAGAGGGGTGGAAAATGCCAAGATAATATTCCCAAGATTTTTCCTAAAATACCACCATAACCTGACTTGTTATGTGCAACAGAGCCATCAATATTAATTTTAATACAATAATCAAGAGGCTTAATCCAATGAAGAATTTTATAATCCGGAGATGAGTCACAATAAGGAAACTGGATACCCAATTTAGAGTCAACAAACTTGCAACCTCTAAAATTAGTACCACTAAGAAGAGCAGCCTTATGTAAAAAAAAAATCTTTTCTTTAGCCCTAACAATAATCCTCTTATGATTCATCACATTATGATGTTATCATCATTTCTAAGCCATCACAATTTTGATATTCCCTGTAATAGTATTAATAAAATAAGAGTCAAGAAGTTGCATTAAAGTTAAATTACAATTAAAATAATTTAACTTAAATAGATCCTTATACGAACCCCATATTATAAAGGCAATGGAACCATTAACAAACACATGACTAACATTCTTAATATGAAAGCAACACATGCATTTAGAGGGTACATAAAAACCATTATCCAAAAGTAAAGAGTCAACAACAATAAATCCTTTAAAAATCTACACACAAAAATAGAATAAGAAGTAGGAATAATATTATTCCAAATTTTAAAGAAAATAGGAGAAGAGGATTTTTTAACTCTAATATGGTGCCAAGTATCTTTAAAAGAAAATTCTCCATTACTAGAAATTTTGAAAAGAATTTGATCCGGAGAAATACCATCAATAAAAATATTGATGATGTTATTATTAATGAAATCGGAATCAAATCATTAAAAGAGAGAAATTCACCATTATAAATAAAATGACTAACTTTCAAAGAAGAAGTAGAGTGAGTATTAAGCAAAGAATCAATGGAAAAGTCCCCCATCCAGTTACCTTGCCAAAAGAAAGAAGAAGCATAATTATTACCTCAAAAAATGAGAGGTTCCGCTTTCCATTTAATATCATAGAGCCATTTCCAAACAATAGAGTCACCATTTTTATAATTGTAAATTAAAGGATGATTACCTTTTTAATATTTAAAATTCAAGAATTTAGCCCAAAGACTTTCATTTTTCTGAAAATTCCATGAAAGTTTATAAGAAAATACATTGGTGGAATCCATCAAAATTCTACAACCAATACCACTTTCATAAATAGTACCCCACATATTAGATCAAGAAGTCCAATGAAGCCTTTTGGATGAATTCCTAAAGCCCCAAAAAAAACATTATTAAAAAGTCTTTCAATCGATAAGAACAAGAGAATTAGGAACAATATTAAGCAACAAGTAAAAGGAAGAGAGTAAAGAATACTTTTAATAACAATTAATCTACCACCAAGATAAGAAATGAAATTCAAGGGTAGAAATTTTATTTTGAATATTATGGATTACCTCATCAAGAAGATGGGATCTCTTTTAACCATAATATAAAGGAGCCTAAATATTTAATAGAAGATTTTGATGAGAAAACCAATAATATCCTTAATTTTATTAATTATTTGAATAGAAAAATAAGTAGAAGTGATAAAACAACTTTATGGTTAGTAATCACAAGGCCACTTTCCTTTTCAAATTTATTTAAAAAACCTTAAGCTTTTAACATAATGTAAGCCATTACAAAAATATTATGAAATCATCAGCAAAACTTAAGTGAGAGATAGCCAAACCACCAAGATTCTTGAAATACATACTAGAATTCTTCTAAAAAAAGATTAAGCCAATGAGACAAATATTCAATCACAATAATAAAAAAAGTAATGAGAAAGAGGGTCACCTTGTCTTATACCTTGAGAGGAATTAAAGAAGCCAAAGTTTTCACCATTGATAACTAATGAAAACCAAACATTTCTAATTATATTGTTAACCAAAGAAATAAAATGATTAGAGAAACCAAATAAAGTAAGAATGCTATTAAGAAAATCCAAGAAATGTTATCATAAGCTTTGGTGATGTCAAGCTTAAAGTAAATTGCTAATTTTAACATTCAAATCATGAATCAATTCTTGAGCAAGCAAGATGTTATCCAAAATAGTTCTACCTTTCAAAGCCATTTTGATTAGAGAGAGATAATCTTAGAAGAAACTTACTAAGCCTATTAGTCAAAATTTTAGAAATCAATTTATTAAAAAAAGTACAAAGACTAATAGGTCTAAAGTCATTCCAAAAGTCGATTATCTTTCTTAGAATAAGAATAATAGAAGTTAGTAAAATATTTAGAATATAATTCCCTTGAAAAAAAATCCTTAACAGCATTAACAAGATCAGCTTTAAAGATAAACCAAGCTTTTTGAAAGAATAAAGTAGTGTAACCATCTGAACCAACAACAAAATCAACATTCATACCATTATAAATATTAAAAATTTCTTCATCAGAAGGAGGAGCAACCAAGCACTCATTATCCTCTATAGACATAATAGAAGGATGATAGAGGGATTGATAATGCTCAATTGGTAATTTTATTTAAAAGATTTTAAAGAAATTAATAAGAGAATATATCCCCTTTTTATAAGCCAAGAACCATCCAAAGTTCTTGATTTTATGAATGACCAAGAACACTTTTTCATTACCAAAGCATGAAAATATTTAGTGTTTCTTTCCCCGAAAATGCTTAGAGGTAGCTTTTGTCTCCAATATGTTTCCATATCCTAAACTTAATGAGATTATATTTATTTGCAAGATTAAATAAAAGAAGAATCAATAACAAGTTCTTCCAAATCTTTCACCTTTTGTTCCATATTCTTGATATTATCAAAAGATTTTAAAGTAGTTTATTCCACCAAGTGATATTATGCTTAAGCCTTTTAAGCTTAAGCCAAAATCTCATCATACCAAATGCGTAATCATCGAAAGAGGAGCACACCAATTATAAGCAATAACATCAAGAAAAACTTTTATCTTTTTAAGCACATATTTTGAAAACAAAAATTTTTAATGACATTATTATGAACAACATCCTTAATAGAAATCAAAGAGAGCATGATCAGAGAGTTCTACTAAGATGCTCCACCGAAGTTAATGGTCAATGGTTTAGCCAATAATTATTAAATAAGGCAAAATTAGTTTAGGGTTTTGGTTTATTAGTTTATTAGTTTTAGAGGGGTTTAGGGTTTTGGTTTACTTCATTTTATTAGTTTGGTTTAGGTTTAGGTTTAGGTTTTTAGTTTAGTTTAGTTAGTTTAATTTTATTGTTTAGGGTTT